>CM028378.1:132335819-132518212 GCA_013146195.2 Codonopsis lanceolata
CGGCTAACGCTTTGATACCAAGCGCGACGACCCGACCCCAATCTCTATACAAGCCTCGGGTTGAGCGTTGAACAAACATATAAAACAACAAAACACGTGCAAAGTCCTCACTAATAATAGGCTAATAAAATCACCTGATAAAACATAGTCACTCATGTGATTAATATAAACACAACAACCAACCAACTAGTGTAAGATAATACACATGCACAAAGTTAAACTCGGCATCAAAAGATAGTACAAGACCCGATGCGTCATTACACCCAAAGTAGAGCTTATATAACTCTACATAACAACAACCCATCATCACTTTATACAAATACAAACTCCTAAAGAGCTGCATAACAAAAGACAACATGCTGTACATGAGTGCCTCGCCGGCCTCACCTCGACTCCCTGGCTGGCCGGGATCTAAAAACAAATAAAGGGAGCGAGGTGAGTGATAACTCGAGAATTTTATATGTAACTACATGGCATGTTGTTATGCACATGTTATAAACACATATGTAAATAAAGTATAGTTGTACATATACACACATCATGTTGATCATGTTATAATGCACATTGACTCAATGTAATTAAACACATAATCATGATATACAACACTAGGCGAGCTTTCGTCTCGGCATCTCAAATACCATATTTGTGTTCTTCTTGAAGTACACGCTACGATACATGTTTGATCACATGCTGAAATATGTCTGAACCCAATAGTATCCAAAACAAATGACCTTGGGACTTAATCATGAGTCTCATTACCCCGAGTTTTAACCAAGAGTATAGCCTTCTGTTTGTCATGTGAATTGCTCTAACAAGGCTACATCCTTGTCATGCCCAATAATAAGGGAGAGACCCATGCAACGACCCGTAGCGATCGCGAGATTTAACTCTCGTAAAGGCTACTGTCGTCTCATTGTCGACACAACTACATACCAGGCCGGACTGTCACGATGCACAAGTAGATGTTTACTTGTTAATAAATACAACCGTCGAGTCCCAAAGTAGAGAAGCTCAGCACACGTAACAAGCATGCTTATTTGCCTGTAATTAAACACTTAAGAATTTATTTGCTTATACGTAAATACCAAGGTATGTAATATTTACATATAATAAACTACACCAAAGTATTCCCCATTATCGTAGGAATCGAGCACGTCACTCGTTATACTTTATTGTCCCTAAATCGACTCCGTTGAGTCATTCGTTTAATATTTATAAATTTCGGGCATCACCACGATTTGCAGTATTCATCCCAACACAATCTCACTGACGTATTACTCGGCATAATAATGGTTTAAAACCCATTTAACACATTAACCATTTACAATTAATAATAATTTGTAATTAAACTATTCATACTCCATATTCAAAACAAATCATATGAGAGTAACCCACAGTTCAGGTATGCTATTATTACATACAAAGGAAAGGGGATAATAGCTTACCTCTACCGAAAAATATCGATAAAAACAAAAAATATTTGGATGTAAATGTAGCCCTCAACACATAGAATACTCCTGCGGAGTCAGAATTAAAAACGGGCGAGTAAATATTTCGCAAATTGAGCGTAATGCTCGAAACCCTTAATAACTCGCAAAGTACGACGGACAGCAGAAACATGGAAGGAAAAATGAGCTAATGATGCTCAATTGTTGTTTAAAAGTATGAAGCGGTGGTGTGGGTCACACCACTGACCGAAAATTAGAAATTGATGACCAAATCACAACCAAAGGAAAAGAAAAAGAAAATACTTCTTGTTGACTTGAGTCTCCTGTTGAAATCCCAAATGAATGGTCACTTGGCTTAAATATAAAGTATTCAATTAATAGTTAGTTATTTAAAAGTGGCAATCTTATTGGTTGGTCATTTTGAAAAATCAATCTCAATGGTGGGTCAAAAGTCAACATTGTCAAAACCAATTAATCACTAATTTGATCCAATTAATTATTATTAATTAGTCAATGTTAAAATAAAAATATATTTTAACAATATAAAAAGAAACACGTAACGTACGATATATTTCGGGTCAATCTAGCCAAATATATATATTTTCCAACTTTAAGGTGTCATTTCCTATTCTAACGTTATAAATCATAACTAACATAATCAAAGTCCAATATGGACTTTAAATACGTCACACATCAAGTCCAACATATATATCTTGAGCTCAAATGAACTTTCGTAGAGCAATTACTTAAGATCACAACACAAAACACATAAACACATAAAATATAACACGTAGCATGTAATTAATTATGCTAATGCACCATAATGCACAATTAATAAAATATGCAATTCACGGGTGTTACACACACACACACACACACACACACACACACACACACACACATATATATATATATATATATATATATATATATATATATATAACCAATAGAAATATATATATATATATATATATATAACCAATAGAAATATATTTTTGGGTGAAATTCGGTCCGGTCCCCTGTGGTGAAATGTTAATCGGAAAACTACATAATGTCTTTTTAAACTGCTAAGGTACACTTTTTGTGGGAAAATGATGAAGATAGCCTTAATGAACAAAAGACGCATGTACAAAGTCCTCCCCCCCTCAAATTTTGGCATCGCAATGCAAAAAATCCACGCCCTAATTTCGACATTGCAATGCAAAAATTGGGCATCACAATGCACAATTGAAGTTTGTCCAAATTTGGGCATCACAATGCAAAAATCCTCACCCTAATTTTGGCATTGCGATGCATAATTGAAGTCTGTCCAAATTTGGGCATCACAATGCATAATTGAAGTCTTTCCAAATTTTGGTATCGTAATGCAAAAATCTCCGCCTAAATTTGAGCATCGTAATGCACGATTGAAGTACGTCTAAAATTGAGCATCTCTTCTTTCAAATCTTTCCTAACTCGATGTTTGCGTCGATGACTCCATTGCGGTTAAAATTTGAAGTTGGGAGATGGAGGCGAAAGAGAGGGGGGACCGAATTCACAAGGAACAAGAACATAAAACTTCGAAGTGTTTGTCATTCTTGCCCATCTAAGGTCAAATAACAACTATAGTTGAATAAATAATACTAGGCCAAATTACTTTTTACCCCTCAAAGTTTACACAAAATCCCAGTTTACCACCCATACTAAGGTTTGTGCCACTTTAGCATTCAAAGTTATCATTTGTCTCATTTAACTTCCTCCTATCTGTTGCCGTTTGTTAAATCGCACGTAGTCTTCCACGTGCGGGTTATTTTTGTCTTTTTCCAACATATCCAGTTCACCTTCACCCACATCCCTTTCCCTCTCCTCTCTCTCCCCTCAAACCCACTTGACCAAGTCCAATGAGAAAGGTCACCTTCCCTAAGTCAACTCCACCTCCGCCCCCATGCTCTCTCTTTAAGCTTCAACTTTCTCTCTCACATTCACATCCATCCTGAGAGAGAGAGAATAAAGCTTAAAAGAAAAAACATGAGGTCTTTAATGGCGATGGTCGTTTTTGTGGATTCAATGATAAATCTGGGTTGGAAACAAACTCATCCATGTTCGCGATTTGGTGCTTGTGATATGCTAATTTTGTGGTCCGGCAAGCTTGTCGAAGTCCGTCATTGACCATGTCCTACATCCTTGAAATCGAACCATCGGAGTTCGCTACCTACTTGCGTGGGAAACCTTCAGAGTTGGATTTTGTGGGTGTTGTAATCAGTTTTACCGTTTTGGAATCAAATGATTCTTGCCTGATTACTAGATTTTTTGGGGAAGAAGGCTTGGTGGGGAATCTGAGTTGGAAAAATGGCAAATTTCTTCTTAATCCTCACCACGGTACTCTCATGTTAGTTGCACCCATCAATTGTTTCTTTCTTGGGTTTCCTTCAATCAGAGATCGTAAATTTGTGTATAACAATGTGATTTTTTGAGTTTGGTCTAAGGAATCGGGGTTGGATTTTCTTGAAAAAGTTTGATACTTCTTCCCATTCTCGGTTTTTGTACTTTATATTTAAACAATTTTGTAAAATTGGGTTTAGTTGTTGACTTTTAGAGGGGTTTTTCTCACATAGAAGGTCAGAATTGGGGTACCAATTCATACGAGCTTTAAGGGAGGCAAAAACACCTTTCAATGGTGCCGTTTGGTAGCCATGGTTAAAGGCAAATAGGATTAATAAGCCGAGTTGCATGATGTTTGGTACGGAATAGGTAGTCGGGATTAATAACACGAGTTATCCGGATTAACTCATTATTGCCTCACTATTAATACCAAGGAGGAGGGTGGTATTATTAGCGCCCTCACTAAAAAAAATTGGGATTAACATTTGTAATCTCAAAATTACCCTCGATATACAAGTGAGGATTAATAGCGAGGGCACTAATAGTACTGGGAGTAATAATACTGCTTATCCTTGTCTGACTACCAAACAAGAGGAGGTTAAATGAGACAAATGACAACTTTGAATGTTAAAATGACACAAACATTAGTATGAATGTCAAATTAGGATTTGGTGACAACTTTGGGGGGGGGGATAAAAAGTAATTTGACAAAAATATTATAATACAAAAGATATATGAACAAACGATCACTACAAGTCTACAACCTATATTACTATACCTGTGCTAGCCAACAACACTAAGATAAATATTAGATGACAAACCATTATTCTGCCTTAAATTCTTCCATTTTTGTCAACGAGTTCCCTTTATATTTTCCTCGGATTCTTCCTTTTGGAAGAAAAAGTGCAGGACCCAATTTGTTTACAACATAATGAAAGATGCAGTGCAATAATCAAGGAGAATCGCTCGAGATTTCTTGAAATTCTGTCCTTTGAAAATAAATTTGCAGGAGTGCAATAATCAAGGAGAATCGCTAGAGATTTCTTGAAATTCAACCTTTAGAAAGAAAATTTGCAGGATGACCCAATTTGTTTACCAAAATCAAGGAAATAAAACATCCAGTGGAATAATCAAGGAGAATCGCTGGGCCTTAGGAACTGAGAAGAATAATCAAATTAATAATTTGTTTATTAATCTTTCCCTCTTTTAGCGTATCTTTATCGTTTTTTTGTTTGTGTGTGCATTTTAAGAAAAAATTAATCAAAATAAATTTATGTAGTTGAAAATAAAAATAAGAACTTCGTATCGATTACAATTTCAGAAAAATGACCGAACCGTTTTGTTGTTGTTGTTGTGATTTTAGGGTAATCCGAACCGAATTACAGGCAGCCCACCGGGTTGGGAAAGCGTCAAGTTGGCAGCCTTTCCTTCACTTCACTGTCACTCTCCTCTCTCTCTCTCTCTCTCTCTAGAGTAGAAAAAGGAAATGCGAAGTCTGATCCGTGCTTCTCAGCTCCTCCTAACTCGATCATCCTCTTTCTCCCTAAAAACCACTTGCCGTTTCTCTCTCGTCAATTGTTCCTTCAAATCGTTTCCCTCCGTAAGAACGTTCGCAATCATGGCTAGCGCCGGCGACGACTTTGTCAAGGGAAATGTCTTGCCAAACGGCGTTGCTGTCATCACTCTCGATCGTCCCAAAGCCCTCAACGCCATGAATTTAGGTCATCTTTTCTCCCTCCCTCCCTCCCCCCTCTCTCTCTCAGTATAAACGTTTGCCTGCACATATTCAATTATTATGAATTATCAATTTCTTTATTACGAATGCAAATTGGGCGGCTTTTAGTCTTTCTTAGAAATTAGGTTTAGAGAAAGCTTACTTTGAAGAATCAAGTTGAAATTGTTTGTTATGCAAGTTAATTGCTTGTTTGATCAAGTTTAGATGTGTACAACAAACAGAATTATATTTTATGCAATTGCTATACTGGCCGTTTGATATGAAAATGCATCATAATTATTCACTGAGCTAGAGTTTTGTGCTATGGCAATTTATTACTTGTTTGACCATGTTTGCGGATGCGTATAACAGTTTTTATGTTTTATGGAATCCCATAAGCAAATGGTCTATTAGATGTGTGATCAAAGAAGGCATTATAGTGATTCACTAGCTATTTATTTGTGCTAATGTAATTAAATGCATCTTAATTTCATAATGAAGCTGAGTTCCTATTCTATTTCACAAAAAAAATTATGTTGTGGTTACTTATTTCTTTTTTAAAGAATCACACAATCACAAATAAGAAAACAAAGAAAAGGACAAGAGAACTTGACAGTAAGATGAAGACGCCACAGACTTTGGAGAGAAGAAAAGATCCCAACTTACTTTGCGTATAGTGGGAATTCTTTCAATATATAGGATTACAGCCTATCAATCTTCTATAATTATAAGATCAATTACAATCATTCTACTATAATATTTACCTTCCTAAAATAATAAAGTCAATGCCAAGTTACAGACAATGAAGGTTTATTTGTGGGTAGTATCAGTTGTGGATTTATCACCCTCCTCAAGCCAAGCGGAACAATGTTGAGCTGCAGATTGGATGAAATCAGATTCAATTGAGGCGAGCGAGACCCTTAGTGAAGATCTCGATGAGCTGGTCGCCCGTCGGAACAAAGGCAATTAGAAGAAAACCCTGTTGTTGTAACTTGCGAACAAAATGATAGTCAATTTATATATGGCGAGTACGTGCATGAAAAACAAGATTCCTTGACATGTTGATAGCCGACAGATTGTCACAGTATAGAATTGTAGGAGCCAAGGGAAGACCTGACTCATGGAACAAATAAGAGAACCAATGAAGTTTAGTGGTGGTGATAGCAAGAGCTCGGTATTCTGCTTCACTGCTGGGGCGGGCGACTCTCAACCGTTTCTTTGTAGTCCATGCTACGAGATTTGAGCCAATGAACACACAATCCCTGTGGTGGTGCGTCGAGTATTAGGGCCACCCGCCCAGTCCGCATCAAGAAGGCCCGAAGAGAAAGATAAGCGGAAACATGAAGTTGGAGGACGAGAGTGATAGAGCCTTTAACATTCCGAAAGATTCTTTTGACAACTCGAAGATAATCGGTAAGTGGTAAGTGGCTGATGCATGTTTGGCAAACCTGGTTGACCGCAAAAGAGATGTTTTGGATGGGTGAGGGTCAAGTATTGGAGTCCCCCAACCATGCTTCTAGAGAGAGTTGGATCAACAAGAGTATCCCCTGAACTTGATGAGAGATGTGAGTCGAGTATTCATGGGGTTGGGGCAGGCTTACAATTTTCCATTTTGAACTTGTGAAGCAAGTCCGAAGCATAGCAGGCCTGTCTAAGGCAATGGATCTGTCGAATGAAATGCTTCTATACCCAAAAAATATCTCAAAGGACCAAGTCGGCGACTTTCAAACGACACAAATTTTGGTCAAGAACATGAGCAACATTAGATCGAGAGGACCCTGTAACAAGTATATCGTCAACATAGACCAAAATGGAAACAGTAGATGAGCCGGAGTGACGGAGAAATAGGGAGCTATTTGACTTGCTGTTGAAGAAGCCACAGGTGAGATGAAAATCGTGTAGACGTTGAAACCACGCTCGTGGAGATTGCCTGAGTTCGAATAATGCACGATGAAGTCGGCATACATGATCAGGATAATTTGGATAATTTGGGTGACTGAATTCTGGAGGCTGAGACATGTAGACCTCCTTATGTAAGACGCCATTTTGAAAGGCATGGCGTACATCAATCTGTTCAATGTCCCATGAACGAGATACAACTAAGGCAAGCACTGTTCGGATTGTGGGGGGTTTAACTACCAGGCTAAAGGTCTCATCATAATCGAGACCCTTATGTTGCGTGTATCCTTGTGCAACTAGACGGGCCTTATGACGTTCAATGGAGCCATCCGCCCGACATTTTATCTTGAACGCCCATTTACTTCCAACAATGTTCATATCTGGTTTCCGTGGTACCATGCTCCATGTTGAGCCTTTGTGGAGGGCGGCAAGTTCCTCAACTATAACATGTTGCCACTGAGGATGCGGGGCAGCCTGCTTAAAAGTTCGTGGCTCAAAGTTTTGGTTTGTGGTGGAGATGGCGATGAGGCTTCTGGAAGAGGATGTCGATACACAAGTTCGTTGATGCTTCGGTAGCATAAAGGAGGCGTGCTGGACTTAGAAGTGGAGGGCTCAATTTCAAGTCTGAAAGGAATTGGACTTGAGGCAAAGGAAGTCTTGTCACAGTATGGCCTGTTTGACTAAGGCTGCGGTCGATTGAAGATGTGGCAACAGAGACGAGGGCACAGGCTCAGCAGTGGAGTTTGAACTAGCGTGCCCCAACAAAGGAGTAAACTTGGTCATAGAAGGAGGATTGGACCGAGGGCCTGGAGCGAGAGACAGAATGGGCTGGCTTGGGCCAGTGCAGTTACCTGAATTGCCTGAAACATGAGATATAACTGAGTGGCTCGGGCCATTGGAGTTGCCTGTGGAAACACTTGAAGAAAAGGGAAAGTTGAAATATAAACTCTCCCCGAATTACGATCGAAACACCGATATCCCCTCCTTTGTAAATCATAGCCCAAAAAAACACAAGGAATAGACTTGGGGATTAATTTATTAGAGTTGTAAGGGACCAAATGTGGAAAACAAATGCACCCAAAGGTTTTAAGAAACCTATAATCGGGAGTGCGTTTGAGGAGTTTTTGATATGGTGTAATGTAGTTGAGTTGTATCATTGGTGTTCGATTAATTAGGAAAACCGCCGTGGTAAAAGCCTCGACCCAAAATTGTTGTGGGATGTGATTGCACCAACAAGCACAATCCCATGTTTACTATGTGACGATGCTTTCTTTTTACTACCCCGTTTTGTTGGGGCGTGTACGGACAAGTAAGTTGATGCCGTATTCCATGTTGTAATAGAAAATTGGAAAATTCTCTATTCACAAACTCACCCCCTCCATCAGTTTCAACCGTTTTTATAGCGTGTATGGCTGAGATCTTACTAGACAACTGATTTTTGACTTGAAGTTTGAACATGGAAAACACAGAGACAACATCAGATTTTTGCTTTCGAGGAAATAATCACACATATTGAGAAAAATAAAATTGTCAACTATAGAAATGTAAAATCGAAAACCACTATTTGATAAAACTGGGGATGGACCCCATACAAAGGTAGAGTACATGATTTCCCTAACAGACAAATATGACAAGCTTGTTGTTGGTTCACGGTTCTGCTAATCGGAATCCGAAACTTATTCACCAAAGAAGCAAGAACCTTAGGAGACGGATGACCAAGTCGAGCATGCCAAGTGGATGAAGAGGCATGTTCGCCAATTAATGCCAAAGGATTGGAGTGAGACATGGGTGCGAAGGAGAGATTATAGAGACCGTTCGAGCTATTGCCAGAAAGAATAGTTTGCCTTGTCCGGTTGCCCGTCACACGAAAACCAAAAGCATCAAGCTCAAGGAAACAATTGTTATCTAGAGAAAACCACGTATAGATAAAAGAGACTTGTGCAAGTTAGGAACACATAACACATTATTTAAATGAAACACACGATTATTATGTTTAAGATGTAATTGACCAATTTAAGAGATAGGCAAAGGGGAACCATTAGCAATAATTTTTTTTTTGATAGGTGACCATTAGCAATAATTACCGAGTCATTACCTGAGTACGGAGTAAAATGAGAGAGTGTATCGGTGGAAGAGGTCATGTGATTCGGAGCTCCAGAATCTAGGACATAAGACACTGGGGCTATGGCAGACAGGTGGAAGAGGTCATGCTAGTCTGGTTAATTCTGCAACAAAGCCCTAGAAAAAGTAACCGATATATCAAGGCTGTATAGTAATATGGATGTCACTTTTTTTCAAGCTGGTAGAAAATCTTTCGACGTGATCTATTCCGAAGGAAGGATGGTTCGTGGTATCAATGGCTGGAGCGTAGTCGAGGTAGAGTCCACAAAATTGTTTTATCCTTAGATGAAGTGCTTTGGGTGTGTGAATGGATGGCCAAGGCTTCTTTCATCAGAGAGGTTTTTTGGAAGAAAAGAACAGGGAAACTGCGTGAGGTGATGGTGGCAAAGGATTGGAATATCCATGGCTTTTTCCTGTGTATTTCTGTCAATGGGCTCGGTAGTCCCACAAAGATCATCATTCCAGCAGAGACCAAGGATGGAGGGTGGGACATGGTAGCTGGAAAAATTAGTAGGTTCGCTCTTTCTAAGCATGTACCTGTGAAGCAGCAGAGGTCGTACAAAGAAGCGGCGGAAATTCCACCTTGGCCTGATTTAGAGCTGGTTGTCTCGAACAGAGCAGTGGGTGCTGAAACCGATTTCGAGATTGAAGAGGATTCTTGTAAAGGTAATATGGACTTTCTGGAGAGGTGCCTTGTAGGGTGGGTGGATGGTTATTAGGGGTGTGATCAGAATCGGGATGATGTCCAACGTTGGGTCGATTCTAAATGGAAGTCTCCAGGCGGTATTCGAGTTAAGGAGATGAACGGACCTTACTTCCTCTTCGAATTCCCTTCCAAGGTAGAAGCCACAAGAATCCTTAACGAGAGAGAATGGATGATAAACCAAGCCCCGTTAATTCTTGATCATTGGAGCCCGTCGGGATGGTGTACTAGAAAGGAGCGTAAACCGAAGGAAATTTGGATTAGGGCTATGGGTCTCCCTCTTCATTTGTGGGGAATGGAAGTTTTCAAAAGTATTGGTAAGTTTTGTGGAGGCTTCGTGACGGTAGATGAAGCAACTCAGAAGAGACGGGATTTGAGATGGGCTCGTATTTTGGTGCGGTATTGCGAGCCTCTGCTGGCATGTGTTCGTATTAAAATGGGGGATAGCGTATTCTCAGTCCCGATTTGGGCTGAAACTGACGTTTTCTTCCAACCTTTTCAGTTGCAAGGTGACGACGGTAGTGGTGGTAGCTTTCCGACGGCGACGTTAGGTGGGGCGAGCTTCGGCGTCTGTGAGCGAAGCCGGGAGTCGAAAAATCCAGGTCAACGGTCATTTCCTGCAAGTCTTCAGACGGACAGCCACAGAAAAAGCTGGAGGAGCACGTGGGTTTCAGAGAGTTTGAATTTTAAATCTTCATTGGGTAACGACGTCGTTGGGGGAAGTCTTGGTTCTCAAATGAAGAGTACTCGCGGAAAATACATTTGGGCTGGAAATGTTATAGGAGGGCAACAAACAGGAAGAGGCCCAGGTTTCAGTGCAAAGCCCATGAAAAAATTTGGGTAGCCCGTAATAATATGAAGGTGCCCGTTAAGGTTAATACTGGTGTGTCCATGAGTGACAAGGCTGGGCCTTCTAATTGGACTTCTAGAGGGGAGCTACCAGTTTCTAAAAGGGTTATAAGCCCAGGCCAAATGAAGCAGAAGGTTTTCGCGATCAGGGCAATACAATTCACGAGGGCTCGCCTTCTGGCTCAAAGCAAGGACCCCTCACTATTAGTAAGGAAGACGCTGGTAAACAGACTGTCGCACAGCCAGGTCTCGAAGTTCAGCATCACCCCGACAAAGTCTAACGGGTCTCAAGGGGAGAATTTGGCGACGCCGATAGGGGAGGAAGGAGCACAAGGCAAAAAGAGCGGGGACAACTGTTGTTTCGTGGAGGATGATCAATCTCAGAAATCGCGCAAGACGGACAGTGCTGCCGTAGCTGGTGAGTTCGAGGTAAGTAGTTCACCGAAGAACGACGAAGCCCTCTCCAGCAAAGTTTCGGTGGATACATTAAAGGTTAGGGACGGTCTGATGGATTTGCAAGGCTCGTCGTCTTCCCCAAATGAGGACTGTATAAGGATTAGTAGTGCTGATGGAATGGAAAAGGATAAGACGACATTCGGAAGTCCTATTCAGAAGGACAGACCTGAGGAGGTAGTGATTTGTAGCCCAATTTCGATGATCAGACCTGAGGAGGTTATGGAACAGAAGCTGCTGACTGATGGGGATCCTAACAAGAAGATGTCTGAATGGGTGAGTAAGAAGGCTAAAGGTGTCGTAAATTATCTGGGAGTCTACTGTAAAGGTCACGAGGATAAAATTGTGGATATACTACTGGAAATGGAAAAGGGTAAGCCGTCAGTTAGTAAGAAGGTGGGAGCCAGTCGAATTAAGGCTCGGGGTGCTGAGAGTAGGGAGGTAAAAAATTTATATTGTGACATCAATTTTGATGGGGCTGCGGGGAGGATTGGCAAGGGGTCCGGGAAAGAAAAAGTTAATTAGTTAGTGATATGGATTTAAACTTAATCAGATGGAATGTATGGGGTTTGAATAATTTCAGGAAAAGACAGATAGTCAAGGCAGCTCTTAGAAGATGGAAGCCTTCTGTAGTATGTTTACAAGAGACCAAAATGGACTATATGGACAGAAATCTAGTGAATAGCATAGGAGGATGTCAGTGGATGGACTGGGTTCATTTAGATGCAGTGGGTGCTGCGGGAGGTGTTCTTGTTATGTGGGATAGAAGAATTCTAACTATCGAAGATCATGCGTTAGGGGTTTTCTCAGTTTCGTGCCTATTTAAGCGGGTAATTAATGACTCTCGTTGGGTTTTCTCTGGAGTTTATGGTCCTTGCTCTGACAATCACCGGTTAAATTTGTGGGCTGAATTGGACTCTGTTAGACTTAAATGGAATTATCTGTGGTGTGTGGGAGGTGACTTTAATGTGGTTCGCTTTCCCCGTGAGAGAAGCCGGGGTCAATCGTATGCCCATGCTATGGAGGAATTTAATGATTTCATAAATAACAGGGAGTTGATGGACTTGCCCCTGGAGGGGAACGCTTTCACCTGGTTTCGAGGAGGGTCGGACCGGCAATGTTCAAGGCTTGACAGGTTTCTTCTTAGTTCTGATTGGGAGGAAAGGATAGGGGTCTTTGTTCAAAAGACTCTTCCTAGGGTTGTGTCTGACCATTCCCCTATCATTCTTCAGTTTGGGGGTGACAATGGTAGAAGAAAAACTCCATTCAGGTTTGAAAACATGTGGCTGAAAGCTCCTGGTTATAAGGATTGGGTGAGGTCAAAATGGGATTCTTATGAGGCAGTTGGTAAGCCGTGTTTTCGAATTGCTAAAAAATTGAAGCTTCTAAAGGAAGACCTCAAAATTTGGAATAAAGAGGTGTTTGGGAGAATAGAAATCAGAATTAAGGAAGTTATGGAGGAAGTCAAGTGCCTGGATACAAAGGAGGGGGAAGGATCTTTAGAGGAATCAGAAGTAGCACATCGTGAAGATCTTAAGCTGGAAATCAAAAGATTGCTCATCAGTGAAGAGATGAAGAGATAAGTTGGAGGCAAAAATCCAGGGTCTTGTGGCTTAAAGAGGGCGACAAAAATTCCAAATTTTTCCATAAGATGGCTAATGCGCACAAGAATTTCAATCAGATTAATAGGCTGAACATTGATGGTTTCGTGACGGAAGACGAGAATCAAATCAGTAGAGGATTTGTAGAGTTTTACCAAAAGTTGTTCTCGGAGGATAGGGGGAGAGTGCTGGATATAGGAGGGATCACGTTCAATAGTCTGATTGAGGAGGACAGGAGTCTCTTAGAGCAAAGTTTTAATGAAGAGGAAGTGGTGGAGGCTTTGGGTAGTTTGAAAGGTGACAAGGCTCCTGTGCCCCGATGGTTATACCCTTGAGTTTTTTAAACATTCTTTGGCTGGGAAGTGGTCGAAATGATGTCATGGAGGTCTTCCGCTTTCTTTCTTTGAGGAGGAAGGATTTGAGAAACGTCTTAATACATCGCTTATTGCTCTTATTCCCAAAAAGAAAGGGGCGTAAGAGTATAAAGGCTTCGCACCCATTAGCCTCATGGCAAAGATATATAAGCCGATCT
This sequence comes from Codonopsis lanceolata, assembly GCA_013146195.2. Lineage (NCBI taxonomy): Eukaryota > Viridiplantae > Streptophyta > Magnoliopsida > Asterales > Campanulaceae > Codonopsis > Codonopsis lanceolata. The sequence goes on from CM028378.1 coordinate 132,349,501, forward strand.
CCAAGGTACCGCCCAACGTAATGAGGAAAGTGATTGGCAAAGTAATTTCAGATTCACAAAGCATGCTTTTGTGGGTGATCGCCGATTCGAAGCAGCCTTGATTGCTAATGAAGTGGTCGACTCGAGGGTGCGGAGCGGAGTGCCAGGGATTCTGTGCAAGCTGGATGTGGAGAAGGCCTACGATCATGTTAGATGGGAATTCTTGATTTATATATTGGATAAAATGGGTTTCAGAGAAAAATGGAAGAAGTAGATTTTATTCTGCATTTCTACAGTCAGGTTTTCGGTTCTTATTAACGGTCAGCCTGAAGGTTTTTTCTCGAGCTCGAGAGGTTTGCGCCATGGGGACCCACTTTCTCCATTCCTTTTCATTGTGGTCATGGAGGCCCTTAGTCGTCTCATTGATAAGGCAGTTGCAGGAGGCTTCATTAAGGGCTTCGAGGTGGGTAATGATCATGGTCGGGGTGTCACTATTTCTCATCTCCTTTTTGCCGATGATACTCTAGTTTGCTGCGATGCAGATAGTGATCAGTTGGGCTGCCTTCGTCTTATTTTACTGATTTTCCAAGATTTATCGGGCTTGAAGACTAATGTGTCGAAAAGTGAGTTGATTCCCATAGGTGGAGTGGATAATGTGGAGGCTTTAGCCTCGCTTCTTGGCTGCAAAGTTTCTAATCTTCCTACTGCACCTAGGATTACCTCTTGGTTCGTCTTTTAAGAACAGAAATGCGTGGAATTCAGTTTTGGACAGATTTGAAAGGCGGTTGGCAGGGTGGAAAAGACGATTCTTATCAAAGGTAGGAAGACTTACTCTTATTAAGAGTACTCTTTCTAATCTTCCCACTTATTTCTTATCGGTATTTATGGCCCCTGTCTCAGTTTTAAAAAGGCTTGAGAAGTTAGAAAGAGATTTCCTTTGGGAAGGAGACAAAGAGAAGGGGAATTATCATTTAGTCGAGTGGGAATCAGTGTGCTCTAACAAGGAGAATGGGGGTCTTGGAGTTAAAAATCTCAGATTGTTCAACAAGGCTCTGTTGGGCAAGTGGCTTTGGAAGTTTATAGTGGACAAAGAGGCGTTATGGAGGAGGTTAGTGGTGAGCAAATACGGAGCGGGTGATCATCTTTGGTTCCCAAAGAAAGTCCTGATTCCTCACGGCACTAGTGTCTGGAAAGGAATTATGGGAGTATGGAATGATGTCAACATGTTCATCAAATTCGAGGTAGGGCAAGGGAATCAAATCAGGTTCTGGAAGGACTTTTGGTGTGGTACAAGTACCTTGCAGCTGATGTTTCCTAACCTTTACAACATGGCAGTCAATAAAGAGGAAATGGTGAGTTCTTTGGTGGTCAATCAAGGGGGTACAGATCTATGGAGTCCTGTTTTTCGCAGAAATCTGCATGATTGGGAGATTGACGAAGCAGTACAGTTCATGGACCTGCTTCAGGGTTAAAAGAGACAGGATTTGAATGAAGACAAAATCATCTGGGAGGCCTCTAATAACAGATTGTTTTCTGTTAGATCGTTCTACTTGAAGCTGATTGAGAAGGAAAAAAGTTCATTCCCTTGGAAGGTAATATGGAAGCAGAAAATCCCCGATAGGGTAGCTTTTTTTGTTTGGGAAGCTGCCAGGGGTGTCATATTGACGGGGGGAAATTTGAGATCTCGGGGTTTGACTTATGTTAATCGGTGCTATATGTGCAAAAATGAAGAGGAGGATGTAAATCACTTGCTGCTCCATTGCTCTATGGCTAGGGAGCTTTGGAACTCCCTTTTTCTCTCTGCTGATGTTCCGTGGGTTATGCCCAGGACTGTTATTGACACGCTTCGGGGATGGCCTTCCTTTACCCGGAATAGAAGGAGTAATTTCTGGAAGCTTGCCCCCTCAGCTATTTGGTGGACCATCTGGAAAGAGAGAAACAGAAGGGCTTTTGAGAACATTGAATCTGATCTTGTAGGAATTAAAAAGTCTTTTCACTTGTATTTGAGATTCTGGTGCTTAACTATCGACCCAACTTTAGAGGATCCTTTTTGTAATTAGGTTGGGGTCTTTTGGTTTGTAGTTTAGTGTATGTATACTTCCAGTGTACAAGGTAGCGTCTCCTTTTTTGACGCCTGTTTATAATACTCATACTTTACCTATCAAAAAAGTAATTGGGTACATGACATGGGTATGATGCTGGATTATTCTGCGCATTATATGCAACATTAGCACGGCTATTGCAATTTGGGGCAGTATGACCAAGGCGGTGACAAAGCTGGCAAGTAGTGTTTGGATCGACACTTATGAATGGGTTTGGAGGAGTATAGATGGGATGCTGAATTGATGATGATTGACCAGGTTGAGATACCATGAGGTTTGTAGAGAAAACATAGTTCGGTGTGGGTAGTAAGCCACGCTCACCGCCACCTCAATTTTGACCATTTTTCCACCAACGCTTTCCTCTCCCACGATTTCCCCCTCCTCTATGAGAAAAAGACATACCTTGGAATGGACCACCCCCACCACCAGAAGAAGCTGGTACAGGACTTGGAGTGTTAGTTTGTTTGGAACTTGGAAGTGGTGATTTGTTCTTTACTAGCTGTAAAGTGTAAAGGCAGTAGTGGTATGAGAGGTAGGAGTTGAAAATTTCTGTTGTAAAGCTTCTTCTTGGAGGAGCAGATCCTGTAGGTCGTAAAGAGTGGTATCCCCCCTTGAGTTTTGGGTGGTAATAAACTCTTTATAAGATGAAGACGCTACAGACTTTGGTGAGAAGAATAGATCCCAACTTACTTTGCGTATAGTGGGATTGTCTCAATATATAGGATTATAGCTTATCAATCTTCTATAATTACAAGATCAATTACAATCATTGTACTATAATATTTACCTTCCTAAAATAATAGAGTCAATGCCAAGATACTGTCAATGAAGGTTTATTTGTTGGTAGTATCGGTTGTGGATTTATCAAAGTTTATTAATCTTCTTATGTAGATTAAATATTAAAGGTTGTGCTTTATGTTGTTTTTTTTGCCCAAACTATGTAACTCTAAAGTAAAACTTGACCTGAATGAGTTATTCTTGCAAGTTTATCACTGCGAGAGCTCACATTTGATCAGGCATGATTAAGTAGCTCATATATATATATATGTATGTATATATACGTACATGTATGCATAAAACACTATCATTATTTCACATTAAGCTAGGAAATTGACAAACGATTAATCTGGGAATGGGGGATCTAGAAGTTATTGAAAATTCTTTAAATCCAAGAATTTAGTTCGTGGGAAAGTAGAATTTATTCATCACATGATTCAATAATATATTTTGAGTGAAATTGGTTGGTGTACGTGTATCAATTATAATTATTGTTTTCTGTGAGGATCCATTCAACAAAGGAAACCAATAAAAGAAAGTCGTTTTGAAGAAAAAAAATCTTAGAGGTAAGATTTGATAGGTTAGTTTAGAGATAAAAGTTTGAAGAAAGTTGCTTATTCATATTAAGATAAGAAAATTTTGTCAAATGACTTAATCTTATCCTCTAGTAATAATGGTACACGAATTTTACAAAATTCAACTATGTGCATCAAAGGTAAACAAATTATACAAATATTGGCTTAGAAGTTTGACTTGATTATAGGTTTTTCTAGTTATTACTCGCTAACTAGCCAGGCTAGCCTTTCCTACGAACACTTCCATTGCTAGGCTTGGTTCATTTAGCAACGAGCTGCCATAAATTAATGAAGGGCATGCAATTAAAGATAAAGAGCAAAACCTAATTATGGTGAACTACTCTTGTTTTGGCACTACACATTTAACAGGCGAGCCTAACCCTGGACTCTGTTTGTCAACAAAATCAACATGTCTAACGAGCCAAATCCCCTAATTTGTAATGCGCATGCCTGGTTTATAGAACGAATAAGTATTCAGAACTGCAATGTTTTGATTTATAAATATAGCAAGTATCCTAAAATGTGTTGGTTTTAGAGTGATCCTGTTGGTCCACACTATTGAAGATAGTTTTTTGTTCTGCTAATTGTTGGTTAAAATATGGTGCAGATATGGACTTAAAATTCAAAAGTTTTCTAGAAGAGTGGGAAGTGGACCCAAAGGTGAAATGTGTCTTGGTTGAGGGCAGCTCACCTCGTGCCTTTTCAGCAGGTAGCCGCAGAAAAAATTACTTTTCTTTCAGAACCAGACATGTTCTTTGTCTAATCTACTTTACTTAGCGACTATATATCAATGTTGTTCGGTTTTATTTTCTTAATCTATCCATAAATGGTATTTTATTTTATGAGTGTTATGGAAGGTTTCGAGGGTAACCATTCATGACATGCAGGAATGGATATTAAGGGGGTTGTTGCTGAAATTCAAAAGGACAAAACCACACCTCTTGTGCAGAAGGTTTCTAAACAATTAGCATTGTGCTACAGCTGTTGGTTGTATGAGCTTTATTTGGCAGAGTTCTATGTTGTTATCAGCATAGCGTGCTTAATGTTTGTCTTATGGCACATGTTTCTGTAATGGCGGCATCAAACTTATGAATGTGTAAATGCTTTGCTAATTAATGAAAGAAGTCTTAGTTTATTACTCTATCTGCAGGTGGTGATATCAAGCAGATCACAACCAAAAAACAACTATCAGATATGATTGAGGTCATGCTGTGTCCTTTTAACTAGATATCAACCGATTCAACATCAAATGCACTTCACTTAATTGAGCTAATTGCTCTTTGTTGTTTCTAATAGTAAATCAATTCTTAGTTGAAGATAGAGACATCGTATCGGCATTTACCTCCTTAAACAAAATGCAAGGCTTGCGCCAACTATTATGGCCTGCACTTGTAGATGTTAAATGGAGGGTTCTAGAGATGCACGATAGTGCCATACTATGTTTTTCTTGCTAGATAAAGAAATTAAACATGGTTGAGTTATTGCTTACTCTTCAATTTATGAAGTTTATCGAAAATATAGTCTATTTGTTTCATGCACATTATCATATACTAGTCATGTCTTTGTTTTAAGTTCATTGTAAAGGTAGTATTAGCATATACTTAAAGTTTTGCGGCATTATTGTTTTACTCTTAATATCTAGCTATCTAAGCAGTCCAGGGTAATCACTTTCAAAGGTTCCCTGGGCAGTCTGCATTAACTTCTTGGTCAGATGTGTGGAACTGGATTTCATGCATAACATTTTAGATCACCATTTCATGATGTTCTTAAAGTGGTGCATTTTCTCTAATACATTTGCCAATATTGTAGGCTCTTTTTTGTTTTTTGATAAGAGTTAACATGCCAATGTTTCTTTACAGGTGTTTACTGCTGAATATTCTCTTATTTGTAAAATTTTTGAGTATAAAAAGCCTTATATAAGTTTCATGGACGGCGTAACAATGGGCTTTGGAATTGGTCTATCTGGTCACGGTCGCTACAGGCTTGTCACTGAGGTAGATGTGGTTCAACTTGGAACTCTTTTGTTTTACAGCATAAAACAATAGATGCATTCCGAATTTTGAGATTTTATTTTCATGGCTCTCTTGTAGAGGACTGTTCTTGCTATGCCAGAAAATGGAATTGGTTTGTTCCCAGATGTTGGGTTTGCTTACATAGCAGCACAAACTCCAGGTGAAGGAGCAGTAGGTATGTATCTTATTCCTGATGTAAGTTTCATCATTTTTGTTTTTTCCATACACTGATATCATTCTTGACAACTAATTAAAGAAACATTACTGTCCAAAGAGGAGACCTTGATCAGTGCATTTCCTTATGGTTATTATGATCAGATGATCTGTAGCTTAGCTACTTGTTCACTGCTATTGGTCTATAAGATGGGTGTACAAAATGTGGAGAATTTTTTTTGATTAATAAGCATTGAAACTGGCTTTAGAAACTTCCTTTTTTTCCCCAAGACGCTGCAGGGGCAATTTTGATCTTTTGTTGTGGGAAGATGAAGAGAAGTTGATGGCTACTGTAACTAGCTAGCTCTCTCTCTCTCTCTCTCTCTCTCTCTCTCTTAGGTACCATGATGACCCATGTGGAAACGCTAAGGCAAGGGGAGGGACAAATAATTATTGTTTTTGCTGTGGGTAGTCTACATCTTTATTTTTTGTATATGAAGTTACTTATTTGATAATATAGTATGTGAAGTTCTCTATATCATGTATCTTGTTAGACTTCAAAGCAAACTACCCTCTTTCTTTTTGGGATGCTATCTAAATAAGAAGGAACTTACCGTCAAGTGAATTTAATGTGTAGCTTTCCTGTTAGACATATCCTCCTATATGGTCCTAAATAAGGGGTCATGAGGGATATACTCCTTTTGTAATCGCTGAAATTTTACGACCAACCGACGTACTGCCCGGATGCGTTAATTATCATTCGATAAAAGATCTTTCTAAAGCGCAGTATTCAGAAAAAGAAAGATAAGAGCGAATCTTCGCCTAATCTAATTATAGATCTTGATGACTCTAGGAAATCCTTCTATTATGCCAATCACATATAAAATTGCCACTTTCGGGAAAATGGGACAACTGAAACCTTTGCGCGGAGACGACCAATCAAAACCTTCGATGGAGAACCAATTCCACAACTTCAATTCTTGGCTGATGAATTATCTTCGATTTCGAATCAAATCATCTTCCTCATTTTGTTGAAGAAAGAAAGTCTGAAAATGCGGGCATTAAAAAAAAGGTTTATAGCGTTCAATGAGAAAGGCATTTGAAGGTATTGAATTAGACTTTAGCCAGCCTCGTCTTCCCTTGCCGTCTGCAAGAACTGACTGATGGAAGGAAGTGAGGCCAAGTATACCATCGCTCTTCTATCTTGGCTGAGTATAGATTAGAATCTTTCTTTATATGAGATGATCTCTGATTGCATTATCAGATGTGCTTTGTCATTTACGCACTCTATAATAAATATTCAAATCATTGTGTTTATCTCTGTTAAAGTTCATGTTCATAATTTCACCTTAGTTTGTTAACAAACTTTTTGTTGCTGCAGGTGCATATCTTGGAATGACTGGAAGCAGGATTTCTACTCCTGCTGATGCACTATATGTAGGTCTCGGAACACACTTTGTGCTATCTGGGAGTTTGGGTTCGCTGAAGGAGACTCTCTTGGAAACCCCTTTGTATATCTCAGATCTATCCCTTTATGTTCAAATTTGCAATTCTATTTTCCTAGAGATCATGCGTTGTTTTAACTCAGACAATCCCCAATCGTCTTGTGAACTTGTGTTGTCATGAATATGATTCGTGCCTGCACAGGTGGCCTTTATTTTTTTATTTTTAAATTTTTTTGGGTGGGGTGGGGCTCGATGATGAGGTGGACAATATTTACATTAATCTAGTATTCATGTTGTTTAACTTATCCCCAACAATGAAAAAAAAGGAGAAGAGTATAATTTGTGTTGTTTGATTGTATTGTGTGGGTATATTAACATGGCATTTATAAACTGGACTCCCCCGTTCCGCTCAAAAAGCCCATTCAATATTTAATAGGATCATAATCAAACTTCATATATGCCCAAGTTTCAAAGAAAAAAAGTGTTTTATTAATAAGAAATCAGGATCTTTGGGCACAACGGAGGGAGTATGTGTTTAAGAGGTGTCCGTTGTTCTGATAATGCACATGCCTATTTGTCTTTCCTGGTATCATATAATGGAGGTAAGCTGCCACCTCTATTGTGCTTATGATGATTTTCACTGATTTATCCTCTCATACAGTTCTGAGGATCCACATCAGGACATCCAAGCAATATTGGCCAAGTACAGCAGTAATCCGGAATCAGAGCCTCGACTGAAGTTGCTATTACCTCATATTGTTTCAATTTTTGGTGGAAGTAAATCTGTTAAAGATATACTGGAGGAGCTGGAACACAAACAGCAAAGTTCTGATGAAACAGGTAGCAGAACTCCTCGCTTTCTTGAGGTTGAGTAAAAATTGCTTAGATTGTGGATCGTTTAGTTCATTATAACTTAAAAACTTGATTGTGTACGTTTCTATGACCAGTGGCGGAGTGGGCAAAGGATGCTCTTCTGGGACTTCGTAAAGGCTCTCCATTTTCTCTTAACCTAACACAAATGCATTTCTCCAGAGTTGCATCTGCCTGGAAAAAGCGTGAGAATGAGTTATCCAGGGTGAGTTACTTATTGTGTTATTCATGCTTATCTTCTTCCTTTTACTTTGGAGGGGGGCTTGTAGTATACTGTATATAGCAGGAATAATTCCCCCTCGGTGGTCAAAAATTAGTAATGTTTGTTCTATGGCTATTTGATATGCTCAGTTAACTGGGGTGATGAAAACTGAATACCGCATTGCTCTGAGGTCTTCGCTGCGGAATGATTTTGCTGAAGGTGTTCGGGCAGTATTGGTGGATAAGGATCAGGTTTGCTCCTCATTCTTTGACATCCTTTATGACAAAAAAATGTAAAACTGAATATTTATGTACTTAAATTTACATGTCCATTATTTGATTATTTATCAATAAAGTATGCATTCAATTATTTGCATTAAAGCAATATAGGTCTGTTCTTTTTCTTTGATCTATTTTAAGTGGTCTAAAATTATTATGCCCAGGAACAACCAGCTTGTCACAGTTCCACAGATTATATCTCTAAATGTTACTATTACTGCCTTTGCCCTACGTTTTGCTCTGCAGCAAAATGATTCACGTAGGTGCGCAATTTATAGTAATAGAAAGGTCACTCTTATTGTCAAAATCATTTAGTGGTTCTTTTGCTTAAACGAAACATGCTAAAGAGTATTGAAACATGTGTAGTTGTATCATGTACGACCTTTGTTCTAAAAAACGGCCTAAGCGGGCGCCTAGGCGCTGCCTAGAAATTTGGCAAATCGGCGAAAAAACCGGCTAGGCGGCCAGTTGCTGATTTTGCATATTTTTCATTTTTTAAAATTTTTTTGGCCCAAAATAATGTCATTTTAGGTTATTAAAATAATAATAACAACAAATATCAATTTCAAATTATTAAATTATTTTTGTAAATTTGTAATTTGTTAACGGATCTATGAACAATTGAGATATTGACTATTTTTGTAATATTATGAGCCTTGGAATGATATTAAATTTTACTTTTAAAATTTGATATTATAATGTAATTATCACTTTTAATTATTAGATGATATTTACTATTAGTATATTTAAAAATTAATGATTAATAAGTAGGTTATAATAAAAAATATATTAAAAACCATATATTATGTCTTATTTTTTGGCCTTGTCTAGACTTTGTCTAGGCGCCTAGCTCCCACCTAGCGATTTTTAGAACATTGTGTACAACCACCCTTCATGAATTGCTCATACTTTGGAAAAATAAGTTTTGGGTGACCCTAAATACAACACAAAAAACACTAAATACCACCTCTACTTAAGGGTCTAATTATTAATTAATCCTCTTATAAAAAAAGTTACAATTAACCCTAAACTATAAATACTAATTTATCCTCTTATAAAACCGTTCGTTACAATTAACCAAAAACCCTCTTTTATAATTAACCATAAACCCTAAACTTTTATTCTACTCTCCAACAATTTTTCTATGAATTTCGATCCGAATAACAACGTTCATGTTGATTCTTCTTTTATAGTAAGTTGTTACCTACGTTGTATTCAATATATGCTATTTATTTATTTTTTCTATATTAAAAACAATTTTAAATGCTAAAATCGCAAAAAACGATTTTGCGTCAAAAACAATTCGAGAAGAAGCTTGGGTCGCGAGACTCAAGCAGCTTATTTCCATGGCTGGCCAGCCCTGGTCTTAACCTATGCATTTGATCTTGCTTTCGTTCCCTACCTAACACTTGCTAAACAAAGGGTAGTTATGGGCTCTAATTCTTTCTTTCTTCCCCAACTAGAAAAGGGATTTCCACCTGCCTTTGAATAAATAGCTCGCATCCTAAGCGACCCTTTTGTTAAAAAGCCAAAATACATGGCGATTGTTTTGTGAATTTTTTTTTTGGTGACTGTTTGTTAAACAAAAAAGAAAAAACCTGGCGGTTGTTTTGTGAAAAAAAACATTCCTGACATTTTTTCATTTTTGTCGAATAGTGGATGACGATTCTCTTTCAAAAATGATGAAAAATAGGTTTTTTTTTTCTTTTTTCTGTTCAATTCGAACAATGGCAATTTGATAATTTGACAAAAGACTTTTTTTTCTTTTAAATTTGAGGGAGGACACTTTGGTAACTTAACATCTTAAGTGGTGTGGTATTTAGTGTTTTTCGGTGTTACATTTAGGGGTTCTGTAAGTTTTTTGCATAATTCCTCTTTGTTGGAAGCAAAGTTATTGCCGGTCTAGTAAACGTGTATATTCATGTTTCTGTTATGGTGTTTTTTTTAATGGACTATATTAGATAGATGAGGAAATATATACAAGGCCAAATTACAAATTTCCCACCAAAGTATACACTGAACCCCAAATCACTACCCAACATAAGTTTATCCCAATTTGGTACCTGATGTTGCCATTTGTGTCAAATAGGGGTGTAAACGAATCGAATCAAATCGAATATTGTAATATTCGATTCGTATTCGTAAAATTATTCGAGTATTCGTATTCGTATTCGTATTCGTATTCGTTTATTATTCGAATATTAAAATTGATTCGTATTCGATTCGAAATTAATATACGAATTATTCGATTCGAAATTAATATTTGAATTATTCGATTCGAAATTAATATTCGAATTATTCGATTCGAATATTCGATTTGAAATTTTATTTATGTTTTTTTTACAAAATCTATTTAACAATCAATGATTCAAGTATTCGATTCGAGATCAAATACATTAATAAATATCAATTGTCAAATTTATCAAAAAAACACCGAATAATAATTAGACTAGTATCCGCCATCCAACCGTCATGTTCGCAATATGACATGAATCGGCTCGTCCTCCTCCTCCATAAAAATAAAAATCAATTAGATATCAATTTTATTGTCATAAATCATAATCATGCAAATATGCAAATATATCAAATGGATTTTAAAAAATAAAACTCACATGTGACATAATAGGCTTCTTAATCCCGTGAAGTTGGGGAACCCAATCTGCTCCACAAATCAAAACTAGTACCATATCAGAAGTCAATTGTAATCTTGACACATGACCTTCAGGGGCACTTGGATCCATACGTCGCTGACCGCTGTATGTGAGAATTACTTGAGTCGATAATATTCCCTCTTCCCTTCATAAATAATTAACAAATTTAAGAAGCAGAGAGAAGAAGAGTGAAGATCTTACTGCTCCTCTCCCAGATTTTGCAGTTAAGAAAGTAGCGTTCTTCAACTTCGACAGGTCAAAATCCCCGACCTGGCAAACAGCTACGAAATGACTTGTCCAATTAATTGGAAAAACAAACTTATGCAATACTTGAAGACATTATTCAGCAAATAGTACCTTCACAGTCCAGTTCTTATTGACAAGAAGGTTTGAAGACTTCAGGTCTCTATGTACTATTGGTGGATTTCTATGATGTAAATAGTTCATTCCTCTTGCCTAAAGCCAAAGAGTAAAAGACTTGAAAAATGGTTTTGACGCCTTACACAAACAAAGTCCCATAAAAAATTAAGATCACAATTAATGAGTTTTGTATAAGAACTTACAACATTAATGCCATCTGCAACCGCCGCTTGATGTCTAGTGATTGACTATTCTTGTGAAGTGTTCTGAAAAGGCTTCCCCTGATGATGTAAAGCAAAGTTAGGCAACCCTCTTGGCATTACTAAAAAGAATTTAAAAAAATGGTAATTACTATCGCATATTGTTATATAAGCAATAAAAGGAGATGGTATTGCCTGGGCAAAAACTCAGTAACCATAGCAAGTTTTTCTTGCGAATATACTGCCCCCATAAACAGCAGTACATTTGGATGTCTGAGCCTTCTCATTATATTAATCTGAAGTAGATGCATAGTGACATTACCGACAGTGCTTCTGTTATTTTATTTTATTTTATTAAAGCAAAAGGACAATCAGAATCATCTATTTCAATTCTGTCGATTTTCCAAATACCTCTTTTTTGTAGTCAAGCAAAGCCTCCTCACTATATTCATTTCCAAAATAAACCTTCACTGCGACATCCTGATGCAAGAGACAAGAAAAAAGTGTTCTACAATATCTCAGTTACGAAATGTTTAAATTACTTTTATCCGAAATAAAAACATGACGAACTTCCAACTTCTAAGAATGTACCGATCCCTTCCAAATTGCACGGTAGACCAGAGCAAAAGAACCTGAAATGGAAGAATAGTCAAATCCTTGTTTCTGATTGAAAAAGTAAAAGACACCATACAATCTTTTCTAGAAACAGAACTCAAAACCTGACATTATATGTTGTTTGACCTAAAGTGTATCTATAAAAAATGATGGATGCCACACATTTCAGGGGAAACTATCAGTGGAACCATTTTATAGGAAGTCTTCCTTCTGCCAACAATGGTACACGAGTCTGTGTTCAACAATGAAGACTAATAGTGCAACCAATCAACTCTACCTTGCCCAATCTCTTCCCAACGAATTTCACAATCAACAACCAAGTTCAAGTCACTCTCGCCTTTGGTTAATGAAGTTCCATTGCCACCAGTACAGCTCTCATCTGACCTTGTAGACTGTTTAGCATCTGCCTGTCGATGAGGTGCACCTGGCTCCAACTGCTTAATAGGTTTGTTAGTTAGGGAAATCTGTACCTCTCTCTTCTGGAAGCTTCAAAAAAAAACAAAAAACTCACAAGGGAAATCAAAGGAAATGGTGGTTGGGACTGCATAAAGATCAGACTGCATGATTTCAGCTTCACAAGGGAATGAATTTGCTGGTCCCTTAGTTTTGGTGGACTATGTGTAATCTAGAAGCCTAGAACATGGGATGATGAAGCAGTTATTACTCTTCAATCACTTTCATATATCTTTTAATGCATTTACGAAGCTTCATTGCACCAGCATATTAGCATCCACTTTATTAGTAAATTAGTCAATTAGTCTATTGAATATCCAATGCACAATCATAATTCATACCGCCACTTTCCTTGATCCATCACCTTTGTCTATTAAAATTGACACTTTCCCCAATTCCCTTGGAGCATTGTCCCCTACACACTTACAATTATCCAACAATTTGTACTTACTATATTCAAGATTAGTTCAAAATTCAAATTTATGAGCATGAACAATACTTATCTGCTTCAGTGGTACAATTAAATTTAACGTACATCTCACATATTGTAAAATTTTAAATTCTTTGATCCAAGGGACCAATACACAAAATAAAAGGACAATTCCAAATAATAGGAAATAAAATCTACCTTTAAACCAGCACAACCAACTATTCCCGCGACTATAGTGACACAATCTGGGTGCCGGGCAACCTGAAATTATATTACAAGAAATGATTTGCAAGTGAACTTCAATCATTTAAAGCTAATTCAGTGAGGAAACAAGGTGGTGGCAAACCTCAACAACGCCCCGCTCGCCAGGAATGATTTCAGGCTTGTAATCAGCCAAAGCCTCCTTGAGTTCACCAATCAAGGACTCATTTCTTACAGCAACTAATGGAGGTTTAAATCTCTTGACCTAGAAGATATAACAATTTTTAGATACTCAGAGGCTGCCGCTGCCGTGCCGCACTTGGGTTGGGGTCGCCGCTGGGGTCTTCGGGGTCGGCGATTGGAATGGATTCTGGGCGGGGTGAGCAATGAGCAGCCGTCACTATGAGTGTGAGTCGTGAGACTGTGAGTGTTTGAGAGTTTGAGACTTTGAGTGAGGTTAGGTTAGGTTTTTTTTTTGTTTTAACTTATATATATATATATATATTAAATATATTAAATATTATTCGAATACTATTCGCGAATACTCGAATCGAATACCACCAAACTCGTATTCGTATTCGAATCCTTATCGAATATTAAAAAAAAATCGAATTCGACTTCGAATATTTCGAATACAAATACCGAATACCGAATCGAATCAAAAAAATTCGATTTGTTTACAATCCTAGTGTCAAATAGCTACCTAGAACTAACATTTACTTGGACGTTTTTTCACTAACAGACGTTGGGCCAAGGTATCTATTTGACACAAATGACAACATTAGGCACAAATTGGGATAAACTTTTGTTGGGTAGTGAATTGGGTGTATACTTTGGGGGGAAATTTTTAATTTGGCCTATATACGAGGTGGGGGACAACCACTAGTCCAAACAAAAACAAGGACCAAAGACCTTACCTCTAACATAACTAGAAGATCAAAAACACCTTAAAAAAATCAAAATAAATTGCGATAAGAGTGTAATAAAGCTACCACTGATTTTGGTGGAGTGACCACCATTGTTTGGCTTTCGCTGCTCTCGTAAGTCTTTTTTTACCTAACTCTTCTAGTATTTACCTATCTTTTTTTTGGGGGGGGGGGAGATACTAGCGTCTCTGTATAATCTTAATCTATATATACCACTAGAAGAGTGTCTAATCCAGTAAAATGTTCCAAGATGCTGCATACCCCTCTATAATGTACTAGAATATTTCCTTATAAATAGCCGTATAAATGGCTTAATTTTAGTTTCTTTTCATTAATAGTCACCTACATTAAAGTAGAGGTTATTGATTGTATCACTAGAGTGTCATTACATTTCTTTTAAAAACATAGCAAAGAGAAAAACAGCTTTACATTCCAAAAGATAGGATGGTAAATCATATTCCCTAGGTCTCTAAAAAGTAATCCCACTTTCGTCCTTGGTTTATCTTAGAAAAGTAATCCCACTTCTAAACATGTGGGCAATTTAAAGGAGGTACAAACTAGCGAAACTATAATCTTAAGAAGCTTGGCTTGTCGCCCCTAAGGGGGTGGCCCAGTGGTAGACATGGGGCTTCACAAAGTGTGAGGTCTCAGGTTCGATCCCTTCCCATTCCCCCCTTAGGAGGGAAAAAAAAGAAGAAGCTTGGCTTGTCAAACAGGTTTACTTTTTGGGATTTGGAGATAGTTTATACTTCCTCCGTTCCGAGCAAAGAGTTCATGTTTGAAAGTCAACCTTTTCTAAGAAAAAAATGATATCCCAAAAAATGTCTTTTGCAAGTTTAAACTAACAAAAGCTTCCGACATTAACTAGGTCAAACAGTTGAAACATCAAACCCCTTCAACCCAACAAAACACACACCCACCATTCCCGAATTAACAAGCCTTTAAGCACCTACCAATCTCAAACAAAACATAGGCATCAACACAAGGAAGAAGAATGAATGAAAAAGAAATCCCTAACTTTCCCCAACTCTCTCCTCAAATCAAGGGGAACAAATCCATTAATGAAGGCTGTAATAAATCAAGTAGCAATTAAGGCTACGCAAGGAGGAAGAATGAATGAAAAAAAAATCCCTCGGAAATTCCAAGGGCTTTGATACCATGAAAGAAACTAAACAAAGAAAAAGTTTTCTTTTTTATTTTCTGTTACTAGCAGTACAAAAGGAACAACCAAAATAAATAGAACAACCCTAATTCTAACTCTCTCCTCAAATCAAGGGAAATCACAACAAATTAGGAAATTAAAAAATAACAGCTAATTACTCCTAATTTAAGCAGTAACAGTTAATTACCCCCTAAGTAAATTGAGTGATGATATCCTTACCACTAGTGTTACAACTTGCATACTAAAAGGTAAAGTTGAAAAGTCAACTATGCATTTCTCAAGACAAGTTGTAACACTAGTGGTAACACTAGTTGTAAGGCTAGCATTACTCAAGTAAATTATCCTTAATTTACACAGAAAATTATCCCTAATTTATGCAACTATTTATTTCTAAATTACCAACAGTCTTCAATAATCAGGTGATTTTCTCTTCTTTTTTTTTTGTTAAATTGAAATTGATAATTTGACTTCTACTTTGCTTCTTTTTTAATTTCTTAAAACTCTGTTTTTGACTCTCTTTACCGTGCTATGTTTCTCTTTTATTCTGTTTCTGTTTACTTTGTTTATTGTGTGTGTATTTTTGAAATAATATACTATTTCTATGCGTCTTTCACCTGTATTGTCTACACTCTACTATAATTTGTCTACACTCTGCTACTCTGTTTCTGTTTAAAAACTATTTGTTTATTTTTATATTAAAAATGCAACAATTTTTTTTTACAACACTGCTACTGCTACTCTGTTTCTGTTTAATCTTTTTTTTTTTTTAATGAAAAAGAAAACTGCGTCTATTTGCTTCTTCCAGTTTGTATTGTGTGTCCGACTGTACCCTGCTATTTACTCGACTGCAATGTAGGTCTGTTACGCTTGTAACACTTTTAATAAATATGTAACAATAGTTGCTCTTTTTTTACCGTCTTTTTCCCTTCATAATGTCACTGTCATACTCTGTTTTTTTTTTCTTTTCTTTTTTGTGTCCTTTTTGTTTTGTTCTTTACTATCTTGTTATTTCTTTTTCTTTAGGGTTTTGTTCTTTACAACAACAATACAATGTGCATTTTTTGTTACCAAAGATGCGCATGAGTGATATGTAGGGCCAAACAACACATAGTTGGAGGGTTCCCTATTGTTAGGCCTTGTGCAAAAGTACCCGATGAGGTGAAAGAAGAGATTCCAAATTATATGAGCTCGAAAGAGAATTATGGAGCAAACTATTTTAGAAAATAAAGTAAGGTAAGAGTGAGTATGTGAAGAGAATTTGAGAAGTTATGGTGATGGTGAAGTTGCGATTGAAGAAGAGAGGTTCAATTAGCAAAGAGGGCATAGCAAAGTGTCCCAAGCAGGAAAGGACTGATTGACTTGTTTGTAAGTCACAATTGGCAACAAACTTCAGAAAATATGAAAAAACAAAAGGATGAAAATGAGGAGACATTGAAAAAGATGAGGAATAGGGCATGTTTAGCTTTAGCAAGATGGATGTATGATGCCGGCATTGTGGCATTGCTTTCAATGCAGTGAATTATGATAGTTTTCAAGAGACGGTTAATGCTATTGAAGAATATGGTCCGGGCATGAAAGCTCCAAGTTTTGATGAGGTGAGAGTTCCTTTGCTAAAGAAAGAGGTGGAAGTGGTTGAGAATCAGATGAAAGACCACGAAGGGGAGTGGAAGAAGCATGGTTGTACTATTATGTCAGATGGGTTGAAAGACAAAAAGGAAAGGACATTAATTGATTTCCTACGGGTCAGCCCCTGTGGTTCAAGTTATTACAGATGATGCTTCAAATATGAAGTTTCGGGGAAGAAATAGTGAAATATTTGATAACATTTTTTCCCCCTCTTATTTTTTCTCTCCTTTTTGTCTCTTCGTAGGCACATTATTGATGGCAAAATACCCACATTTATATTGGACACCATGTGTTGCGCATTGCTTGGACTTGATGTTGGAAGATATTTTTGAAATGCCAAGGTTCAAGTCAGCTTTTGGAAAGGCTATGAAATTAAATAGCTATATCTATATTCGCCCTAGTGTAGTGAATTTGATGAGTAAGTTTACTCGATTAGAGTTGATTAGGCTTTTGTCACTATTTGCCACAGCTTTCATCAGTCTTGGAAGGATCAATTTAGTGAAGAAAGGCTTGAGGGCAATGTTTGTGTCCAATGCATGTAGAAATAGTAAATGGGCAAAAGAGGCGCAAGATAAACAAGTTCTAAAAAATTTTATGGTACTAGACTTTAGAGGGTGGTAACCGAAGCCCTCAAGGTTGCGGATCCTCTTGTTACAATGCTTTGAATTGTTGATGGTGAGAGCAAATCTACCATGGGGATATATTTACGAGGCTATGGATAGAGCGAAGGATGCAGAGTTTCAATGACAATGATGAAGATAAAGAGGTTATGGAAGGGCTTATCAAATGTCTTGAGAGATTAATTTCTCGCCTTTCTCGCCTTTTGGTTACCCGCTTCTCGCCTCTCCTCAAAAATGGACCTCTTGCCTTCCGCCTTTAATAACTATGGATTGAGTTGATGCACACAATAAAATGGTTAAATAAATATTACTTTTGTTTTTATAGAAGTTGAACACTAATGATAACCCTAGCGGTAAACCTAACATTTTTTCTAATTGAACAGATAAAGATACATATTTATATGAAATTTAAGTCTCCTAAATAGGTGGTTGGGTATAGGGTAGTATTCCTTCTCCTTTTTGTTGTAGGAAGCAAAGCACAGTAATCACAGATCATCCTAATAATAATTCACAAAGAGACAGTGATAATTGCCTTGGCATAAATAAATATAATACTAGCAAAGTAACCCATCCCATAATGCTCTCCACTCTCCACTAGTCATCATAATTAGTGTATGTTACTTTATCGCCTAAAGAAATTTTCAAAATAGTTTCAAAATGTTGGGTGAAATATTTTGAAAATTTTGATTTTCTTTAGACGATAAAGTAATGTACACTAATTATGATGAGTAGTGGAGAGTATTATGGGATGGGATACTTTGCTAGTATTATATTTATTTATGCCAAGGCAATGCATCATCATTGTGTCTTTGTGAATTATTATTAGGATCATCTGCGATTACTGTGTTTTGCTTCCTACAACAAAAAGGAGAAGGAATACTACCCTATACCCAACCTCCTATTTATGAGACTTAAATTTCATATACACCTGTGTATCTATATCTGTTCAATTAGAAAAAATATTAGGTTTACCGGGAGTGTTATCATTAGTGTTACACCGAGAGTAAGATAGATTGTAAAATATACTGCTTTTCTATGCCTTTTAGTGCATTTACAAAGGCATAATTGTTGAGACTACATTAGCATATTGAAGATCTCGACACGGGGTGGGCTAAGCACAAACCAACAAATGCTCTCTACATCCCACACCAAAAAAATTGCAAAAATGCTATCAAACCAATTTACCAAATAAATCTTTCCTTCAATCATTTTATTTCTTCCTCTGTTTCACTTCGTCCTCCATTTTTTCGTCTTCTTCTCTCTTCTATATATAGTAAATTAGCAAACCACAAATGCCCTCTCTGATTGTGTTCAAATTTGGACACCTTTCTCTTTGATACAACAACACAAGATTTCATTTATAGTGAAATCCAATCGATCTGCCCAACTCCCCACCCACCGCCACAATGGATGATTGAATAAAAAACCCCCTCCTTCCTACCCACTATCACAGACTTAACAGTGGACGGTGCTGCCAACCTTATGGCTCAAAACAGCCACTGTGAATTTTTCTGATTTGAGAATTGAATCCTAATTCATCTATGTGTGACAGAAAACTTTACCCAATTGGTTTGATGGAATCTGTACCTCTTCCCTTTCAGGCTTGGTAAATTGGTTTCAACATGGTTTAAACAGAAAAATACCGTCTTTGAACAAAAGGGTTTTGGATTCAATATGGTTTCAGGCCTGTGAAAGAAAATGGGGGAGAAAAAAAAAACGTAGCCCAGGAGGGAACTGAGGTAGGGGAAGAAGGGTAAAATACGTAGTTAGGGTGGGGTGTGGAGAGTAAGGTGTTAAAATTGATTAAGTTGGTGAGGCGTAAATAGAATTGGGGTGTAGAGAGTACATTTTTGTGTTTGGTTAGCCTAGCCCTCTCGACATTTGTTTTTATTTGAGAAACGACTTTCTATAATTGTGTTTGCTGCTAGTGTTGAGACTTCATTAGCCTTGAAATGTTACACATCAAAGTGCCTAATCATCCAATTACCTTGTTGGAACCTTGCAGAACCCAAAATGGAGCCCGGCAAGCTTAGAGGAAGTTGATCCGAGTAAAGTTGAAGCACTTTTTGAACCACTGGAGGCAGGAGTTGTGGAACTGAGTGTTTGAACTACTGCAATCTTGAGTAATAACACTAGTTCTAGCTCCATTGTTACCCTTTGCTATTGGACATGTAGAAACAAATAAGCCAAAAAAAAAAAAAAATGACTCTTTGCCTAGAACGAAGTTACGTTCTACTTTACTTTTTTCGAGGAAAAGGAAGGTAATTTGTCAATCACATTCAATTGAAATGTACCTCTACAATGCAAATGTTGATTTATCTTACGTGATATGCATCCTACCACTAAAATGAGATTTGATAAAAAAAATAATAAATAAAAGAGAACAACCAATATAA
The DNA here is from genome assembly GCA_013146195.2 of Codonopsis lanceolata. Taxonomy (NCBI): domain Eukaryota; kingdom Viridiplantae; phylum Streptophyta; class Magnoliopsida; order Asterales; family Campanulaceae; genus Codonopsis; species Codonopsis lanceolata. Next base: position 132,369,534 of record CM028378.1, read on the forward strand.
AGAAAAATGATGATTAGGGTGTAATAACATCCTCAAATAGAATGTAAAAAATTGACATTGTTATCTCCAATGTGAACAAATTTGATTTACATATACTATTCACAGTCCTCATCCACATTTTGCATTTGAGATGTTTTTCTTTCAAAGAAGATGTAAATCCCAAGTGACATTTAATTTTGTAACGTCTAATAGGACAGGTAGTGTGGCTATAGTATTGTATGAAGCAGGATGTTGCATCTGTGTCGATGTATTTTTGTTGCTTTCTCTCATTTAAATTACTCCATCAGTTCTAGACAAATAGGTATAATTTTTAAAACTTTTTAATTTTACCCTTCATATTTGATATTAACGTATTAGTTATGCTAAAATATTACTGTAATTATGACTAACTTTAATATCAAATATATATCTCTTAGTAGATTTTTTAAACATGAACTCGGGTTGAACAGAGGGAATATAAGATCGTGAATGGATCCATGGGTAAATGAGAAGAGAAAATGGACTAAATACAACTTCTACCATAAGGCGTGGACATGCCGTATCGCCCCAACCAAGCAGAATTGGGTGAATGTTAGACAGTAGCGGAAACTGAGGTTTGGGAAAAGCTTTCGTGAAAATATTACAATTTGATCACTGGTAGAAACGCAACCGAAGAAAGTCTCTTTGCTGAAGTTCACAGATAAATTGATAATCGATCTCAATATGACTCGTGCGAGCATTAAAAACGGAGTTATGATATTGTTCTAAAAATCGGCCTAGGTGGAAGCCCAAGCACCGCTTAGGCGCTAAGCGCCACCCCGACGCCTAAAAATTTGGCAAATCGGCGAAAAAATCAGTTAGGCGGTCTAGGCGCCGCCTACGCACTCTAGGCGCCCGACTAGGCGGGCTGGACGGCCAACTGCTGATTTTTCCTATTTTTTAGCTTGTTTTTTAAATTTTGGTCCTAAATAATATCATTTTGGGTTTTTAAAATAATAATAATAAATATCAATTTCAAATTATTAAATTATTTTTGTAAATTTGTAATTGTCAACGGACCTATGGATAATTGAACTGCTAACTATTTTTATGATATTTTGAACCTTAGATGATATTAAATTTCTGGTTTTACTTTTAAAATTTAACATCATAATGTAATTATTATTTTTAAATTATTAGGTGATCTTTAGTATTAGTATATTAAAAAAATTATATTTAATAATTAGGTTATAATAAAAATAAAAAATATATTAAAAATCAGATATTATGCTTTATTTCTAGGCTTTGTATATATCATGTCTAGGCTTTTTAGGCGCTAGGCGCTGGTCTTACGCCTAACGATTTTTATAACATTGGTTACGAGACATGTCACATGTGTAAGGCCTCTGTTCTGTGCAAATAGTCTACTAAACTATTTTGAAATGTTTTATTATGAGAGTTCACTTAAAAAAAATTATGTTTATCATCTCCATAACTTTTCAACTTGACCCTCCACATTTAATATAATTTATTAGTTATGTTTGAGCATTATTGTTATTATCATCAAGACATCAACTATAATGCTAGTTATATCCTTTAATAATTATACTTTTCAAATATGGACTATTTGGGTGAAACTGAGGTTAGGCATGGCCTGTTTACAGCCGTTTAGCAGGATGATTGGTAGGGTCAGGGACTCAGGGCTAGGTTTGCTATTAGAGGTGATAAATGGGCGGGTATGGACGTACTCATATGGGCGACTGGCTCAAATGGGAAGGTAAATAAGTACACATTTAATTGCATGAGCATATAAGGGCGGGCACTAAATGGGCATGGGCGCCCGTTTACTTATTAACATACAATTATCAAATAACTACAAAAATTACAAAAAAATCATTTCCATCTACAAAAAAATTACTCAAAATTTACAACTAACTTTTCAACAGTCCGATTTTTGAATTTTCATTAAAAGTCAAGCTTGAGTTTTTTTGTTTTTTTTTTTGTTTAAACGGTCAAAGGGAATACTAAAGCTACGTCCATATGTTATTATGAATGGAAGAATTTCCAGTGACATATTAAAATTATTCTCATCAAAAGTCAATTATATGGAGATTGAGAGTTAGTTTAGTGAATTAGGATGAATCAATACAATATAGGAAAAATGAATATTATCAATATATATAATGAAAAAACAAAAAGCATATTAATTAAACTAGTCAAAATGTATAAAAGTGATACTCTTATTTGTGATTGAGATTGGCTCGTAAAGTAAATATCGTAACTGATGTAATACAATTGATTATCGATATGTTTGGTTTAACGTATCAAGTAGGCTAGTGTTGTGTAGTATTTAGTCGTGAGTGTCCAGGTGGGCGTTCATTTAGCCAATCATACTCCATGGTCTTAAATGAGTTTGCCCATTTATACCCATTTAATTTTGAGTAAATTTTAAGTAGGTTCAATTTTAGAAACATCTTTTCATCTAGGTCCATCAATTTTTTGGACATTTTATATAACTACAAATTGGGTGCCAAATGACAAAAATGTCATTAATGAAGATAAATCTCATCCGACCTAAAAAAAACCAAAAAATGCTGATGTCAAGGCTTAGCATCAGCATTGTTTTCACAGTTTATTCAACCAAAAAAATTTCAAAAATGTTGATGCCAAGGCTTGACATCAGGTTGACAATCCAGGCATCAGGACTGTTTATTCAAAAATGTTTCAAAAAATGCTGATGCCAAGGCTTGGCATCAGGAATTCAAAAATGTTTCAAAAATGCGATGCCAAGGCTTGACATCAAGGAGTTATTCAAACAAAAAAAAAAATTTCAAAAATACTGATGTCAAGGCTTGGCATCAGAAAGACCAAAAAAATTTAAAAATATTGAATTCATGAATTAGGTTGATAATCCAGGCATCAAGTTGACAAATCAGACATCAGGTTGATGCCAAGACTTGACATCAAGACCTCCCTTCCCTGTCACCAACACTGCGATCTCCACATATCTCCACATTTCTCTCTCCTCCACCCTACACCACACCTCTAATCCACCCTCTCGTCCTACAAACACTTGCTTTCTATAACACTGCACCACGCTATCACTACCTCCTCCAGTATTCCTCAAGCTCGGGTTTTTATCTTTCAAATACACCCATGGATCATCGCTTAACTTATGTATGTCTGCCATTGCCTAATCCCCTGACTTAGAACATATCTTCTATAGAGTCAACTTGTCCGAATCAACTGCTACGTCTGCAAAAGTGCAAATGAGTCTCCGAACCTACTGCTACGTCCCAAGCCCGACTCGTTTGTCTCCCAAACCACTGCTCCAGACCTCACATCCCATATCTTCCACAAAGCAGAACCTCCTATTGACTCTCCAATTAAGGTCCCAAGATGGACTCCAAATAATATAAGCCCAGCCAGAAAGTTTCACAAACAGCAGATGGCAGGGGAGAGAGAAAACTTCATTTCTTCGCCACCGTCAAACTCGTCGGATGATGCCGTAGGTGTTGGTTCAGAGATGTACAGGACACCTCCTAGCTTTAGAGAGATGGAAAAAATGGGAGGACTTAAGAGGAATGAGTATGTAGCTTTAAAGATGGGTAACAATGAGGTATACATGACGAGGAAGGATTTGTGGGTGTCGGTGTCGGTGTCGGAGGTCTGGAAGAGGGAAATTGGAATAGACTTGCTACGCAAATTGTGAATACAAATGTGAAAAATGATTGTTAGGAATGACGAATTAAAAGCAACAACATGAAAGATACGTCACAGGGACAGTGACATATTTTTGCTTCAAAATTGTACTTGAAAGATATGTTTGAAAATAGTTGGATTCATTTGAAAACATGTTTTAAAAAATTTACCGATTTGTAATTTTTCTTTAATTTTTGAAGTGTGCCCATGCCTATTTTTTAGTGGGCGGTCTGGACGGACAAATAGACATGAGCAAAAATTGCCAGCTCTATTTGCTATATAAGTGGTTTGTTTAAACTGGATCGTTTAATCCATGTTCTGTTAGGGCCGGACCAAAAGCGATGCCAACCGGATTAACATCTCTATTCACATAGGTGATTAGACACAACGTTTAATACATAATGTGATTTATAATGCTGCAAAATTTTGTAGAAGTAGCATTGCTTTTTAAATTAAATGCAAATTCTTGCGAAATAAAAACATGGGCAATGCTAGGGTCATTCTTATTTTGCATAAAAATATGAGTAATCTATGACATGTACATTCTCATTGGTTGGAGTGGTGAGACCCATAAAATGTCCAACCAATGAGAATGTACCACGCCATAAAATACTATATTTTGATACAAACATAAAAAGTGGTCCAAACATTACCCTAAAAACATTTATGCTATGTATTGAAGCCCTACCTCACACCAAAGTAATCATCAATTCCATATTTCTTCCACAAAGAACAACCCCAAGTATAGGTAGTCACAAACCACCTCTAATTACCTTGAAAATCATAAGCCAATCATCTTTTATCATCAAACCCACAATAAATAAAATATCATACATTACTATTTTTCCAACTGAACACTGTCCAAATATAGAAAGTTATAAAATGGAACTTTAAAAAAAGAAAAAATATATTATACTAACTACCACATACTCCTTCCATTTTGGGTAAAGAGTTCCGTTTGAAAATCAATTTTTAAAAAAAAAATACCACTTTTAGTAGGTCATTAGTAATAAAATGACATTTTCATGCCTTAATTTTTGAAAGTGGATTTTTAAGTGAAACATCCCAAAATAAAAGAGTGAACTCTTTACCTGGAAATGGAGGGAGTATATGCTTAAAATATGTCCATACCCAAAACTCTACCAAGAACTTCAAGAAGCTTAACGTGTGCAGTGAGTTGTGGAAAGTGACCATTGGCATCGATCATCTCGACTGTTGATTTTCCATTGATCTTCTTCATCATGTAGTCTCCGATCGAGTTTGGGACGACGGGATCATTGGTGGTTTGTATGATGGTGCAAGGGGTCGTAACTTTGTCCAGCATGTCACGTTCATCAGACAAAAACACTGTTTTGGCCAACGATAGGGCGATATTAGGTCTCATTTTCAGCAAGCATTTCTTGAATTTCTCGGTCGAGTGAGGATCATTTGGATCAACAACAAGAGAAGCAAAGGCTGGTGCCCAGTTTTCGAAATTGGATCCAATGCTTAACAAGAGTTGATCAATATCTGTAGAACTGAACCCTCCTTCATAGCCTTCTGAATTTATGTACCTGCATTATAATCACACAAAATACATTCAAGAGTTTTCAAGAAGCTGCAAAATGATGGAGTTTTTTTTTAAAAGAATTTATGTATTTGTTTAAAATGAGATTATTTTACTTACCTCTCTTTATCTTTTTTTTAATGAGTAGGTCTCCCGTAAAACTGTTTTACGGATCTTAATTCGTAAGACGGAGCCCCACTCTTTCACATCTTAACCCATCAACGCACGGTGGGTCGGTTAAAGATGATTGTCTTACAAAAAATATCCGTAAGACCGTTTTACCTAAGTTTTTATCATTTTTAAGCAGCCTCATTATATGAATTTTCTACCCTTACTTTAGAAAATTATTTATTACACACATAACCTCCATTCCCCATCTCTTTCAAAGATCAAATCAATATACATATGTTCATGCGTATTCTATTTTTATTTCTCCTAAATATATATAACATACATGAAAAAATATATACTTATAGAAACACACTTATATTTAGTTATTTTGTAATTGTAATTTTCATCATTTTTTTGACATAAGAAATAAAAACAATAACTCGATTGAATATCAATCATTAGGGAAACATTATTCTATTACTCTAAATTTATTTTTACATGTAATATAAGCCAATAGTTTAAAGAAATAAACTAAAGTTCGATGTTGGATAATTTTTAATTTCAAGGCATTTGATTGGTTATTGTCATACTTAAGTATAGAGGCACTCAAATATACTCCTTCCGTTATGGGCAGAGTTCACTATTTTATTTTGAAATGTTTCACTTAAAGAGTCCGCTTTCAAAGTTTAAAACATAAAAATACCTTTTCATTATTAATTGACAACTAAAAGTGTCATTTAAAAAAAAAATTAACTTTCAAAGGATTTTTTGCTCGCAATGGAGGGAATATTATTTTCCTCTTTTCTCTTAACATCTCTCTTATAATCATCATTCTTTTTCATTCCCAACATAACATTTAATTAAAAAGTACTAATTTTAGCAAAATGTGAATAAATTTCTATTTAAATCCCACAACATTTATTTTGGGACACATTTTCTAAGCAAAATTATCGTTTATTTTGGAACAAATGGAGTAATTTATTTTGGGACGGAGGTAGTACTCCATTTGTCTCAAAATATATGACATTTTGAGGTTTTTCACACAAATCAAGAAAATATATTGTAAAAACTAAACTGTTTCTATCCAAATATTAATGAGGTGTCTTGATGTTATTGTCGAAAGGGTCAAATACGAGTTATATAGTCAATAAATATGAGTAGAATTGAGAAAAAATCAATGTTCTAGAACTCCCCGCCTAGCTCCGCCTAGGCCCTGCCTAGACGCTAGGCTTCTCTCTACCGCCGCGACTTTCTTAGTCGTCGCCTAATCGACCAAGTCGGCATTTACGCCAAATCTCACCGACCTTAATTAATTTTTGTAGCTTTGATTTTGTGGCATGCACTGACCAGAGAAGGAAGGGGGGCGAACTGGAGAAGGAAGGGGGAGTGGCAATGGTGAGGCAGAGAGGGAGGTAATGAGGGGCGAACTGGAGTAATATCTTTTTTGTTTTTAGTTCTAAACCTGGCTGGTTTATTGCTTTGGGGTTGTTGAGAATTGAGATTAATTGTAGGTTTGTATATTTTTGTTCATTTTACAAATATAGACAAGTTTTTGATAAAATGACAAATATAAAAAAAAAAATTGTATTCAATGTGTTTGATCTTTGATGTAAATTAACAAAAAAAAATAGTAATTATGCCTTAATTTTAGGTCCCGATTACGCTCCGACTAGTCTCTTAGGCGCTAGGCACTAGTGTGCCGCTTAGCGGCCGCCTAATGATTTTTAGGACCTTGGAAAAAATAGGAAAAAGTTTCTTGAAAATTGCAAAGTGTCATCCAGTGGCGGATCCACATGGGTACTAGGGGTGTCCATGGACACCGCCCAGTAAAAAAAAATTAGGAGTATGTTGTGATATTTGACAATTGGACCCCTCCAAAAATTTTCATTGGACCCCTCCCAAATTCTCTGTAAAAAATATTGTCAAGACAGATTTACGAAATCGAATATCCGATAAAAATATCCGATCATTTTTTAAATGATCCTTTTGTATGTTATATCGAAAAAGACATATTAATGAATGTTGGTGATGATGATGTAATTACGCGTTTTCAACGTATGAAAACGCGTTAAGGACAAATTGTAATTTCTAATTTTTTTATGTAATACTTTCTCAGTCTCAAAATATATGACGTCTTGGGATAATTTTTTTGTTCCAAAATAGATGAAACTTTGTAGTTTTCAAGGAACTTTTTCTCTTTTTTTTCTCTAATTCTCACATATTTATTGACTTGGTAACCTGTGTTTGGCTCTTTGAGCAAGAATATCAGACACCTCATTAATGTTTGGATAGAGGCAGTTTAGTCTTTACAATATGTTTCATTGATTTATGTGAAAAACCCTAAAACGTCATATATTTTGGGAAGGAGGGAGTAGTTAAAATTTTAGACACCGATCAACAATATTCTTAGATCCACCACTGGTGTCATCTATTTTGGAACAAGAAAACTCTTCCAAAACATCATATATTTTGATACAAAAAAAGTACTCCCTCCGTTCCTAATTTATTGTCCTGGTTGACCCGGCGCACCGTTTAAGAAAACCTATTTGACTGGATTATTAATATTGGTTTAATGTGTAGTTTTCTTTAAAACCCATGTGTATGTGACCCATAATTAAAGTAGAGTGAAAAAGTAAGGGGAAAGTGGTAAAAGTGATGTTCAAAAAAAGTAAGTTTCAAAGTGGACAATTATTTTAGGACGGACAAAAAAGGAAAAGCGGACGATAATTTAAGGACGGAGGGAGTAATATTTTAGAATATCAATTACACAATAAAATATTTTTAGGCAATCATGGTGGGTTATCACTTATCAAACAATGAGCTAAGAGCATCACCATTGTTTGAAAACTCAAATTCTTACCCCAATTCCTATTAAGAATCTACCAAAATCCCACCATTGTATGAATTCTTAGATGGTGACTAGGAGAGAGAGGGGAAAAAAATTCCCCAATAAGAACCTGTGCAAATGGAAGGCAACTGGGCGGTTGTCGGCCAATGTGTGTGGGGGGAGTGGGGGAGGGGAAGGGAATTTTATTTTATTTTATTTAAGTAGTGTTAAATTTAATATTTTTTGTATAATAAGAAAGATACAATGAAGATTTATTCTTAAACGCAGAAGAGAAAAAAATCCAAGGATAAATTTTTTTACATTGGAGATGCTCTAAAGGAAAATCCAAGGAGGGGGGGGGGGAGGGTCCAGACCTCCAATACCGCTAAAATGCATTTATTTATAACAAACCGGTATTAATTATGCTTGTTCGGTTTAGATTGCAGTCTTAATAATGCCAACCAATCCTTATCCACGAAGACGGCCGGTCGGCCCGGTCCCAGCATTAGTGATTTCACATGTGGCATGCAAGTGCACAAATGAGAAAGACAAGAAAGAAAGAGTTGAAGGGAATCAGTGTATATATATATATATATATATATATATATATATATATATATATATATATATATATATATATATATTACATTAGGAATATCAGTATATATTCTCTCCGTTCTAGGTAGATAGTCCTCGTTTGAAAGATAATTTTTTTTAAAAAAATAACACTTTTAGTTATTTATTAATAATAAAATGATACTTTTATACATTAAGTTTTAAAAATGGACTCCTTAAATTAAGCATCCCAAAATAGAATAGTAAACCATTTGTCTGGAACGGATAAAATATCTATATTATAAAAGAGCTCAGGTCTAACTGGTGGTTCTGATCGAATTGTGCTAAACACAATTGATAGTCCAGATTAATTCGTAAGTATGTGAGTTACAAATGAACTCTTCTGTTATGAGTTATGTTTGAATTATCCCTCTACAATTACATATAAAACCTTCAGTTGTGAATTTTGTTTATATATATATGACATGAATCCGAACCCTATGGTTAATCCTGAACAATAACATTACCAACTAATATAAAAACCTAGCTATGGCCTATGAATAAGCTTAACTCTGTGCTTTGTGTTTTAGTTATGTGTGAGTGCATTTCAATCGTAAGCAGTTAAATACCGATTCAGAATCTCTATAATGTTTAAAAAAATAGGATTAATCGCATCATTGGTCCGTTGATTTTAAGTTATTCTTATCATTAGTCCCTTAAAAAAATTCTTAACAATTGGGTCCTAAAAGATTTACAAATTTTTATAGTCCCAGTCTTTTTGATGGATGTCGTTAAAAAAATATGTTAAATTACCCATGTGCCTCCCACGTGCATTTAGTAAGGGTTAAAATTAAATTTTATCAAACATAAATTATATCACAATTTGCAATTGAGTCTCTAGGGTTTGAAAAAAGACCACAAAGCCTTCTTCCCCAAAGTCATTTATATCTCATTGAAAGCAAACAAAACCTAAACAGGTTAGCAAACATAAAATAAATGGGTTTAAAATTTCAAGGATTGAAACTTTTGATTTCCATCCTTGTTGTTAAGGACGATGCCCAAAACCTAGCACGCCAGCATGCTACATTATTGGTCCTCGTGACTTTCAAATCAATTTTACTATTATTGCATCGAACAAATCTTGTCTAGGATTTATTTTGAAATCAATTATTTAGGACAAATAGATGGTTTTTTGGTCCAGCAAACTCATCGAATTGCCAAGGACGACGTCGTTCTTGCCTTGTTACCATACCTCGATTCTTGGACAAAATTGAATGATTCTTGCCTGTTTTTTTAGGTGTGTGTGGATTCTTTGGTACTGGACAAATTTGGAGTTGGTTTTGTAGATCTCCGACGAACTCGTCGTAGTAGTGCACGCAACCATAGGTTACTAGGTGTGTCAGGTCGTCGAACATGGGCTGATGATAGTGGGTTCACAACCGCGACAATGTGACCATACTCCACCTTCCATTGTTTTGGGAAGAAGGCTTTAAGATCTTTTTCCAAAACCCTAGGGACCAAATCTTGAAATACTTTGGGGAAGAAGACCTTGTAGTCTTTTTTCAAAGGATTTGATTGCAAATTATGATATAAGTTAGGTTTGAGAATATTTCATTTTAGCACTTACTAAATGCACGTGAAAGACACAATTTAACAGTATTTTTCTAATGCATCACAAAAGAACAGAGGGTGAAAATTTGAAATTTTTAAGACCGAACTGTTATGAAAATTTCTTAAGGGACTAATGGTATGGATGATCCAATTTCAAGGGATCAATGGTGACAAATTTTCAGCAATGAAACAGTGGTATTACCGCACTTCATTCTATAAAAATATCAAGCACAATGTTTTGGTCCTTTTGGACCCATCACACTGCACACAACGCATGGTTAAAAAACCTTTAGGAGGAAAAGGTCAAAAGGTTTTTTTCTTTAACTATATCTTTTAATAGTTTCACTTACATTTCAACCCATCAACACATGATGAATTGGATAAAAAAAATCTATCTTAAAAAAAAAATTATTAAGATCTTTTTACCCAAGTTTTTACCTTTTTTTTCTTTGGTAAATTCAAGACCATGAAACTATTCAAAATTTGACTGCCATAACTGGCTGAAGTAACTGAAACTAATCTAACCCACGGGTACATCAAAATTGTGTGATGTGTCAAGGAAAAATAAATATCTTGATATTTGTTAGGCTTCATTAAATGAAAATAATTATGCATAAAATTAATGTTTAAATCTACCTTTCCTCGATTCTGTTAAAAGAGTCATACTATTTATTTTTAATTTTTTTTGAAGCTTTTAACTCTTTTAGTGTCAAAATTTATCCTTATGACCTTATAATTAAATTTAAAAAATTATTTTAGTTTTTAAAATTAAGAGTACTCGTAGCTAGTCAATCATATTCCTCAAACGTTTGACTTTCAAACCTCGATTTTTGAGCAAAAGGGGGAAAATTTCCAAGAACGAAAACGAGTAAATAAAAATGGAGAAATATATTAAGAATTATATATATATATATGTTAAGAAAAAAAATACTCCATTCATTCTGAAAAGATCATCCTATTTAATTTGGCTTCGTAAACAAATTAAAATAAAATTTTGCCTCTATTATATTTATTATGATAATATTTATATCTTTGTAATAATATCCATGTAACAAGGAATTATCAATCGTAAGAATCAAATCAATGATAAAATGGTAAGGATATGATATCCTCCAAAGAAATAAAAAAAATTATAAAGTGGACCGTTTTTTGGAAAATTAGAAAGTTGACAATTTTCTTACAACGATCCCAAAAAAGGAAGGAGACTATTTTCAAGGAGCAAACCTCTATCGAAACCGTTTTAATGATACTAATTCATAATACGAAAACTCATCTCTTACGGCTCATTCCACCAATACATATTAGTCTGGTCAAGATGATTCATTTGACAATTTTTTAAGTTTTTGCCCTTTTGTTTAAGAATATAGAGGGAGGAGAGGGAGAAAGGAGTATGTACCTTGGAGAGGCACCAATGAGAATAAGGCTCTTGAAGAGGTCAGGCCTTTTAACAGAAGCAATGCATCCAATCATCCCAGATAAAGAGTGGCCTATAAACACTGTTGACTTCAAGTTCATCTCTTCAATAAGAGCTATCAAGTCATCAGCAAAAGCCTCATAACAGTTATACTTGACATCATCAAAGAGGGTGTTTGATTCTTCTATGGCACCAGAAAAGATCCAATCAAAGACAAGAACTCTGTAATACTGAGCCAGGAAAGGTATAATCTTGTCCCAAACAGATTGGTCTCCTCCATAGCCATGAGCTAGAACTATAGTAGTACTAGCTTCTTCTTTATCATTGCCTGAGCTTATAATTTTTGCATTCATGGCTGTGGACAATAACCCTTTTCCAAGCATATTGACCATGTTTGGTTATGGTAGGAGAGAAGAAGAGAGAGAAAGTGGAAAGAAAGATAAGGGATGTTTGAAGAACAAGAACTGAAGAGCTTTTTGGTGTGTTTGTGGATGCTTGGTAACATGTATATATATATATATATATAACAGTTTATCCTCATTCCTCACGTATACTTGGGAAAGCAAATACAACGGTGCATATAAAAAGAATTCAATGTAACTTTTCGACAATAAAATATCTCTGTTTATTCCCAAGTGTATATAAGTTTAGTTTTTGGGATGACAAATATCTTTGTTTATTCTGAAGTGTTTCTAAGTTGAGTTTTGAGCGACGGATATCTCTGTTTATCCTGAATATACTTGAGGAAAGCTGATCCAACGGTGCACAAAAAAAGAACTCAATTTAATTTTTCAACAATAAAATATATTTGAAGGAGCATCATCATCAGTTAATCATTGCCGATGAAACTACTGGATCCTCTGTCCTGAAGTGTATATAAGTTGAGTTTCCTAGTGACGAATATCTCTGCTTATCTGGAAGTATACTTGGGGAAAGCTAATCTACAACGCACGAAAAATGAGCTCAATCTAACTATTCGACGATAAAAAAATGGTACTAGTATATATCTTATCCGCTCATAAAATAAAAGTCATTTTTTTGTTCGTTCAATAAAAAGAAAATGTATATTTTTTAATATTTTATTTTTAGAAATTTATTTTCACTTTTATTTTCACTTTGCTACTTTAATGAAGAAATCCCATATATAAATTAATTTTAAAGAATAATGTAAATATTTATAACATAGTCATATTTTAAATTGCTAATAATTGATGGGATTAGATTTTGGTATACTATAGTATATGAATATGATGTGGGATTTATGGTACGTATTTCAATCGGTCGTGACATCATCTCATAAAGTGAATGGGTGTCCAGCATAGTATAGTCTTATTGTTTAATGTATAATTTTCCTTTTAAAAGCATTGTTGAAAGTTGAAACTTTCAAATAGTTGAAACTTTCAAGGCAAAACACACAAATGGATCATCCAACTTTGTTTCTTTTTGCAATTCGACCACCAAAAGTTTGGTTCATCTATTTTGGCCACCCTACTTTTATTTTGTTGCAAGCGAGCCCATTTTCTAACGGACGTTAACTCAGGACGTTAAGTTAAGGGGCAAAATAGGAAAAATAACATTAAAAATGTCAAAACTATTTTGATTTACTTGAAAAAAGTAAAAAGACCAAAAACCCACATCTAATACCTAATTTTCAATTTTTGCCATCGAGATTTGACAAAATTTTTCGATGGATTTGCTTGGTTTTCCTTCAGTCAAAAAGTTTCTGGACACTGCTTTCAGAGCAAAACCGGAGAATCACAACGGAGAGTCATTTTTTTTTAAATATGTACTAAGGGGATTAATACTGGAAAAATAATGATGCATAGCCATTATTTTAAGGTTGATGTTTTCGAGAGATCTAATTTCAAGGCACCAGAGTCCATAGATCTATTTAAATTTCCTAGCACCCACCGACACCGACCGCTGCCATTGATGGACAAAACCAATCTGCAATAGTGAAGTACGCCGTACATCTAGCTCGTTGAGGTCTCCGGTGAGGTCGTTTGAGCCTAGCGAGGACCTAATCGTGCAGGATCGGATCTTCAGTTACGCCGGTGGGTCTGTAACAGCGGCGATGAGACTCGCCCAACGAGACTCAACCCAGGTAAGGTGTCACCCCTCTCAATACCTTGAATGGCCTCCACATGTAGATCTGGGCTTTAACACTATAGATCTCGACCTCTTCGAGCTACTGGTCTAATGTACAAAAGGCATACAAATTGGCCATCAAAATTTGTGTGACGGTCCTTTGTGGAAGTTCATTTCACTCGGATCGCCAATTATGCCGGTGGGTCTGTAACAGTGGCGATGAGACTCGCCCAATGAGACTCAACCTAGGTAAGGTGTCACCCCTCTCAATACCTTGAATGGCCTCCACATATAGATCTGGGCTTTAACACTATAGATCTCGACCTCTTCGAGCTTTGGCGTGTGGCAGATGGCTTCAATCGAGTATACACCGCCGAAACTGTTGTCGTCAAATGGCATCTGCAAGAAATTGCCGTACACGACATCGCATTGTCCATCCAACTCGGCTTTTTGATTATGAGAAGCCCAAGAGGGAAATAGTGAGAAGATTTTGATTATGAGATTTGGGAACCATCTACATATATGGCGATACAAAAAGAAGATTTTGATTTGAATCTTCCCCAAAAAAATTTGAATTTATTTTTCTGGGTTGTGATTATTTTCTTGATAAAGATGAACAAATTTGGGAGAAGATGAAGATGAACAGTCAAAGTTCTATTATTTATAGCAGGGGTAAAATAGGAATTTTGACTTAAACTTAACGTCCTGGTCTAACGTCCGTTAGAAAATGGGTTCGCTTGCAACAAAATGAAAGTAGGGTGGCCAAAATAAATGAACCAAACTTTTGGTGGCCGAATTGCAAAAAGGGGCAAAGTTGGGTGGCCCATTTGTGTGTTTTGCCAACTTTCAATCTCATAAATTCCAAAGGGTATGATGCTCTTTAAGTAAATTTTTGGCAAAATCCATCTTTTGGCCACCCAATTTTTCAAAAACTTATAAGGCGGCCATCGAAAGTTTAAAACTTGCAATGAGGCCACTGAACATTAATTAGGCTGCAAACGAGCCTATTTTTTGGATGGACGTTAATTCCGTCATTAAATCAGGGTCAAATATCTATTTTGTCACTTTAAATTGACAATTATTCCTTTTGTGTGATATTAGAAACCTAAAGGGGTTCAAGTGAAAAAAAGGCATTGTCTTCTCCCTCCCTCCCTCCCTCTCTCTCTCTCTCTCTCTCTCTCTCTCTCTCTCTCGGTTGACCCAGTTGAAGACTACTCCTCCCCCTCACCTTCTCAAACCCAGATGAAAATTTGGAAAGAACCCAAATAGAAGACTCAAAGATTTTCTGGAAAATATCCCTCATCATTACAACAACAAACAAAGCTTAAAACCAACTCTCTCTCTCTCACACACACACACTATATATATATATGGTCTCGCCCACACCCCACTCCTAACACAAGATCCCAACCATAATGGCTCATCTCAAAGCCATCCTCCTCCTCTCCTCTCTCATCTCGCTCATCTCAGACTCCACCGCTGACGACGGTGCAGTAATGACAAATCTCCGCGTTGCCATCTCCAGAACAGATTGGTTAGGATCCGACTACTACTAATGGGATGACATCAACTGTAACAACTCCAGAAGAGTCACCTCAATCAATCTCCGCTCAAAATCTCTCTTCGGCACCAACCGACCTCAACCAACTTACCCTGCTCAGAACCTTAGCCCTCTAGCCCAACACCCTCTACGACGACTTACCTTCCCTCTCCAACCTCACCTTCCTTCAAGAATTCTACCTTGATTCCAACAATTTCACCTTCATCCCACCAGACTTCTTCCTCGACCTCACCAGCTGATAAACCTTCAGGCTTCAGCATCGGTGATAACACAAATCTATCCCCATTACAAATCCCCACCGAACTAACTCAGAGTGGAAGCTTAGCCACTTTCTCCGTCAGTTGTTCCAGCATTACCAGCACCATTCCAGAAGTATTTGATTTTCCCAAACTTGTAGAACCTCCGTCTTTCATACAACGATCTCATCTGCCTTTTACCCAAATCATTTTCCATCTCAGAAATTCAAAATCTTTATCGATGGGGGAAATTTTCTAGAAAATCTTTAGGTCCCCCATTTGGGTTCTTCCCAAATTTTCATCTGGGTTTGATGGGTATTGTAAATTAAGGAGTGCTTTTGAATTTTGAGGACCAGTTAGAGGAAAATTCTCAAAATAATCACGCAAAGGGAATAATTTTCAATTTAAAGGGACAAAATAGATATTTGACTTTGATTTAATGACGAAACTAACGTTCGTCCAAAAAATAGGCTCGCTTGCAGCCTAACTAATGCTCAGTGGCCTCATTGCAAGTTTTAAACTTTCGGTGGCCGCCTTACAAGTTTTTGAAAAGTTTGGTGGCTAAATGAAGGGTTTTGCCTAAATTTTTTGGTCTTTAGCTTTTTATTACTCCCTCCGTCCCTAAAATATGATCCTATTTGACCAGGTACATTGATTACGAAAAAATAATTGATTGTAATATAAATATTGATCTAATATATAATTTTTTTTAATGTTTTTGTATATCTATATTATAATTAAGCTCAGTCTTTCTAAAAAGTTAATTACCGGTCAGGATTCATTTTTATAAAACATAACTACTGGCTAGGATTAAGTTTTTCTAAAAAGTTAACTATTGGCCAAGATATTGCTAGATTTCGTGAATCCCGATAACAATATAGGAGATATATAACTTAATTCTTACGTTTGTCTTCCTATACTCTGTATCATTTTCCTTCTCAGTATCTTTTTTTTCTTATATTCTCAGTATACTGGACGGTTAACTACATGGTAAAAACATAGGTAAGACGGCGTTATCGATATTTTTTGTAAGACGGATTCTCTTTACTTGACTCATCGTGTATTGATGGATTGAGTTGTGACTTGTGAGAGAGTTGGGATTCGTCTTACGAATTATAAATCATAAGATAGTTTTATAAGAGACTTACTCTGACTACATACCCTTTATTTCTTAATGAGTGTTAATTTTTTTTAGAAAGAAGAATTATTCTTAAATGATTACATATATTTTTATTTAAGTGTACTATTTAATTTTTCGTTTAACATTTACCATAACCTAGTGCGAAATTTTAATGTTGTCTGCAAAAATTAAGGGCATTAATGTACATATTTATCATAACCTAGTGTGGAATTTTAATGTTGTATGTAAGAATTGAGGGCATTAATGCACATATTTTTAGTGAAAATAATAAATATTTATTTTAGGACCTAGGAGTAATACTATCAAAATAAGCATATAGTCTTACTCTCCCAGTTTCATTCCTCGGTAACCCAATACGATATAATGTACTATCCATGTTTAATACTCCTATTTTCCAACCAAAATAAGTATTCCATTTCTTCTTTTAGAAAAGTCTTTATCACTTAATGCATAATGCTCTTTTTAACTGAGAGACACTCCATCTTTTAAATACAAATAGTTATCTATATTATTTTGCAATGTTTCATATTAAAGGTCATAATATTTCAACATTAATCTCTACATTTGATATTAACATATTGATTATATTAAAATATTATTATAATTATGACAAACTCTAATACTAGTTATATACTCCCTCCGTGAGTCCGTTCTACTCAAAAAGTTCAAGTTTGAAAATTTAATTATTAAGAGGATTTAATAATATCAATGAAGTTGGTCATAATTACAAAAATACTTCAAACACAAGCAATTTACTCACAACTCAAGTGGAGGGTAAAAATAAAATATTATTAAAATTGTAAACTTAATTTCTTAAAGTTGATTCTTAATGTAATGTTGGGCTACATTCTCTTCTATTTATACTTGCATCCTTTACCTATAAACCTTGTAGAAAAAGAAAACCACATACCATAAAAAATTAGTAGGTTGGTGCAATAAAGAAGAAAAAGATCTTATCAAATATAAACTTACCAAATAAGAAGGATTCGTTACAAAATATATTTAGGTCAGTCGTATCTCATTGAACCAAACAAACGGCTCACTTAACTTGTGTTACAAAAATACACAATCCTAATAGATTAATAATTCATATAAACTAAAATCCAATTAAAGAAAAATCTCCAAAATAACTTTTTTTTATAAAATGTGTAGCAATAATAATTAATCAAATTAAATACCAAGAAAGACAAAACAAATAATTAATTAAAATAAAACAATTAAAAAACACAATAATTCAATTAATTAAATATGCAACAGTCTTATTTACTAATCATCAAGCCTTGCGCTATATTGACTCCAAGAAAACTACAAACATAATGCATGCATGATGGGCTACCTTTTTACATAAATTTAATTATGTACTCAAGCATCGTTCAGGACTACCAACCGAGTGGCGGATGCCTTAAGTCGACGTGCCATTTTGCTAGCAACAATCAGCACCAAATTAGTTGGGTTTGAGTCTTTAAAGAAAACTTATGCAGGCGATGAAGATTTCGGTAGTATATGGGACAAGTGCTGTAATGACGAGTTTGTGGCAGATTTTATAATTCATGATGGGGTTTTGTTCTATGATACACGACTCTGCATGCCTTGATCTTCGTTATGTGCATATTTAATTCATGAGTTGCATGCTAGGGGTTTAGGTGGTCATGTCGGCAGAGACAGGACTATCAGTTTGGTTGAAGAACGGTTTTATTGACCTCAACTAAAAAGGGATGTCGAGCGATCGATTTGTTCAGCGTCGCCCAATTTGTCAAAAGGCCAAGAGACACGCTCAAAATACAGGTCTTTACACGCTATTACCCATTCCCGAGACGATTTGACAAGATTTATCAATGGGCTTTGTTCTTGGCCTTCCAGAACTCAACGGGGTAATGATTCTGTTTTTGTTGTGGTCAATCGGTTTTCTAAAATGGTTCACTTTCTCCCTTGTAAAAAGGCCTTCAATGCATCGTAAGAGGCTCATTTATTCTTTCGAGAAGTGGTTCGTCTGCATGGGGTTCCTCGCTCCATAACTTCTGATAGGGATGTGAAGTTTCTTAGTTATTTTTGGCGAAGATTGTGGAAATTGTTCGACACATCGTTAAAAATGAACAACACTAGTCACCCTCAAATAGATGGCCAAACGGAGGTCATTGTCCGAGATTTTTTCGATAAGAGATTGAATAGGTGCACGCGCAAGATCTTAGAACGGTGGTAGTCATTGCTCGAATATGATTCTGCCACATCCGTTTTTTTTTTGGATGATTCCTTACAAGTGAAAAATTGTAATACCCTACCTATTCCTAAAGCGTGTCATTTTTTAAAGTCAATATGATTATTTTTCAAATAAAAATTTGATGTGTATTTTTTTGATAAAAAAAAATATTACTTGTACTACTTTGTATCGTCACTTATCACCATTATTTCCAGAGTCATTGTTTTTGGACACAAACTCTCGATGTATAATATGTGGGTCTTGTTGCCATTGTAAAATCTAACTTATTGTTCTCATCCAATTTTTGTTACTCTATTTTTAGTGTGTTGTGTCATCAAGAGTGTCATCAAGAGTGTCATCTTAATATGAGATAATGTTTTACTTATCTTTTAACACATAAAATATCTTATGTCAAAACCAAAGAGCTTACAAGGCACCTCAAATCCACCATCATTAGATGTTGATACATAGTAGTTAAAGAAATGGATCGGCCCCTAAAAAAAGTATTAACTATATTAGTCTCAATTTTTTTAAAATCAATCTATGATACAATACAGCTCATACTCGTACATATACAATTGACTAAAGTTAAGTAGTGGTCTGGACGTACTGTTTTACCGATATCATACGGTCACTATTTAATCTCACCTTCACATGTGCGAAGGACAGTTGTACAACTCCCCCTCTCTCTCAACTTCCCCCACTCCTTATTGTCGATCTTTCTCCTTCCCCACTCTCTCTGTGCCCGTCTCCCTCATTTTCAAGAAATATCCGCTTACTTGAAAGAATAATAATCAGCTCTCCCCTTTATCGCTTTCGTCAGTTATCTTTCCTAAGCAATCTCCTCTAATTCTTACACAAGATGATTCTTCGATCCTTCAATTACAATGATTTCGTATTTAATTTTTTTTTCGTACTTAATCGGTATGAATTATAATGAATTTTTTAAAATAGGTTATGCCTAAATTGTAAGAAGTTACGATTTTTATTCTGCAAATTATAGATTATTTTGTTTCTGATTTCTTATTACAAATGATTTCCTTGATGGGTTTTACGAAAATTTGCTTGGGTGTGTATGTTGTTTAGCTGGCTTAATTACCCATATTGACATATTTTTTTGGAAGCTGATTATTTGTTCTTTTACTTTCGGCTCTCGAGATCGAGGAGACCAACGGTACTACGCGTTTTCTTGAGCACATGATATTCAAAGGATTTAAGTTGATAATAGAAGAGGAAGGTCAAGTAGCTTTGAATTTGATTAATTTGTATTCATGAAATTTAGAGTTTTCGATAGTAATTTTGTTTGATTTGCTTTGGATATTTTTTGTGGATGGAGAGGTAGCGAAATTTGAAGTTCATCATCATTTTTCGAATAGAGCTAATGTTTTAGAGACTTTTTTAAGGTTTTGTTTGTCAATTATTTGTGTAATTATTTGAAGTTTAAAGGTTTTAGTTTTCGGTTAATTATTTGTGTAAATATTTACTTAATTTTTTATTTTTGTTTTGTTGTGTGTGTGTGTGTATGGTTGCAGAGCCGGTTAAATATATATGTATATAAAGTTGGTGAGAAACACTATTGTTGTGTCACCTCACTAAACTTTTGATATTGTTGAATCTTCTGGCCTCCACATCACTTGACTTGTGATTTTTTATTATCTAACGATTAGCTAAAAATAATAATTAATAATAGTTAATATGATATTGTGATATTAATCATTTTGCTATTTAAAAAAAAAAAGCAAAATCAGAAATTGGCTGCCTAGGGCACCTAGTCTATTTTTTTTTTTTGTCAATTTGCCAAATTTCTAGGCATCTAGGTGGCGCCAAGTGTCTAAGCACTCACCTAGGCCGATTTTTAGAACATAGTTTATATGTGAGTGTATTGAAAACGCTATTAAAAAGAAATAGTTTAATCAATTTTTAAGAACATAATATTAGGTATTTCCAATGACAAGGTTCACACGAGGTTTATATGAGTATGATTTGGATCATTGAAAACCTTTACTATTGTGAATGAGTGCTTCATAAAGAAAGAGTGGTTTATAGAGGAAAAAAATGAGTTTAATTAATCGTGTATGTAAAATGATGATCATTAAAAAGCTGTAAAATAAGTATACCATTGTGGAAAAAAATTTGTGAAGAGGTGAGTTTTTTTGTTTTTAATGTGTCAATTCATGTGACACATAAAAACTTGTGAAAATATTTTAGAAAGCTTACCATTAGAGATACCCTTATGACAAATATTGTACTATCTCCCTTTCAAAAATATTATCTTCTTTGATCCACATATTAAAAAAAGTGATTTGATTTGTTTGATGTTTAGTTTTTTAAAAACTCGGATATATGTGGCTTATTAGCTCATAATCAAAGTATGCTGAAAAAGTAAGGGAAAAGTAGTAAAAATATTATCTTAAAAATAAAAGTTTCAAAACAATTATTTTGAGATGGCCGAAAAAATGAAGGAAAACAATAATTTTGGGAAGGATGGATCATATACTTTCAATAATTAACATTTTTTTTGATTATTTAACATAATTTGATTTTCTTTTTCTTTACATTTCAATTATTAATTTGATTTCATATGTTATAGTCATTACAAAATATTTTTTATATTTTCTTAAAACATTTCAAGAATTACACATGCATTGTGCAAATAAATTATAATTTTTCAATTAAACGAGTAAGAAATAGGAAGTAAGAAAATAGAAAAGAAAAATATATATTATTAACCATAAAAAAGCCAAATTTTGGCGTGAGGGCAGGGATGGAAGCAAAAGGGGTCTTGAGCATCCACAGTGGTTTCCTTTAAAACCACACTAAATTTTTTTTTAGGGTTTTTTTTTTACCTCATTTGAGATCTGCAATGGACATCCAATCAAACATTATATCCCTAAAATTAGCTTATTCACCTTCAAAATATTGGTTTGTTTTAACAAACATTGTATTATTTCTATTAGTGAGTCTTTATGTATAGGATTGGTACTTTTGTCCGTGCCGATGGCACGATGTCAGTTTGTGAATTTATCAATAAATGAAGCAGATAATGTGGAAATGAATTAATATTTACTTATAATTTGTCTAAGTTAATTATGATAACATTTAAAAAGAAAAAAAATAAATATTTCAAATTACAAAACTTACGATTTTTTTAAAATTTATTTGTATACGAAATTGCAGGCCGAAAAAAAATTAAATTGATTAAGTTAATCACGATAACAATTAAAAAGAAAAAAACTAAAATAGAAATATTCAAAACTTAGACATAAATAAAATTGGGATTTAGTTTCAAAAAATAAATTGATTAAGTTAATTATGATAACAGTTAAAAAGAAAAAAAAACAAATATTTCAAATTACAAAACTTACGATTTTTTTTTTGCATAAAATTGATTAATTAATTAAAATATCGAAAAGAAAAGGGACGTGGGTTTGGTGGAAGAAGGATTAGCGGCCACCAACCGTGAATAGTGGGGGGAGTTGGATAGAGAGAGGGAGTAGTTGCTCAACCGCCGTTCACACATGTGAACTCGGGGAGTGATAATAACCGTAGGATCTCATTAAAGGAATTAATCTTAGCCCCTAAATAGCTTTAGTCAATTGCACATGTGTGACTATGAGCTATATTGTATTATAGATTTTATGTCCATCTCATTTGATGATTTGCTTTCATAATTTTTTTCATTCATCATTTCTATTAAATTAGTGTGTGTGTGAGTGTGTGTGTGTGTGCATTTATCATTATTTTTTTCTTTTTATTTATAACTTAAAATTACAGCTATATTGGTAATATTAAAAAGCATACACAAATTTATTTAAAATAAAACAATTAATCAAAATGTATGATATTTTTAAATAAATTATATAATTCAAAGTGAGGTTAATAAATTATATAATTTCTTTTTGAGACAACATTTTTACCATTTTACCCTTATTTTTTATCATACTTTAATTATGAGCCGAATACACACGAATTTTAAAATAAATTACATATCAAACTAATATTAATAATTCAATCATATGTATTTTTTAAATTGTGTTATGAACCACACACATAAATTTTAAAATAATAAAAAAAAATATATATATATATATAAAAACTAATATTAATAAATTTTAATAATATAATTTTATTAGTCATACAATCATGTCCCACTTCCGCATTAAAATAGGACGGCCACAGTTAGACGCTAACGTGGGATCAGACTATTTATGATCGGCGTGCGAGATTATGCCTCTCCGAAAAGCAGTATTTTGTCGTCTTGTATTTATTTGGCGGGTAGTGACGTGTCAGGAGAGATACGTCCATCGACCAGCTTTTCAACATTAAAGCAGGTGGGTCCTACCATGTTCTTTGTCAGCGCCTATTGTGAATGTACTATTTGGCTGTTTCCAAATCGAAAGCAACCATACCACTATACCAGGTTAAAACTAGGGCTGCTCTCTTTTAAGGAAATTAGGAACACTCAATTCCCACCATCCCAAAAATAGAGTGATTTTTCCCCAAAAAATAAAATTCTTAATTTTCCTAATTTGGTTAATTCATTGTTTTCTTCAACAACAAAAATTCATCATTAATTCCTATACTCTGCGACTTTCTACTAGCAGTCCCCGTACAAAGAAAGTGTGCATTATTAACTGAAAAAATGCATTTTTAAAACAATGATAGTTATTGGACGTGACGTAGTTTACCCAAGAATCATTAAGTGAACATGTGTCACTCACATGTTTTAAATCGAGAGAAAAACTGTCTTTTCTATTTAGTCTAGCGAATCACCAAACATATTTCTATTTTGAGATGTCCAAACTATTGTTACTAAAGACTTTTTAATTTCTACTTTCCTATTAAATAGTCAATTATACTAATTTTTGTGTGATATTTCACCTAAGAAAAAAATCAAATGATAGGGGTCAAAAGCATATTTTGTTTCTACGTGTGAGTACTGTGTAGTCTTTATATCGAATTTGATACCTCCTCTAAACCATACCTAATTTTGTTCCTCATGGTTGGAGATTGTTATTTAATGCCTATGTATAGCGATCAATAGGTATCAAATTTTGGGTTTTGATATCTATGGGTCAAGTACCAGCATTTGACTTATCCTAAAAAGTTCACTTACAAAAATTATGTCTGTAATTTTTATAACATTTCAACTTTATCCTCTCATATTTAGTATGAACAATTTAATTATACTCAAATATTATTTTAATTATGAACAACTCTATTATTAGTTATATATCATTTAGTTATTAAACTTTTCAAAACTAAATAACAAACAACTAAATGACGTCTTATAATAATTAGTTATCCATTATTGGTGTATGACCATTTCTATTCAATAATGGATAAGTAACTAAAGGACCAACAACTAACCGGTGTCTAATAATAATTGTCATGTGTGAGTCCATATAGTTTTTTATATTATAAATATTAGTATAATATTAGTTTACATTAAAGCACTTGTTTAATTAGCTATCATTAAAATATGAAGAAAAAAATAAGATAAAGTCCTAAAAGTATTTTCTTAAAAAAGAAAGTTTGAAAACAAGCTAATTATTTCTTCCGTTTCACACAAACAGACTATTTTTACAAGGTTTAATAATTAAAATATACATAAGTATTATATAATTACAAAAATAGTTAATAACAAGAAATATGTTTTCAACACAAGTAGGGTAAAAATAAAAGATTATGAAAATTGTAAACATATTTTTTGAAAAAAAAAATGTTTAAAGTAAAACATTTTAAAATAATATAATAAACTTTTTGCATTAAATATATGGAGTATTTTAAGATGGATATAAAAAAAAACATGATGATTATTTACGAATAGATGGAGTATTATCATCATATGTATGAGTAAAGTGAGAGTGTGAGTGTAGTTCTAACTATTGGGTTTTTGTGTAAAAAGATTTTATTTAGTAAGATGTCTTGTTTTTAACTGTCAACAAGTACAATGTTTTTGAAATCAATAGCAAACTCGGTACTACAAACAAATAAATATCTTTGGGTCCACGGTAGAGTGGTAGGAGAATTAAATTTAGAGTAAATGTAATTTAAGAATAATGTGGTTAGGGAAGATTCTGAGTAGTGCTGACGATTGGATGGGTTGAGTTGAGTATGAATTGGATCGAAACGTGTAATGAGTCGAAATGTATCGTGATCCATTATAACTCAAACTTAAATGAGACAAAATGTGTTGGGTCGAAACGGGTCGGACGAGATGAGTAATGAGCCTAAATGGGGCCACCTGTTTCGGTTCACAAATTTCCATAAAAAAACTCGCATTTATAGAGAAAAATAATAATAGGTCGAAATTGGTAACAGATTCTACCCGTTTTAACTCGACTCAAATCGACCAGTTAAATTTTTTTTTGGTTAAAATGGGGATCCAAAATAATTAACGATCAGGTTGGTCAAGTAATTTTTAAGTCGAATTAGTTAACCGGTTTTGAATTGTAATTGTCAGGCCTAATAGTAAGTGTTGCTATCAATAGTCCAAGTGTCCAACCACGACCACGAGCAATTCATGCATTTAATCACCGATTATCAATCAATTTCAACTAGGGATTACTACTTAGATTTGGAGATTTTTTTTCTTAGTATAATAACACCTTTCCAATTTGAGAATTGTTTCTTGGTGATGAATTAGTTGTGCAATACTTTCAATTTCATTTAAATTGATGTTGGTAAAGTTGGAATTGAACATTCCTTTAGAGTTATCTTCGTCAACTCTGGAGTGCCCAGCGTTTTACGGCTGCGTTTTCTAAAAAATCTACAAATTTTAGCGTTTCTAAACGCGGTTACATTTTTGAAATGCATCGTCTTACAACGTGGGATTGAAACGTTATATTGGGGAAAACACAATGTTTTAGGTAGCGTTTTTGCCTAAAACATGTGAACAAACAAGCTCTTAATGGTAATGAACACTATGTACCAAACACTTAGGGTGTATAACACACACAGTGTGTATTCTATGTATCCAAAAAATAAGTATAGCACTCCCTACATCCTAAAAAATATATTTTGTTTGTTAATTTTATTTTTCAAGAAAATAATTTTACCATTTTACCCTGTATTATTTTTTATGGCGATCTCACATGTACATAAGCTTTAAACGAAACTATATATTACATAAATATTAATAATCGAGTTAATTTTTTATACTCGTGTACTCAGTGAAACTGTTGCTAACTATTGAGTGCCGGTGCAAAATACATTTGTGATAGTTATTTTTAGAAAAGAGTTTTGTTTAACTTAACACGGAGGTTAATAAAATTTAATTTACTCTAGTTAATTTATTCTAGTAACAATATTATGATATTGTGTGTTTTACAATAAAGCCCATGCATTGGGGAGGGGGGGGGGGGATTGAGATCCATCTATTGACATATTTAGCGCGATTTCTCGTATTCAAAACTGTATTTATTGGAGGGGCATTAGGTGGTTGAGTTAGGCAGCTAATTCAGCTTCAAGGTGAACATGAAAAAGATGTACAAAAAAGAGTTGTGGGCTTTTCCTTATCTCCAATCTAACACCATAATAAATCAAAATTTTGATAATTGCGGGTGGGTCCTTTTTCTGTAATGTTAATCGTCAAAATTCGTTATTTTTTATTTTAATCGTAAAAGTATTTTAGCTTTTTTTTTCTTCCTAAAATGTTCTTCATTTCGACTTTTCCTAAAATGGGTCTGTTACATAGTGGGGGAAGGGTTGTTTTTTGTCATTTTCAAACATCATTGTATAGAAATGAAATTCAACTGCCGAACAACAGTGAAGAGTTATAAAAGAATTTTCAACAAACACATACACATCATAATTGGATGAAGTACTTTAAGTATATTATTGCAAAAGAATGAGAAGCCAAACGTAAACGTCTGTGTAAGAAGCACCAACACAAATACTCTAACATAAAACAGAGTATTTAGGAATTATGACGCCTAATTTTCTGCATCATACCGCTTGCGATGTCGTATTTTCTACATTTTTCTCGTTGAATCGCAATTGAGTTTAAGGTCAGAGTTTGGTGGTTTTTGGTGGTGTTTCTTGGAATCGATGGTTGGGGAGGTGGGTTTGTCGGTTATTTTTTTATTGAGGAATAAATCTATTGTTGGGTGTTTTGATGGGAAGAAATGAAGAGCAACTTTGATATTGAATTAAAATAGATGAAAAAGAAAAAGTTATTAATGTGTATTATTCAAAGTGAGGAGATGAGAGAGAGAATTGAAGAATTGAAGAATTGAATGAGATGAGATAGAGAATTAAATGAGATGAGAAAGAGAGTTATGTGTGAAATTATGGATTTGAGGGGATTCAAAGTGGGGTGATGATATTTGTAGGGAGTGGAAAGGATAGGGGAGTATTAATGAGGAGATGAATGAAAGAATTGAAAAATTGAATGAGATGAGAGAGAGAGTCATATGAGAAATAATGGGTATGAGGGATTCAAAGTGAGGTGACGGTGACGGTGGGGAGACGATGTTCAAAATTTTGAGTGATATCCAATTTTTTTCTTACGATGTCTAATTTTAGGCAGTGGTTTTTGCATTGCAACGCCTAAAATTTTAAATGATGCTCAAAATTTTGAGTGACGCTTAATTTTTTTTCCTTGTGATGTCTAAATTTGAGCAGTAACTTTGTTCGCTCATCTTTTTTTTTATTAAGGATATTTTTATTATTTTCTTTCTAATGTACTTTAACGATTTAAACAAATATAAAAAAAATTCGGATTATAATTTCATCCCTGGCGGCTCGAATTTCTCCCATCAAAATTTTAGAATATTCAAATTTACTAAAATCTTAACACGTGAAAAGAAAGATTTGCCTTTTAATTTTAATTACCTACAATACCCCACCATTAACATGGCATTCGTCCCCCCACCCACCCCCCCCTCCCCAACCACACACCTCAAAAAGGTCCATGGTGTTTTGTGCTTACTAGACACTAATCACTTTTGTGGTACCTGCACCATTATTATTTGTATTATAGTAGTAATAAATATTCGTACATCCGTTTTTAATAAAGGTAAATATGGGTTTTTAATAATTGTAAAGATGGGCGGTTAGATTATGGATGGCCAGAAATATAATTTAAGGATATTTTTGGTATTTATTAATGTAAAAATATTTAATATATTTTTAATGAGTTTAAAATTATTTATGTCAATAGATGTTCGTTGTTAACCGACTCTCTCACACGACCATCTCTCTCTACACAACCCATATCTCTCTCTCTCTCTCTATGCAACCGACATCTTCCTCAGAGCTTCACCATTGCTGAATACTTAACTCTTCTTCCTATTAGAAAGAGTGAGTTTTGCAATGGTAGAACTTTTACCATTTCTTCCTAAAGAGACATGTAGGAGAGAGAAAATTGCATCTTTCAATTTAAGAAGACAAAGTTGAGGGAGGAAGAATAAAGGAGCAGATGGGCGATGTCGTGCATAGCCAGGCCGTGTGATGCGCATGTAGCACACGCGCCAGGAGGTAAGTGAGAAGATCATTTACGGTGGGGCCCAGCATCTGATTATGTCTGCAAATTGTTTTTTTTTAAAATTAAAGATTGCAAGTTACCGTTGTTGAGAGAGGGGGGTTTTATTTCTTTTTCTTTTTCAAAAAGTAGCCGTTAATTTGGGATTTTTTAAAAATAAATTTTGTGTTTTTTTTTCTTTATTTTTTCCTTCTTCCCTATAAATACATCACCTCAACCTTTTTCATTTTCTCCACAACTTCTCAATTCTCTCTTCTATTTCTTCATAATCTCTTCTAAAAAATCACTTTATCTACATACTTATCTTCCAAATGGATCCAAGAGATGCTAATTTTTTTCAAAATTTATTGAATTCTTCAAAAAATGAAGAAAATCAAAATTCACGTAATTCTTGTGTTCCCGAAAATGTTCAACATTCTCAATTTTCATCTACTCTCCAATACCCGCCTAATTTTCCCAACAATCCACATTTTCCCAATTATCCAAATTTCTACATGCCTCCAAATTTTACAAATTTCCAGAATTTTCAAGTTCATCAAACTATTGAGAATTCATCTGGTAACGTTCATTTTCCTCTGAATTATTGGCAACCTATGGGAAATCAATTTTTCACTCCGCAAGGTACGTATCGTGCAATTTTTCAACCTTACATATCTTCTAATGAGTCACGTCCAATAAGTGTAGATAAGACTTCCTCTAGTAATTTTTCGGCAGCGTCGTCATTAGTTCCCGAGACGCAAATCAATTTAGAAACAATTAATTTGGACGACGAAACTGAAGTGGTACCGATAAAACACAAGTCTCAAACACGTGCAAGATGGACCAAGAATGAAGATCTTGTGCTTACAGAAGCTGTGCAGACTATTGGCCAATGTCCAATAGTTGGTAATAGTCAAGAGAGTTTGCTATACTGGAAGCGTGTAGCTGATTATTATAACGAACATCGCCAAAGTGAATCGATTCCGAGAGATATCGCGAGGTTGACACCACGTTGGTCAACTAGAATTGCTCCATCGGTGAGAAGCTTCAACGAAATCTACAATAGGCTTGTCAATGCTAAACACAGCGGTTGGAGCGATGATATTTTAATAAGAAATACAAGAGCGGTATACCATCAAGAAAAATGTCAGCACTTTAATTTTGATCATGTTTGGGAAGTGTTAAGAAATTCTTCTGTATCATATTTTAGACAAACATATATTATTCACACCAATAAAAAGTCTAAGATGTCAGACTCCGATGACGGTTATTCTAAGATTAGTGTGGATGTTGAAGATGTGGAAGAAATTGATTTGCGTACTCGTCCGATGGGGAAAAAAGCAGTAAAGATGAATGCTAAAGGTAAAGGAAAAGTCGAAAAATCTTCGGATTTAGATGAGTTGCATACACATACTTCTGAGTATGCGTTGTCGTTAGATAAGTACTTTGAAATTAAAAAAATTGAAGTTGAAGCAAAAAAACTTCAAGCGGAAACTGCTATTGCAAGGGAACAAAGAAAGGAGCGCGAAAGGCTCGTAAAAGACATTGCTTTTCTTACTCAAGATATATCAAACATGACTCCAGAACAGGTTGCCATGTATCAACACGGGTGTGAGCAAGTAAAGGTGCAGTTGAGGAAGAAAGGCTATGAATTTTAATATTAGAATGTTTTTGTGTAACTTTACTTATTTATGTTTTTATGTAACTTGTAATATTAGAAAGTTTTTATGTAACTTTAATTATTAATGTTTTTATGTAACTTTTAATATTAAAATGTTTTTATGCAACTTTACTAATTAATATGATTAATTAAACTAGCCGTTGTAAAGTAACCGTTGTAAACTAGTCGTTGAAAAGTAGCCGTTGTAAAGTAGCCGTTGTAAAGTAGTAGTTGTTGAGAAGTATATATAGATGAGAAGGTGCCTTCTTCTTCTACCAATAGCTACAAATCATCAGCATACAACTAAAGATGTATTCTTCTTCTTCTACCAATAGCTCTAACACAAGCAGTCATACAGAAGAATCCAACGAATCCAACATATCTGAAGGTGAAAAAATGTTTTTGGAGATAATTGCATTATAACAACAGATACAAGAAACGGAGAGAGCCAACATCAGGAGGCGTCGTCAATGGAAAATGAAGAGGTATATAGATCAAAAGCGTGTAGCGGGAGATACTTAACTTGTCAATGACTACTTCTCATCTCAGCCATTGTATCCCGATCATATATTTCGGCGACGCTTCTGAATGCATTGAAACTTATTCATTCAGATAGTTAATGCATTGGATAATCATTCAAATTATTTTCGACAAAGGTCTGATGCAGTAGGAAAAGTAGGTCCCTCACCACTTCAAAAATGCACGACAGATATCTGTCAATTGGCTTATGGAGTTTCGGCCGATCATCTTGATGAGTACCTCCAATTAGCAGAAACAACTGCCATCGAGTGCATGTTCAACTTTCGTCGATGTATTATTGAATTGTTCGGAGGTCAATACTTGAGAAGACTAAATACTAATGATACACAACTCTACTTCAAATGCACGGGCAAAGGCATGACTTTCCAGGTATGTTAGGAAGTCTTGATTGTATGCACTGAGAATGGAAAAATTGTCTAATCGCTTGGCAATGTCAATATGCAAGAGGTCATGGTAAGCCCACAATTTTGCTCGAAGCAGTTGCGTCGGCAGATTTATGGATATGGCATGCATTTTTTGGGGGTCGCGGGTTCTTGTAATGATTTTAATGTGCTATATGAATCACCTTTGTTCAAAAACGTACTCGAAGGAAATGCACCGCCGTGCAATTTTGAAGTGAATGACATACATTATACAAAAGGATACTACCTAATCGATGGAATTTATCTGGATTGGGCTACTTTTGTTAAGAGTTTTTCAGGCCCGTCGGATGCTAAGCGAAAAAAATTCAATGAGATGCAAGAGGCTGTAAGAAAAGATGTCGAACGAGTATTTGGATTGCTCAAATCGAGATGGGCAGTTATCAAAGGTCCTAGCAGGTTTTGGTATAGAGATAACTCGAAAGAAATAATGTTCACGTGCATTATTTTATATAACATGATTGTGGATGTCAAGGATGATCACATTACAAACTGGACTGATGATACCGTGTATGACTCTCCACAAGTAAACCATGGGGTCAATACAACCATTTGAAGAATCTGCAACGAAATTCAGAGGTACGAGATAGAAACACACGTCATGAACTTCGATCCAATTTGGTTGAATATATATGGCGTCGTTACGGTGACGTTTTTATGTAATTTTAATTATTGAATTGTTTTTACGTAATTTTTAAGTATTTATGTTTTATGTAACTTTATCATTATGTATTTTATTTTCAATTTAAACATTTTATGTAATTTTCTATTTATGTTATTTTACGAGTTATGCATAATATGTATTTTATTGATAATTTATTAATTAAATTATAAATAATTTAATTTGTGAGTTATTTATTATTTATAAATTAATTAATGTCTTTATTTATAAATTAATTAATTTATACGAAATATTTAAATATGAATATATTAAATAAAGTTAAATAAATTTATTTGTTTGAGAAATATAAAAATAAGATTGAAATGTAAAGTTAATGAGGTGACAGTGAGATCCAACTAAAAAGATGTTACAAAAAAATTAACATCGAGAAGATATATTCTTAAATAGAATAAA
The DNA here is from genome assembly GCA_013146195.2 of Codonopsis lanceolata. Taxonomy (NCBI): domain Eukaryota; kingdom Viridiplantae; phylum Streptophyta; class Magnoliopsida; order Asterales; family Campanulaceae; genus Codonopsis; species Codonopsis lanceolata. The sequence continues at coordinate 132,401,641 of CM028378.1, forward strand.
AAAATAAAAATATATATGTGGCAGTGATACTCGGCTAAGAAGATGCAACAGAAAGTTAAGCATTAGGGAAGCTCTCAAGCGGCCATCTCTCTCACTCTCACACGCAACCCATCTCTCTCTCTACACTACCCAGATATGTTGAAGAAGTTTCCGGAAATCACCACCCTTCATTACCAGATCTGTTGAACCCAGATCTGCAATGGAAGAATTCATTTTGAACATCAATATTTCAAGCAACCCATATTATTCGATTTCGCCATACTTCATTACCAAATTTGTTCAAGAAGCTTCATGGAACCCAGATCTGTAATGGAAGAATTCATGTTTGAGCATCAATCCGTCGATTTCAAGAAACCCAAATCATTTGATTTCAAGCATCAATCTGTCGCCAAAATTGAACTCTTGCCTTCTTCTCCTTGCAAATAATTTCTCACAACAGACGACCAAGACGAACAATCAAAATCTATAACCTTCATTCCATTGGTCGGAATTTAAGAAACTTTGTATGTAATAGTAACAGGCCTAGGTGATGATGAGATTTCATCGATGGGAGGAAATCTCGAAGATGGCGTCCCAAACTTTAAGAGGCAAATCAGAGCATACCGTCAGATTCATGTTTACTTTTTAATTGATTTGGTTTTAGATATTATTACAGAATTGGTTTTGTTGTGATGAATTGATTGTGGACAGTGGGGAGAAGACGAAGAAAGGAATCTGGAAAAGAAAATGGGAAGGGATAGAATTTACTCCACCCTGTGATTGAGTAGTTTAAAATGACCATGTAATTAAATAAAGTGATCTAGAGAGTAACTTTTTTTTTTTTTTTAGTTTTTTTTTTCCTCCTAAGGCGTGGAAGGATCGAACCCGAGACTCACACTCATGGCCTACCAGCCACCCCAGAGAGTAACTTACTTAGGGTAAAATGATAGAGTAATGCTAGCCCTACAACTAGTGTTATCATTAGTTACAATTTGTTTTGAGAAATACATAGTTGAATTTTTAACTTTGTCTTTTAGTATGCAAGTTGTAATATTAGTAGTAACACTAGTGGTAAAGATATCATTACTCAAAATTGTAACTAGAATAATTATGATGGGCCAGATTAACGTGACAAATTTTTTGAAACTAACGAAAAAAAAAGAGTGGATATAATTATAATTAAAATAGGTAGAAAAAGACGATATAATCATCTTTGACACGATAAAACGTTTAAGAAAAATTAATTGACTATAATATATAAATATTGATGTACTGCATGGTTTTCTTTAATCTCCTTGTACATATAACCATAATTAAAGTACGGAGAAAAAGTAAGAATAAAATAATAAAAGTATTTTTTAAAAGAAAACAATTATTTTAAAACAGACAAAAAGAATGAAAAACAATTACTCCCTCCATTCCGAGGAAAACATAAAAATATCATTTTATTATTAATGAGTTACTAAAAATACTATTTTACTAAAAAAAATTAATTTTCAAACAGGAACTCTTCGTCGTAAAATAGAACAAATGGAGTATTCAAGAAGGAAGAGTAATTGCATGATTGAAGTATCTAAATATAGGTGTGCAGTGTGAACATTAAAACGTCGGTTACCAATCTCAACTACATTGATGTTAACCCCAAGGTCCCCAACCCAAGTAGATTGCATCCACTTTGCCTAGTCTTAAAAAATTACTAGTTATTTAGCCCGTGCTATGCACGGGTATAATGTGTGATATATATATATATATTTTTGTAATAATAATATAACTTTTAGACATTATAATTAGATTGTTAATCTCTTCTATTGTTATAATTTTTTTTATTGTTACTAATATTAAACGATTTTTTTACCTAAATATTTTTAAAATTAATATAAGTTTCTAGCTAACGTGAGATACATATTTTGTATTAATAATAATAGTAATTTTTTTTATCTAAAAACTTTTAAAATTAGCATTTAACTTGATAATAATATTAGAAGTCATTTTGTTAAAAACTTTTAAAATCATAATTCATTTTTAAACAATGTGAGATACATATTTTATATGTTTATTGGTAACGAAAGTTTAAGTCTTTTATCTAAAGACTTTAAAGCCAACACCACATTTTAACCATGTGGTATACATATTTTCTATTAGTAATAATAGTAGTGGTTAAAAGACTTTTTAAACAATATTCATTTATAAATAATGTGGATACATATTTTTTATTGGTAATAACAAAAAATGTCTTTATCTAATGACTTTTATAACCAATACTCATTTCTAAATAACATGAGATACATTTCTTTGTAACCAAGCTCCGTTTGTTTCACGGAAAATGACTTCCAGAAAACGTTTTCCTCATTTTTCGGTGTTTGGTAACCTTAGGAAAATGCAGTCAACGTAAAAGGTTTTCCGAGTCAACAGAAAATGAAGGCTTCTTTTCCGGAAAATGACTTACTGATTCATTTTCCGTAAGTCATTTTCCAAATGTTCGAGCACCCTTTGCCCCCTTTCACAATTGCACATATTTACTTACACAAACAATATTTCACTCAACAAATAAATTGTTTAGAAACATAAATAAAGTTTGTGCATACTATTTAAAAATTATAATTTTAATAAATGCTTACTACGTTCTAAAATTAGTGTTACCTATATTATTTAGGGACATCATAACAATTGTCAATTTTCTATTTTAAAACGTTTTTTCATATCAATTATCAAAAAAAATATTTGTAATTGTGAGATTGAAAAAAGATAGACATTGATTTGACATCACTAATGATAAATTGAGGGTTACTAAAGAAAAATTGTTTAAAGTTCAACACTATTTTATATTTAATATGTGCATTAATATTAGAATATATTTTTTTGTATTTATTCATATATAGTTTTCCGTAACATTTTCTAGGGACATCCTAAACATTGTCTATTTTCTATTTTAAAATGTTTTTTTTTCATATCAATTATCAAAAAAAATTATTTGTAATTGTGAGATTAAAAAAAGATGGACCTTATTTAAAAAAAAAAGATGGTCCTTATTGATTTTCTAGGGACATTCTAAACATTGTTTATTTTATATTTTTATTTTTGTATTTATTCATATATTGTTTTCCGTAACATTTTCTGTGTGTTTGCCAAACACCCGTAAATATTTTTTGACATATTTTCAAAAGATTTACCAAACACCTGAAAATGAAATCCTTTGATTTTCCGGAAATCATTTTCCAGAAATCATTTTCTGGAAATGATTTTCTGTGAAACAAACGGAGCCCAATATTGTGAGATACATCATCTAAAAACTTTTTAAACCAATATCACTTTATAACCAATGTGAAATATTTCTCTTCTATTGCTAATAATTGTAGACTTTTAAAATCAACATCACTCTCTAACCAATGTGTAATACATATCCTCATTTGGTAATAATAGAAGAAGTCTTTTATTTTAAAAATTTTATAACCAACATCTCTTCCTAAATAATGTGGGATACATCTCTTTTATTACATTGATGATAAAAGTAAAAGTCTTTTATCTAAAGACTTTTAAAACTAACATAATTTTTTAGCAAATGTAAGATATCTCTTCTATTAGTAATAATAGTAAAAAAATTTTTTATCTAAAATTAAAATCAACATCACTTTCTAACCAATGTGAGATATACATATTCTATTGATAATAATGGTAGAAGTCTTCTATTTAAAGACTTTAAAAACAAACATTACCCTCTACCAAATGTATGATACATCTATTCTATTGGTAATAATAGTATTTTTAAAACAAACATTAATTTATAGCCAATGTGTGATACATCTTTTCTATTGATAATAATAGTAGAATACTTTGTAACCAATGTGAAATACTTGCATCCATGTGGAAGTTTTAAAAACTTTTGGTTTTCAAGTGACTTTGAAAATCACCATCACTTTTCAACCAATGTATGATGCATTTCTTCTATTGATATTTAATAATAGAATTTTTAAAACCAACATCAATTTCTAACCAATGTGGGATACATATCTTCTATTGTTGAAAAAATAGTGTTTTTAGTGAAAGAAATTGTGCAACTTGAGGCACAAAATTCTTTACGTGTCATTTGTTTGTTGACGAAGGTAATTGCGCAAATGTATTCTACTCGGTGAGAGCATCGAAATCATATATTTATTTGTCCAAATCGAGTTTTGGATGAATAAGATATCAAGAGTTAAAGTATAATACTTATTAAAAATTAGTGTTTTTAGTGAAAGAAATTATGCAACTTGAGGCATAAATTTCTTTACGTGTCATTTGTTTGTGGACAAAAGTAATTGTGCAAATGTGTTCTACTCATCAAGAACATCGAAATGATATATTTATTTGCACAAATCAAGTTTTGGATGAATAAAATATCAAAGCTTAAAGTATGATGTTAAAAGTGAATCATTAGAAGGAATATCTAACCTTGAAGAGTTTTATCCCACATTGGTTAGAAGTAATGTTAGTTGTAAATTTTTTTTAAATATAAGTCTTCTACTATTGACAATAGAAGAAGTTATATATACTAATACTAATACTCATCATCATTATGATTATTATTATTATTATGTATTATTATTAGTTAATTATTATTAGTTAATGGTTAGAAAACCAAAAGTATATATATATATATATCTTATATTGCTAATAATAATAAGTCTTTTATATAATCTAAAATAATTAAAAATCAACATCATTTTTTAACCAATGTGAGATATACATTTTCTATTGGTAATAATGGTAGAAGTTTTTTAACAAAAAACTTTAAAAATCAACATCACTTTATAACAAATGTATGATACATCTTTTCAATTAGTAATTAATAATAATATTTTTAATACAAACATCAATTTCTAACCAATGTGTGATACATCTCTTCTATTGGTAATAATAGTAGAATATTTTGCAACCATGTGAGATATGTCTCTTGTAAAAGTGAAAGTCTTTAGTCTTTTAAAGACTTTAAAATCTAACATTTTATTTTTAAACAATGTGTTATAATATAAAATAATTTAAACACAACATCATTTTCTAGCCAATGTGAGATATACATCTTCTATTGGTAATAATTGTAAAAATATTTTATCATATATATATATATATATATATATATATATATATATATATAATTGGTGAGGAGCATTATGGTTGTGCCACCTCACCACATTTGAATAAATCTTCATTCTAAAGCATCCATGTGGAAGTTTTAAAAACTTTTGGTTTTCTAGTGACTTTGAAAATCAACATCACTTTCCAACCAATGTATGATGCATGATGCATTTCTTTATTGGTACTTAATAATAGAATTTTTAAAATCAACATCAATTTCTAACCAATGTGGGATACATCTCTTCTATTGTTGAAAAATTAGTGTTTTTTGTGAAAGAAATTGTGTAACTTGAGGCACGAATTTCTTTACGTATCGTTTGTTTGTTAACGAAGGTAATTGTGCAAATGTATTCTTCTCAGTGAGAGCATCAAAATGATATATTTATTTGTCCAAATTGAGTTTTTGATAATAAGATATCAAGACTTAAAGTATAATACTTGTTAAACAAAATTAGTGTTTTTAGTGAGAGAAATTGTGCAACTTGAGGCACAAATTTCTTTACGTGTCATTTGTTTGTTGGTAAATGTAATTGTGCAAATGTGTTCTACTTGGTGAGAGCATCGAAATCATATATTTATTTGTCCAAATTGAGTTTTGGATGAATAAGATATCAAGAGTTAAAGTATAATACTTATTAAAAAATTAGTGTTTTTAGTAAAAGAAATTGTGCAACTTGAGACACAAATTTCTTTATGTGTCATTTGTTTGTTGACAAAAGTAATTGTGTAAATGTGTTCTACTCGGCAAGAACATCGAAATGATATATTTATTTGTTCAAATCAAGTTTTGGATGAATAAGATATCAAAGCTTAAAGTATGATGTTAAAAGTGAGTCATTAAAAGTAATATCTAACCTTGAAGAGTTTTATCCCACATTGGTTAGAAGTAATGTTAGTTATAAAAGTTTTTGAATATAAGTCTTCTACTATTGACAATAGAAGAAGTTATATATACTAATACTAATACCCCTTATCATATTGATTGTTATTAGGTATTATTATTAGCTAATGGCTAGAAAACCAAAGGTTTTTAAAACCTCCACATGGATGATTTAAAATGAAGTTTTATCTAAAGGTGGTGAGGTGGCACAACCATAGTGCTCCTCACCAACTTTATATATATATATATATATATAGATTTAACGGGACAGCCACCTCATTTTATTTGTAAAATACTAGTCTTTGTGCCCGTGCCTATGGCACGACGCAAGTAGGGGAGGATGTCAGCAGTGGAGAAAAAAATTAAAACATTTATTTGTAATTTTATTTAAAAAAACAGATGCGGTACCTTTTTAGACATTTTTAAAAAATGGTTAAACAAAAAAAGATGAATCCACCCTTCTTAACAACATTAAAAATCGGAAGAATGTTTTATACACTCAATTTAAATTATTATTATCACTTCTATTGATTTAAATTGACTATTTTTCAATTTAAAATTTTAGTATTTTTCTTAACTTTGTAAATAATTATTTTTATTCTTAAACAGGACAACAATACCAGTTGGAATGATACCGATTCAAAGAGAGGAGGTGGAGAGAACATGTGAGAAGGGGTGTGTAGGGGTTGCTCAACCGCCGTTCAACCGCCCTTCGCACATGTGAAATCTAGACGAAATTGGGACCGTAGGATCTCGGTAAATGAATTGATCTTGATCTCTCATTAGCATTTATCAATTGCACATGTGTAATCCAAGTTGTATTGTAATATAGATGATGTGATATTTTACTTTTTGGATTGATATTTTTTTTTCTATTTTAAATCATTCATATGTTAAATTGAGCACACAAATTAAAAATTATATATGATTGATTTTATTATAAATATTAGTATAGTAATTAGTTGTATTTAAAATCTATATGTGTGTGACTCATATTTAAATAATTCATCCGTATGTTGGTGGGTTGAGTTATAAGAGAGTGGGGCTCTATCTTACGAATTAAGATCTATAAGACGATTTTACAAGAGACCTATCATATAATTAATCACATTGTAGCAAATATATTGAAGGCTACAAATTCTAGCAGCAAAGTAGCATCTGTACTGATTAATTTGCAATAATATTTTTTGAAGTGTTGCTCAAAAGACTAAATTATTGAGGTGCATCAAAATATTAGGCCAAAAAAAATAACTCAAAGACTACTCCGAAAACATACTTAGAAGATTGTGCCAAGCTCATACCCAAAAGGAAACCCTAGCCTGTATCCAAAGAAAGACCCAAGCCCAATAATAATACACAAAAGCTCAACATGTAAGGGGATCGAACTTGAGACCTCATACTTTGTGAAACCTCATGTCTACCACTGGGCCACCCCCCTTAAAAGGTCTTTTTCTCTATGAGATACATTGCATATAATGATTATCAATTTATCACATCAGATGATTATGATGGGGACACCCTACCCACTCACAGTATTTCATTTTACAGATATCACACGTCGGATGTCATGCCACGACGACGACGACCACCGGAAGAAGACTCCATCGACCCAATACGATATCACTTTCGACACCCCCAACCCCAACCGATGTTTTTACATCATCAATTACTATATTACCTTTCATCAATTTTGAATAAAAAAACCCTTCTCTTCTCTCTTTTACAAGTAAATATTTTCTCAATGTCTCTCCTCTTTCTCTCTTTGAAAATCTTCAAAGCTAGCTCTACGCTTATTAGGTTTAAGGAAATGACTAATTTACTGCTATTTTTAATCTTTCACTATTTAATCGTTGAAAGTGTTTTTGTTTAAAAGTTATTGGTTTAAAAACATATTTTTTTTATCTTGAATAATTTTTTAGTTTATTTTTTTAAGCTAGTACTCCCTCCGTTTTGGGCAAAGAGTCCATCATTTCATTTTGGGTTATTTCACTTAAAGAGTCCACTTTCAAAATTTAAGGCATATAAGTGTCATTTTATTATTAATGAACTACTATAAATTGTCATTTTTTTTAAAAAAATTGATTTTTAAACGGGAACTCTTTACACAGAACGGAGGGAGTAATATTTACTCTTGAGATAGGAAAATTGTACAATGAAAAAGTATAACGACAAGACAAACCTTAAAAAAATAAAAAATAAATCCCCTTAGGGTATATATGGATACCCCAATTTTATACCTTGAAATTGGAATTGGAATCGACACCTCTAAAATCAATTCTGTCGTCTGACAACACATTTAAAATTTGAAATTGGAATTGAGTTGTAATTTTAAATGTCTCAATTCCATAAAACTATTTATATACTAAATTCTAAATTTTAGTCAATTATTATACATAATAACAACTCACCTTTCTTTTATCACCACTACCACCATAACTCCCGACCACCTCCAACCACCGTCGCCATTCACTTTCGACCGCCACCTCCCGCCACCACCGACCTCCGCCACTGCCACAATCACCTCCAGCCTCCGCTTCCAGCCACCACCATCACCCACCTCCCCCACTGCCACATCCGGCCACCACCTCCGTCCTCCGACCACTTCTATATGTTATTTATTAACAAAAAAAAAAAGTCTCATAATTTTATTGTTAGCAAGGTTTAAACTTTTTCCATTCATTATCACTAATAATCATTACCACTAAGTTAAACTAAATACTTGATATATTAATGAAAATTTATTTTAACTATAATGTAAAATTACAATTAAATTCCACACATTATTCAAACCATAGAATTGCTATGATTTTAAAAACAAATTCCAAATTATTTAAATTTTATAAAATTCTAATATTTATTGAATTCAAAATCAATACACACAAACAAACCAATAGAAAACATGAATTCCATAGTAAACCAAGACTACTACTGTTCCAATTGTTCTGCCAACAAGTGCTACTAAATTATTAATAGCCGTCCCTTAAAACCTGTAGAGGACGGTACGATCCCAACGTTTGTAGCCTTCAAATCAAAAAGACAAAAACTAAAACTAATTAAATTCAATTTTTTTGTAACCATTAAAGTCACTTTTGAGGACAAAAAAATAATTTTGTCATTAATGAATTAGACATATGCTAAAATCATTTTGTACATCATGATGTGTCAATTTATCCATCATGATGCATCAATTTGTATATATTTACGGAAATCAATTAATATGTGCAATGTGATGCACTAGCTTCTCTATGCATTAGTTTGAGCATATTTACATAAATTAATCAATCGATTTATATTTAATCTATTGAGATGATTTCACTTTTGATATCCCAGGTAAGACCTAATTTCATATTTCGTATCCTTGTTACTTTGCTCATCAAAGTTCATTACAGACGTTCGTGATTTTGATCACTTTTGGTACTTTCCGTCACATGATTGTCAAAGTCTAACGGTTAACTTGCTATCTCAAGTTAGCGACCGGCTGATCATGACAACAGGGGTACCAAATGTGAAATTGGGCTATACTTGAGGTTCCAAAAGTGAAATTATCCCAAAGGCTAGTCGGTTTCCAACTTGCTATAGCAGGTTACACATTATTATTACACGGTCAATAGACGAAAAGTATGAAAACTGATTAAAATGAGTAACGTTGTTGATGAACATTGATAACCTTGGTAACAGGGGTACAAAATGTGAAATTTTGCTATAATTGGGGTTCCAAAAGTGAAATTATCCCTTAATCTATTTGATTCCTAACTTAATTACCATATCAAGTAAAATAAGAAAACTTTGACACATATTTACGGAACCAATCAATCAATCTATATATAATCTATGGATAAATTCGGGCCATTCCTTTTTCAAAAGTTTTCAACTGCTCCAATCCACCTTTTTTTTTAAGTAAAAAAATTTATTTTTTTGGATGAAAAGACAACGATACCCTTAATGAACCGAACACGTGCGCATAAAATATCAGTCCTTGCATCAATTTTGCACCGTGATGCACAAATCGAATCAAATTTATGCATCGTAAATGCAATTTTTTTTTTTTGTATCATCTATTTTGGATCGCGGTGCACAAAATCAAATCCAATTAAGATAGTCATTTGTAAACGAATAATTATATTTGTAGTCAAAGTTTCCCTATTTTCATTAATATTGTAATTACGGTAGAACTCATTAAATATGTAGTCAAAACTTTCTTATTTGCTTGATATTTTAATTAAGGTAGGAATCAAATAGATTGAACAATTGATTGATTGATTTCTGTAATGCGTCAAAATTTCCTTATTTTATTTTATATTGTAATTAAGGTAGAAATCAAATAGATTAAATATATATTGATTTATTGATATCCATAAATATGTTTAAATTGATCATCACGATAGATAAATTGGTTCATTGCGATGCACAAATTGATTGATTTTTGTAAGTATGCACAAATCGATGCATCGCGATAGATAAATTGGTGCATCACAATGTACAAATTGATTATTAACACGTGTTTAGTTTATTAATGACAAAGTTGTCTTTTCACCTTAAAAGTGTATTTTTCCAAAAAAAATATGAGAGCTAAACGGTTAAAAACTTTAAAAAATGCAATCGGCCGCAATTTTCCCAAATTTATCTGTTATTAAAAATTCTTAATAGTCAAGTTTACTAATTGGTACATTATCTATAATCTAGTCATGACTGATGACTTCAAAACTTTCATTCTCTAGTCTTCACCTAATTTTAAGTTTTTAACCCAATCCGTACGAAAGGTCAGAACTATGACATCTTAACAATACTGCCATGAACTAGCTAGCTTTTGACAAAACATATTCAACCTCGGCAAAAAGTCATTACTGGATATGCTCGAAACCAATTCTCGAAGATTGTTCCCGATGGGGTTTAGTGTCTCAACAAGTCCTCTCACGTGGGGTTACTTGATATTCTCGAAACCAATTCTTGATTGTTCCCAACGTGGGTTCCCTCACGTGATTGTTTACGTGGGGTTACTTGATATTCTCGAAACCAATTCTTGATTGTTCCCGACGTGGGTTCCCACACGTGATTGTTCCCGACGTGAGTGTATTGTCTCAACACGTCCCCTCATGTGATTGTTCCTGACGTGTGTTTAGTGTCTCAACACGCTCCCTTCACGTTTAGCCGAGATTGAGGCTTACAACGTGGACCCATTGGTTCGTGTGCGGTGTGGACCAAGAACATGGGCCAAAATCTGAGGGTCCATCGATCAAAACCAATTGGTTTGTTAAGTTTGATTGTTCGTGATGTAGGTTTAGTATCTCAACACAAGTGACATCGACTATACTCTCTATTGTTTGTAGCTGATCATAAGGAGCAATCAGCAACCAAATGAAAGGAACGAGAAACTGGAAGACTGAATCATCAATGATTATTTGCCAAGATTCAAGAAATTTTTCTGCATTTTATTGACTTTTCTTTAACTGAAACTTTTGATTAGCTAAATTTCTATAGAAACTTAGCATACATTCATGAGTCAAAGGCTCGAAGCAGGACCCTAAGGGGTGGTTCAGTGGTAAAATTGAGGCTTTACAAATATTCGATCTCTTCCCATACCCCTTAAGAGAAAGGTCTACAAATAAAAAAAAAAAAAGAAGGCTCGAAGCAATCTGTTTATGCATGTTTACTCATAGTTCTTTGAATTGAGAGAGAGAGAGAGAGAGAGAGAGAGAGTATGTTTTGGTTATAGGTGGTGTTAGGTTGCTATATATGAAACTAACAACTCTATTTGCAAAAGAATCAAAGAAAACCAGAAAATTTGAATTTCAGTTTTTGCTATCTCAATACTCTTATAAAGATTTAGGTAAAGAGCTACTCTAAAATAGAAAGCTCGACTCTTTGACTCGAATGCACCAGAGTGTTTGCTAAATAAGTCGATTATCCAAGTCAAAAGCATCTGACTCAATCTATAATACTCTCATTCCACATCGATTAGATATTAGGCTTGCATGTGACGTATACGTATCCACTCGCTACCAGTAAACACCAGTGGCAGACACAAGGCATAGGGTATGGGGGCACTTGCCCCCACTTGGGGCTTTTTTGTGAAGGAATTTTTTTTAAAAAAATTAATATGTTATATTGTACATTTTGCCCCACCTGAATCAAATTTCTACAATTTGCCCCCACCTAAATAAAAAACAAATTATAATTGTGATTTAAATTTAAAAAAAATTAATAATCCTCATTTTAAAATAGCCCTAATTTGAAATAATCATAATTTTGAAATAGCCATAATTGTGTATTTAATTTATGTAATTGTTGTGAATTGTGATTTATGAATTTGTGATAGATGATATATTAATATTATGATAATATTGTTTTATTTCCTAAATTTGTGTGTTCAATATCTTGGTAGGAAATGTATATTTATTTAATCTGAAATTATAGCATTTTAATTTGGGGGTTGAAGTAGTCGATTTATGAGATTTTTTTTTTATTTTTGTAGATTTCCAAATTGTGGTTGATTTGAAGGAATTTGGTTTTAGTGATTATGGAGAAAAATTTTAAACGGAAACCAAATTTGTGATCAATTTATAAATGATTGTATTGTGTGTTTTATTGAAAAATATTTGCTAAAAAACGTTACAAATAATGATATAATTAAACGTTTTCAAAATATAAAACGCATAGGGGACAATTATGATTTCTAACTTTATTATATTTATGCACCCGATTGAGAAAATTTCTGCATCCACCACTGATAAGCACCAACATTATTCAAAGGCTTTTGACGGGTCTACGGGTTTCAGCCAAAGATGTGTTGAATGCCAGCTTCCCTAGAGAGAATTTTCAGTCTCCAGTCCATTCATCCTACTCCAAACAGAAAATATAAATATATAAAAAGAAATTCTTCCACCTACCATAACCTCAAGGAGAAAGTTAAGGAAATAAATATTAGAATATGAATAAGGAATCTATCAAAGAGGAAATATTTTCTTGACAGAAAGTAACATTTTGTTTGCTTTGAATCATCAGATTCGGAAAATCTTGCAACCAATTTTTATATATCTTCCTTGAGCAAGAAAGGCATATATGCCCCATCTGGTAGTTGACCGTTCCATTAATCTATCTATATCTTCTGAATTCTTTCTTACTATAAAAGTGTAATTTGTTTCTTACAAATTATTATATAGACAAAATTAACATTTTATGTAATAAATCATTCACGATTTATTTAAGGACAAACAAGTAAATTTATCATGATATTTTTCACGTGTCACCCCCCGGTTGGTCCATGTAATTTCCTAATTATCTACCGTTTTGGGGCATTTTCGGTAATCAAAAAATATTTAAAAAAAATCATATTTTTATCTATAAATAGAGACTGAATTTGCCTTATTTGGACACCAAACGAGTTTTTTGAGAAATTTAATATTTCTCTCATTTCTCACTCCAAATTTCATATAATTAACTTTTTAAATTTTTATTAACTCAATTATAACTAAATTTATATTTAATGTTCAAATTATTGTAGTTATTTTTAATTTATCAATGAATATTAATATAAATATTATTAGAATTAAAATAAATATTATATTTTGAATTTAATAGTATTATATTATAAAAATATCGAATTATTGTAGTTATTTCAAATTTAATATTATTATAATTAATAATTTCCAATTATAAAAAAATATTATGATAATAATAAATTATTAATTATTTGGATTTAATACTTTCTGCAATATTATTATTAATTGTTAATATAAATTGAAAGAAGATATTAAATTAATGTAGATAAAGATGGTGGGTATGTAAAATTATTGGAGATAAAGATAGTGAGGTATGAAAAAGTATTGGATTCTGTGTCACTATTGAAAATGTTTTTTGTTTTGAATCAAATAAGTATCAAATTGATTATTTTATTAATTTTTAATTGGTTGTGTTTGATTTAGTGTTTAATTTGAGTTGTTAACCATGCTTTTACTAATTGTACAAATGGAGGCCTAAGCTAAAAGTCAACACATTTGACCATGCATAATTTGAAAGTTAATTTTACTTAAATATTGGTAACCTAGTTTCTTATATGAGCAGATTTTAGATTAAGTAAATATTATACAATCTCACTTGTACAATTTGGAATGATTTCATGATCCCAAGGTCAAAGTCAACACAATTGACCATGTAGACTTAATTTGGTAGTTACTTTAATTCTAAATATTGATTACATCCATAATCCATTGTATAAAACCAGACTCTTACTACTCTATATAATAATGAAATCAGAGTTTTACGAATTTAGCATGAATTATATGATGAAAAACCTTTTTTCCTTCCTCATTTTAGGATTTTTCCTTTCCCCTACATCTGATGCAAGATGTTTCTTTTCCCAGGGGTTTCAAGTTCATGTTATGAACGAAATTCCAGATTCTAGGATCTTGGTTCGTTGCCAGTCAAAAAACGATGATCTTGGGTATCATAACCTTACTTATAATGGTGATTTTAACTGGAAATTTTGTTATGACTTTAAAACTCTTTTCTTCTGCCATCTCTGGTGGCAATCAAAGCAACAAGTTTTTGATGTTTTTAATTCATCAATGTATCGGGGATGCCAAGACCCCGACCCGACAGTTCCAAGTGTATGCAAATGGTCAGCAGTGGAAGATGGAATTTATTGGTATAATGCACACAACAAGTTATGGTCAAAACAGTATGATTGGCGTTGATCGAGACCTAACAACCGCAGTGTGGGGGTTTCATCCTCTTGTGAGGGTGGCTCTTTGTAGGTACTAGACACATGTCCTCCTAGTGTTCCAATTGTTCTGCCAATAAGTGCTACTAATAGCTGTCCCTTAAAACCTATAGAGGACGGTACGATCCCAACGTTTGTAGCCTTCAAATCAAAAAGACAAAAAAAAAAGTAATTAAATTCAATTTTTTTGTAACCATTAAAGTCACTTTTGGGGACAAAAAGATAACTTTGTCATTAATGAATCAGACATATGCTAAAATCATTTTGTGCATCATGATGTGTCAATTTATCCATCATGATGCATCAATTTGTACATATTTACGGAAATCAATTAATATGTGCAATGCGATGCACTAGCTTCTCTATCGTGAGGCATTAGTTTGAGCATATTTACAGAAATCAATCAATCGATTTATATTTAATCTATTCAGATGATTTCACTTTTGATACCTCAAGTAAGACCAAATTTCACATTTGGTACCCCTGTTACCTTGCTCATAAAAGTTCATCATATAAGTTCGTGATTTTGATCACTTTTGGTACTTTTCGTCACATAATTGTCAAAGTCTAACGGTTAACCTGCTATCTCAAGTTAGCAATCGGCTGATCATGACAACAGGGGTACCAAAATGTGAAATTGGGATATACTTGAGGTTCCAAAAGTGAAATTATCTCAAAGGCTAGTCGGTTTCCAACCTGCTATAACAGGTTAAACGTTATTATTACACAGGCAATAGACGAAAAGTATGAAAACTGATTAAAATGAGTAATGTTGCTGATGAACATTGATAACCTTGGTAACAGGGGTACTATATGTGAAATTTGGCTATAATTGGGGTACCAAAAGTGAAATTATCCCTTAACCTATTTGATTCCTAACTTAATTATCATATCAAGTAAAATAAGAAAACTTTGACACATATTTACGGAACCAATCAATCAATCTATATATAATCTAGGGATAAATTCGGGCCACTCCTTTTTCAAAAGTTTTCAACGGCTCCAATCCACCTTTTTTTAAAGTAGAAAAATGCATTTTTTTTGGACGAAAAGACAACGATATCTTTAATGAACCGAACACGTGCGCATAAAGTATCAGTCCTTGCATCAATTTTGCATCGTGATGCACAAATCGAATCCAATTTATGCATCGTAAATCTATTTTTTTTTCTGTATCATCTATTTTGGATCGCAATGCACAAAATCAAATCCAATTAAGGTAGTCATTTGTAAACGAATAATAATATTTGTAGTCAAAGTTTCCCTATTTTCATTAATATTGTAATTACAGTAGAACTCATTTATAAATTGATTGATTAATTTCCGTAAATATGTAGTCAAAACTTTCTTATTTCCTTGATATTTCAATTAAGGTAGGAATCAAATAGATTGAACAATTGATTGATTGATTTCTGTAATGTGTCAAATTTCTTATTTTACTTTATATTGTAATTAAGGTAGAAATCAAATAGATTAAATATATATTGATTTATTGATCTCCGTAAATATGTTTAAATTGATCATCACGATATATAAATTGGCTCATCGTGATGCACAAATTGATTGATTTCTGTAAGTATGTACAAATTGATACATCGCGATAGACAAATTGGTGCATTGCAATACACAAATTGATTTTTAACACGTGTTTGGTTTATTAATGACAAAGTTGTCTTTTTACCCCCAAAAATATATTTTTCCAATTAGAAAAAAAAATATGAGAGCTAAGCGGTTAAAAACTGTTAAAAATGCAATCGGCCCAATTTTCCCAAATTTATCTGTTATTAAAAATTCTTAATAGTCAAGTTTACTAATTGGTACATTATCTAGAATCTAGTCACGACTGATGACTTCAAAACTTTCATTCTCTAGTCTTTACCTAATTTTAATCCAATCCGTACGAAAGGTCAGAACTATGGCATCTTAACATTATCTTTCAGGGATCGATGGTGCCATACTGCCATGAACTAGCTAGCTTTTGACAGATCATATTCAACCTCGGCAAAAAGTCATTACTGGGGATATTCTCAAAACCAATTCTTGATTGTTCTCGATGGGGTTTAGTGTCTCAACAAGTCCCTTCACATGGAGTTACTTGATATTCTCGAAACCAATTCTTGATTGTTCCCAACGTGGGTTCCCTCACGTGATTATTCCCGACGTGAGTGTTTTGTCTGAACACGTCCCCTCATGTTATTGTTCCTGACATGGGTTTAGTGTCTCAACACGCCCCCTTCACGTTTAGCCAAGATTGAAGCTTACAACGTGGACCATTGGTTCGTGTGTGGTGTGGACCAAGAACGTGGGCCAAAATCTGAGGGTCCATCGATCAAAACCAATTGGCTTATTAAGCTTGATAGTTCGTGATGTAGGTTTAGTGTCTCAACACAAGTGACATCGACTATACTCTCTATTGTTTGTAGCTGATCATAAGGAGCAATCAGCAACCAAATGAAAGGAACGAGAAACTGGAAGACTGAATCATCAATGCATATTTGCCAAGATTCAAGAAATTTTCCTACATTTTATTGACTTTTCTTTAACTGAAAGTTTTGATTAGCTAAAGTTCTATAGAAAGTTAGCATACATTCATGAGTCGAAGGCTCGAAGCAGAACCCTAAGGAGTGGTCCAGTGGTAAAGTTGGAGGCTTTACAAATATTCGATCTCTTCCCATACCCCTTGAGAAAAAGAAGGCTCGAAGCAATCTATTTATGCATGTTTACACATAGTTCTTTGAATTGAGAGAGAGAGAGATTATGTTTTGGTTATAGGTGGTGTTAGGTTGCTATATATGAAACTAACAACTCTATTTGCAAAAGAATCAAAGAAAACCAGAAAATTTGAACTTCAGTTTTTGCTATCTCAATACTCTTATAAAGATTTACGTAAAGAACTACTCTTTGACTCGAATGCACCGAAGTGTTTGCTAGATAAGTCGATTATCCAAGTCAAAGACATCTAACTCAATCTATAATACCCTTATTCCACATCGGTTAGATATTAGGTTTGCATGTGCCGTATAAGTATCCACTCGCTACCAGTACTAAACACCAACATTATTCATAGGCTTTTGACTGGGTCTACGGGTTTCAGCCAAAGATGTGTTGAATGCATGCCAGCTTCCCTAGGGCGAATTTTCAGTCTCCAGTCCATTCATCCTACTCCAAACAGAAAATATAAAAATATAAAAAAGAAATTCTTCCACCTACCATAACCTCAAGGAGAAAGTTAAGGAAATAAATATTAGAATATGAATAAGGAATCTATCAAAAAGGAAATTATTTTCTTGATAGAAAGTAACATTTTGTTTGCTTTGAATCATCAGATCCCGAAAATCATGCAACCAATTTCTTTGATTTCTCCAACACATATCTACAGACTATCTATCTATCTATCTTCCTTGAGCAAGAAAGGCATATATGCCCCATCTGGTAGTCGATCATTCCATTAATCTATCTCCATCTTCTCGATTCTTTCTTTACTATAAAAGTGTGATTTGTTTCTTACAAATTATTATATGGACAAAATTAATATTTTATATAATAAACCATTCACGATGTATTTAAAGATAAATAAGTAAATTTATCAAGATAAATAAGTAAATTTATCATGATAAAAGATAATGTTTGTACAACGGTGTATCTAAATAAAATATAATCTAATTCTTATTTGATTTGGTTTGATTTGGATCAATATATGCTACAAATCAAAACTAAATTAAAAAAAAAATCAAAGTAGCCAGCCATGGCATAAAACTACCACGTTTTGACCATTAACGGTATAAAACGACGTCGTTTCATACCAAAAAAATAAAACAAAAAAAAGAACTTGACCGACAACCCTCCACGTGGGCTGATAGTGCTGGCACGCTTTCCGCGTGTCATCCCTGGTTGGTCCGTGTAATTTCCTAATTATCCACCGTTTTGAGGCATTTTCGGTAATCAAAAAATGTTTTTTTAAAAAATCACATTTTTAAAAAAAATAGAGACTGAGTTTGTCTTATTTGGACACCAAACAAATTTTTTTGGGAAATTTGATATTTCTCTCATTTCTCTCTCCAAATTTCATATAATTAACCTTTTTTTAATTTATTTTTATTAACTCAATTATAACTAAATTTATATTTAATGTTCAAATTAGTGTAGTTATTTTTAATTTATCAATGAATATTAATATAAATATTATTCTAATTAAAATAAATTAATTATATTTCGAATTTAATATTATTATATTATAAAAATATCGAATTATTGTACTTATTTCAAATTTAATATTATTATAATTAAAAATTTCGATTTATAAAAAATATTATTATAATAATAAATTATTAATTATTTGGATTTAATAATTTCTGCAATATTATTATTAATTGTTAATATAAATTGAAATAAGATATCGATATTAAATTAATGTAGATAAAGATAGTGGAGTAAGAAAAAGTATTGGATTCTATGTCACTATTGGAAATGTTATTTTTTTTTTTGAATCAAATGAGTATCAAATTAATTGTTTTATTAGTTTTTAATGGATTGTGTTTGATTTGGTGTTTGATTTGAATTGTTAACCATGCTTTTACTAATTGTACAAATGGAGGCCTAAGCTAAAAGTCAACACATTTGAACATGCATAATTTGAAAGTTAATTTTAGATTATGTAAATATTATACAATCTCACTTGTACAATTTGGAATGATTTCATGATTTCGTACAATTGGAGACCCAAGGTCAAAGTCAACACAATTGACCATGTAGACTTAATTTGGTAGTTACTTTAACTCTAAATATTGATTACATCCATAATCCATTGTATAAAACCAGACTCTTACTACTCTATATAATATTGAAATCAGAGTTTTACGAAATTAGCATGAATTATATGATGAAAAGCCTTTTTTCCTTCCTCATTTTAGGATTTTTCCTTTCCCCTACATCTGATGCAAGATGTATCTTTTCCCAGGGGTTTCATGTTTATGTTAGGAACGTAATTCCAGATTCTAAGATCTTGGTTCGTTGCCAGTCAAAAAACGATGATCTTGGTTATCATAACCTTACTTATAATGGTTATTTTGACTGGAAATTTTGTTATAATGGCTTTAACACACTTTTCTTCTGCCATCTCTGGTGGCAATCAAAGCAACAAGTTTTTGATGTTTTTAATTCATCAATGAATTGGGGATGCCAAGACCCCGACCCGTCAGTTCCAAATGTATGCGAATGGGTAGCAGCGAAAGATGGAATTTATTGGTTTAATGTACAGAGCAAGTTATGGTCAAAACAATATGATTGGCGTTGATCGAGACCTAACAACCGCAGTGTGAGTTACCGTGATTTTCCCTCTCACAGCTCTCGAGGTGAGAGTTTCCCCTTTTAGGATACAGTATAATTGGCGTTAATGGATACATTACCTTTTTTCTTCCAACATATGTATCATCAAATTTAATAAGGTATTGATGATTTTTGGATATTTAATAATGAGTTTTTTTTTTCGTTGTATTTTTGTTTTTGTTTTGTTTTTTTGTTTTTTAAGGAAACAGAGTGACACCTTGTAAATTTTTTTAAAACAAAAAATAAAACAAACAGGGGGACAACCAGCCTTGACATGAAAAAGGGAAGACGGAGGAGCCTAACCTCGGAAAGAAGGAAATAAAGAAACTACATTACTTCTAATAATTGTAAAGGCCTATACTATATATTATATAAAACAGATCAGGGCGGTTACAAAAGCTATTTACCGACCAGGATTTAGTTTTAACAAAGCTATTTACCGGCCATGATTAACTCATATTAAAAGCTATTTACCGACCAGGATTTGTTTTTACGAAACACAATCAACGGCCAGGATTTCATTTCATCTACAACCATTTTTTCACGGTTTTTTTTCCCACAACCGTTTTCTCTCTTTCTATTCATCTATTCCTATTCCAATTAATTCTCCAATCTATCTATTATATAAAACAGATCAGGCGGTTGGGAAACACTATTTACTTGCCAGGATTTGATTTTACCAAAGACAATCACCGGACATGATTAAATCTTTGGGAAAAGCTATTTACCGGCCAGAATTTGATTTTACCAAAGACAATCACCGGCTAGGATTAAATCTTATCTAAACTGTTTTTATCTTAACCTAATCTAACTGTTTCATATTCACGTTTTTCTTCCTACGTTTTTATTTCAACCGGCTTTCTTCCATCCTTTTCAGGCTTAGTTTTTTAGTTTTTTGTTTTGTTTTGTTCTCTTTTTAAACTTTAATTTGTACTCCATCTTTCTTCTTTTTTCCTTCATGTAAAATATGCTATTAAATCTATTTGATGAAATAGTTATATTCTAGCTTTATATATATATACCAACGAGCTCTAGCTCAACTGGTACTGCTCACTTCTCTTAACGGAGAGGTTGGGTGTTCGAGTCTCACTAGAGACACCTTAGACTTTACAACTCTCAGTAGAGAAGTCGGGTGTTCAAGCCTCTTCAGAGGCATCGTTGTTGTTAAAGCCTTATCCAAAGGCCACATTTAGCTACCCATTTATCTTAACGGAGAGGTTGAGTGTTCAAGCGCTACCAGAGGCACCCTGGTACTTAACTACTCTCAACCGAGAGGTCGGGTGTTCAAAGCCTCACCAGAGACACCATTTGTTCGAGTCCACCAAAGGCTTCATATATATATATATATATATATATATATATATATATATATAATTGTAGCCTTTCAAGGCATCAAAAATAATTAAATTTTTTTTAAGGGTTGGGGTATTGTCTATGTCCCCTCCAACCTTTTGAAAAAAAAAGCTTTATATATATAAACACAATATATATTATTTATTATATTGATTTATTTGAATACTAACACCGTCCTATACTGACATCGCTCCATACTGGCGCCATGCCATAGGCACGGACACAGAATCTAGTATATTATATAAAACAGATCAGTGCGGTTACAAAAGCTATTTACCAGCTAAGATTTAGTTTTAACAAAGCTATTTACCGGCCATGATTAACTCATATCAAAAGCTATTTACCGGCCATGATTTGTTTTTACGAAACACAATCAACGGCCAGGATTTCATTTCATCTACAACCGATTTTTCACGGTTTTTTTCCCACAACCGTTTTCTCTCTTTCTATTTATCTATTCCTATTCCAATTAATTCTCCAACTCCTACTCCATCTAAAACAACGGCCAGGATTTGATGTTTAATAGTAACAAAGCACTGTTCAAACACTGTTTGAACCGAAAAAAAAAACACATTTTCCTGCCACATAAATATTTTTCCCCATGGTTTTTGTAAAGCTGACAACTAAGCTATGCATTTGTAGCCTAAAAACATGGTTAGCTAGTTGTGCTCTATCCTTCGCTCTTTTCCACGTAATCATCCATCTTCATTCGGTTTTACTTTTAAGTTTGCAAGGTTTGAAAAAAATTATTTTGATTATTATTTTTTCGTTTATTTTACCGTTAATATTTTTCTCATTTCTCTCTCCAAATTTCATATAATTAACCCCTTTTTAATTTGTTTTTATTAACTCAATTATAACTAAATTTATATTTAATGTTCAAATTATTGTAATTATTTTTAATTTATCAAAGAATATTAATATAAATATTATTCAAATTAAAATAAATAAACTATATTTCAAATTATATATTATTATATTATAAAAATATCAAATTATTGTACTTATTTCAAATTTAATATTGTTATAATTAATAATTTTGAATTATAAAAATATTATTATAATAATAAATTACTCCCTCCGTCCCTAAATAATCGTCTGGGTTGACCCGGCGCACAGTTTAAGAAAAAATAATTGACTTGATTATTTATATTGGTTTAATGTGTAGTTTCCTTTAATGTCCATGTATATGTGACCCATAATTAAAGTAGAGTGAAAAAGTAAGGGTAAAGTGATGTTCAAAAAAGGTAAGTTTCAAAGTGGACAATTATTTTGGGACGGACGAAAAATGAAAGGAGGACGATTATTTAGGGACGGAGGGAGTATTAATTATTTGGATTTAATAATTTCTGCAATATTATTATTAATTGTTAATATAAATTGAAAGAAGATATTAAATTAATGTAGATAAAGATGGTGGGATATATAAAATTGTTGGAGATAAAGATAGTGAGATATTAAAAATTATTGGATTCTGTGTCACTATTGGAAATGTTTTTTTTTTGTTTTGAATCAAATAAGTATTAAATTAATTATTTTATTAATTTTTAATTGGTTGTGTTTGATTTGGTGTTTGATTTGTGTTGTTAACCATGTTTTTACTAATTGTACAAATGGAGGCCTAAGCTAAAAGTCAACACATTTGACCATGCATAATTTGAAAGATAATTTTACTTAAATATTGGTAACCTAGTTTCTTATATGAGCGGATTTTAGATTTTATAAATATTATACAATCTCACTTGTACAATTTGGAATGATTTCATGATCCCAAGGTCAAAGTCAACACAATTGACCATGTAGACTTAATTTGGTAGTTACTTTAATTCTAAATATTGATTACATCCATAATCCATTGTATAAAACCAGACTCTTACTACTCTATATAATAATGAAATCAGAGTTTTACGAATTTAGCATGAATTATATGATGAAAAGCCTTTTTTCCTTCCTCATTTTAGGATTTTTCCTTTCCCCTACATCTGATGCAAGATGTTTCTTTTCCCAGGGGTTTCAAGTTCATGTTATGAACGAAATTCCAGATTCTAGGATCTTGCTTCGTTGCCAGTCAAAAAACGATGATCTTGGTTATCATAACCTTACTTATAATGGTGATTTTAACTGGAAATTTTGTTATGACTTTAAAACTCTTTTCTTCTGTCATCTCTGGTGGCAATCAAAGCAACAAGTTTTTGATGTTTTTAATTCATCAATGTATCGGGGATGCCAAGACCCCGACCCGACAGTTCCAAATGTATGCAAATGGACAGCAGTGGAAGATGGAATTTATTGGTATAATGCACGCAGTAAGTTATGGTCAAAACAGTATAATTGGTGTTGATCAAGACCTAACAACCGTAGTCTGAGGGTTTCATCCTCTTGTGGGGGTGGCTCTTTGTAGGTACTAGGCATGTGTCCTCCTAGCTACTTAATCACTGAGTTACCGTGATTTTCTCTCTCACAGCTCTCGGGGGGAGAGTTTCCCCTTTTAAGATACAGTATAATTGGCGTTAATGGATACATTACCTTTTTTCTTCAAACATATGTATCATCAAATTTAATAAGGCATTGATGATTTTTGGATATTTAATTATTGAGTTTTTTTTTTTCGTTTTTTTTTTGTTTTTGTTTTGTTTTTTTGTCTTTTTAAGGAAACAGGAGCGACAACTTGTAAACATTTTTAAAACAAAAAATAAAACAAACAGAGGGAGACAACCAGCCTTGACCTAAAAAAGGAAAAACGGAGGAGCCTAACCTCGAAAAGAAGGAAATAAAGAAACTACATTACTTTCGATAATTGTAAAGGCCTATACTATTTATTATATAAAATAGATCAGGGCGGTTACAAAAGCTATTTACCGCCAGGATTTAGTTTTAACAAAGCTATTTACCGGCCATGATTAACTCATATCAAAAGCTATTTACCGGCCAGAATTTGTTTTTACGAAACACAATCAACGGCCAGGATTTCATTTCATCTACAACCATTTTTTCACGGTTTTTTTTCCCACAACCGTTTTCTCTCTCTTTCTATTCATCTATTCCTATTCCAATTAATTCTCTTACTCCTACTCCATCTAAAACAACGGCCATGACTTGATGTTTAGTAGTAACAAAGCACTGTTCAAACACTGTTTGAACCGAAAAAAAAAACACATTTTCCTGCCAAATAAATATTTTACCCCATGGTTTTTGTAAAGCTGACAACTAAGCTATGCATTTGTAGCCTAAAAAGATGGTTATCTAGTTGTGCTCTATCTTTCGCTTTTTTGCACACAATCATCCGTCTTCATTCGGTTTTACTTTTAAGTTTGCAAGGTTTGAAAAAAATTATATTGATTATTATTTTTCGTTTATTTTACCGTTAAAATTTTGGTATTTAAACATTCTTTGATATAAAACACACCCTAAAATCATTCTTTTTAACCCCAAAAAAAAGATTAAAAAAACATCTATCTATTATATAAAACAGATCAGGCGGTTGGGAAAAGCTATTTGTAGACACCCCAATTTCGTACCCCTGATATGTGACATGACAAAAAATATCAAGAACTGTTAAAACATTAACAAATGTCAAGTTACATGGTCAAAAATGCAAAAGGACAAAGCAGGATGCGCAAAAGGACAAATTGCAGGGACTAAAGTGTTAAAAATGAGCCAAGTTTGAAGTTTGGGCATGGCTATATAAGGGTTTGGGCATGGCGCCCAAACCTCTATAGGTTTGAGCCCAAACTTCATTCCAGCCACTGTTCATGCAACGATCTGCCGCAAAATGCAATTCAGCCAACGCAATGTATAACTAATTGAAGCATAGGAGAAGATTCGGGCATGGCTCCCATGGAGTTTCGACATGGCGCCCAAACCTCTATGGTGTAGCGCCCAATTCCATTCTTCAGACACTGTTCACCCATTCATTTGCCGTAAAATGCAACAAACACTACGCGGCGTACACCCGATTGATGCGGTTGATAAAATTTCAAAATTCCACCGATGTCCCAGTCCTCACCTATAAATAGAGGTGCCCGGCTCTTCATTCAGTACTCCTTCTTTGCGTAAAGCTTCTCCGCGTTAACGTTACGCTGGAGAATTAGAGAGCGGTGTGAGATAGTGAGAGATCACCTCCAAAGCCTCGAAACCCTGCCAAACCTCTGCCAAACACAAATCCAACCGGTAGAAGTGTATCTTAGCCCCCCCAGCTAGGTATCCACCCTTTTTTCCCGGCCCAAAAATCATAAAGTAAGCCGTTACTCTGTCCGAGTAATAGGCTGAAAAACAACTCATATAAGTCGTTATTCCGCCCAACCAAATAAGCCAAAACCACAAAAACTAAGCCGTCATTCTGCCCGAGTGAGTGAGCCAAAAACACCATATATAACCCGTCACGCTGCCCAAATTCACACAACACACAACAACAACAACAACAACAAAGTCTCCCTCTCCCGAGAGGACAGAGCGAGCACACCCTAGGCTGTCTGTAAGTTTTTTTAAGTTTTAAGTTTTATTTTAAAGTCTTTCATTCTGTAAAAAGTATTATTTCCAATCCGGCCCAATGTAGATATATAAGCAGTTGTGCTGCCCGGATTTAATTAGGAAATAGTACTAAATGTAGCCGTTATTATGACAAAATGTTTTTAGATAGATTTGTAATTATTTACTTTATGTACTCATTAAAGTCTTTATTTGTAAGAGTATTATTTCCAGTCCGGTTCAATATCAATATATAAGCAGTTATGCTGCCCGGATTTATTTAGGAAATAATATTAAATGTAGCCGTTATAATGGCCAAATATTTTCAAGTATATTTGTAATTGTTTGTAAAAGAGATTGTTGCAAGTCCGTAAATAATATAGATGTAATGGATGTATTTGTAGGCAGTTAATGCTTTATTTATCTGTTAAATAAATATAACAAAAAGCATACTTTAGCCAAAAACCGTTTTGAGACCGAAAGGGCGAGTTGGGTGCCTAGCACCTTCCCAACTCGTAACTTAGCCTCCGAACCCGTTTTCTATATCTCTGGTTTTCTTTTTTTGGTTTTGCTTTATTTTTGCCTTAAAATAAAGATGGCGACTCTAAAACATTTTGGATTCAGTGGGGCCTCGCAACATCTTTCTTTGCACTTTCACGTTCTCCCCTAAAAAAAGGGAAAATGAGAATGGAAAGGTGATGCATTCCTATGTCCTGGTATCCCCTAAACAAGGGATAACTTGACGTAGAAAACCCAAAGCACTCATAGTGATCCGAAATAGGCCATAAGGCTATTTTCATAAAATCCATAGTGGGGGCGCTGCAACATCTTTCTTTGCACTTTCACGTTCTCCCCTAAACAAGGGAGGATGAGAATGGAAAGGTGATGTTTTCCTATATCCTGGTATCCCCTAAAAAAGGGATAACTTGACATAGAAAATCCAAAGCTCCCATATTGGATCAAAAATCCACTAAAGGCAACCGAGGCGCATTTCAACGCACTATTCCGAAAGCACTCCTCCCGCACTTTTGATTTCGTCCTCCCTAGACAAGGGAAGGTGGAACGGGAGCAGTGGATGTCACCGCATCCGCACGTACGCGCACCCCTATCCAAGGGCGCGCGGGGCGCGAGAGCACCCATCCCGGGAACCCACACTATTTACTGGCCAGGATTTGATTTTACCAAAGACAATCACCGGGCATGATTAAATCTTTTGGAAAAGCTATTTACTGGCCAGGATTTGATTTTACCAAAGACAATCACCGGCCAGGATTAAATCTCATCTAAACTGTTTTATCTTAACCTAATCTAATTGTTTCCTATTCACGTTTTTCTTCCTATGTTTTTATTTCAATCGGCTTTCTTCCATCCTTTTCAGGCTTAGTTTTTTTGTTTTTTTTTTTTTAAACTTTGTACTCCTTCTTTCTTCTTTTTTCCCTCATGTAAAATGGGCTATTAAATCTATTTGATGAAATAGTTATATTCTAGCTTTATGATATATATATATATATATATATATATACACATACATACATACACACACACAATATATATTATTTATTATATTGATTTATTTGAATACTAACACCGTCATATACTGACATCGTCCCATACTGGCGTCGTGCCATAGGCACGGGGACATAATCTAGTCCATGTCTAAAGCATGACGAGCATCTCTAGACAAACTTGAACGACTCTCATAAGTGATTGATCCGTTATGCACATGGGCCTCCGTAGCTAATCTATCCGTAACATGATTACTTTTACAAAAGATATGCTTAAGGTCATAACCCCCCATATAATTGCGGCAGTCCAATAACTCATAAATTAATATATTTCCACGAGTCCTCCTGGGAATCTAACAGGAGCCGAGTAGCAGCTGTAGAATCAGTTTCAACAAAAACTCCTTGAAGGGAAAACAAACGACACATACGTAAACCCTCCCGAAGAGCCATAATCTTAGCATATATGTTCGTTCTTGGACCATACCAAGTAGAGAAGGCCTGCACAATTTCTCCAAAATGATTACAAATAATACCACCCCTAGTTGCATAACCCATTTTTGCAGACCCATCGATATTAAGTTTGTAGTAGCCACTGCCAGGACATTGCCATCTAACCCACTGCCCACACCGCAAAGTAGGACGAACAACAGGAAGTTGTAAAGTTTGTAACCCAATAATTTTGCACGAAGAAGGAACTGTTTTCGGAATAAACAATTGGAGCAGCCCAATTAAATGACTATGAACCTAACGCTGAATGCGAGCTTGACAGATGCAAGTCCCTTCAAAAACTGCCTGGCACCTAGCACGCCAGATCTCCCAACAAACAAATAAAGCTATCCCAATATTACAAGCCCCAAATTGAGAACGAGTCGAAGAACATGTGATCCAAACTTCAGCCAAGTGTTGCAGAGACGTATATTGCGCAATCTTATTAAAAGGATGCGCCAACTTACCCCAAATAGCATTAGCTATTTTTGAATGTAAGAATACATGGTTGATGGATTCCTCACAAGGTTCAGAAGTACAACAAGCACATTTAGAAGCAAGAGGGATGTGAAGGGCTTGTAACCAAATATCCACCGGAACACCATTGAACATTAAGCGCCGAAAGAAAGCACTAATATTTTTTTTTTTGGAATCCAAGTAACTTCCAAGAAGCCAGTCAATGATGACAGCGAGCGGGAACACACGGGAGGTTTGTTTTGGTCGATTCTGGTGGCCATGGACTCGTCCAATCAAGGAGCATCACTTGGGGGCATTACTTTTATGTTATGAAACCCAGAAAATGTAGATCTTGTTGATTGGTAATATCGGCTGGTGATGGAGCGGTGAAGTATCTGGCGGCTTCATGGGAGCTTGGATGACTGCAATTTTTGTGACGTTATGCTCGTCTACTCAAACCACATCTTATCAGAGTGTTCACTTTGTTGTTTCGATTTCGTTTTCTTGGCCGAGCTCACATGGATAGTGTGTGGTATGTTGTGTTCAATGATGTTCCGACACCCATGAACGGAACTCTGCCGTGGCTGTTGGAGTTCGTGGTTAGAGTCGTTTCACAACAACGAAACCAAACTGATGTGGCAAAAATATCATCATATTGGGGTGTCGAAAGTCATCGATATACGTGAATCGTTCGTTGACCGAATTAGTGATAAAATCGTCAACTGAGTTGAATATCTGACTATATGTAGGTCTCTGTAAAATAAGCACCGTGAGTGGGTGGGGATATCCCCCAAAACCCTCCAGTGTGATAATCAGTCCAGTGGGTGTGTAGCCCCCGTGTGTGGAGTGAAAACTGTAAAAAAGATAGAGTCTCCCTATTATGAGCTAGTAGGGTTCATTTATACTTGATGGGTTAGGGTTGGCTATCTCAGTACTCTTATAAAGATTTACGTAAAGAACTACTCCAAAATAGAAAGTTGGACTCTTTGACTCGAATGCATCGGAGTGTTTGTTAGATAAGTTGATTATCCAAGTCAAAGGTATCTGACTCAATCTATAATACCCTCATTCTACATCGGTTAGATATTAGGCTTGCATGTGACGTACAAGTATCCACTCGTTACCAGTAAACACCAACATTATTCATATACTTTTGACTGGATCTACGGGTTTCAGCCAAAGATGTGTTGAATGCCAGCTTCCATAGGGCGAATTTTTGGTCTCCAGTCCATTCATCCTACTCCAAACAGAAAATAAAAAAATAAAAAAAAATTCTTCCACCTACCATAACCTCAAGGAGAAAGTTAAGGAAAGAAATATTAGAATATGAATAAGGAATCTATCAAAGAGGAAATATTTTCTTGACAGAAAGTAACATTTTGTTTGCTTTGAATCATCAGATCCCGAAAATCTTGCAACCAATTTCTTTAATTTCTCCAACACATATCTGCAGACTATCTATCTATATATCTTCCTTGAGCAAGAAAGGCATATATGCCCCCATCTGGTAGTTGACCATTCCATTAATCTATCTCTATCTTCTTAATTCTTTCTCTACTATAAAAGTATCTTCTTAATTCTTTCTCTACTATAAAAGTGTGAGTTGTTTTTTACAAATTATTGTGTGGATAAAATTAACATTTTATGTAATAAACCATTCACGATTTATTTAAGGACAAACAAGTAAATTTATCATGATAAAAGATAATGTTGTAAAAAAAATAACCCTAAATTTCATAAATCACTCATCATTGAATAATGTCAAATAATTAAATTTATTTTGGGCTAATCAATTCCACGAATAATTACAAATAACCCTAAATTTAATAAATTACTCACAATTGAATAAGGTCAAATAAGTATTTTTTTAATGGGCTAATCAATTCCATTAATAATTGCAATGCACAAATTATGAAGAAAAAAAATAAGTTAATTTTGGATTTAACATTTATTCTAAATCAAGTCTCCAAGATGCTCGAAGTGCCTATCTTTGACCATATATATATATATATATAATAATATATATAGGGAGATGTTATTTTCACAACAATTTTTACGTATCCACTACATCCTTAATTATAACATTAAATAATTACATGTTTTGACAAAACTACACCTTAAGTACTTGCTCATTTTAAGTTAACTAATCAAATTACTTTCCTATTATCTTATAACATTTTTTTTTTG
This sequence comes from Codonopsis lanceolata, assembly GCA_013146195.2. Lineage (NCBI taxonomy): Eukaryota > Viridiplantae > Streptophyta > Magnoliopsida > Asterales > Campanulaceae > Codonopsis > Codonopsis lanceolata. The sequence continues at coordinate 132,432,110 of CM028378.1, forward strand.
TTCAAACATCAATAAACAACATAATTATTCTATTTTTATATTTACATTTTAATTCTCAACAAGTAAGGTACTTATTACCATTTTCCGTAATAAATATGTTTAGTCAATTCTTCTAATCCCTCACGCCTCATATTCCATTATCATAAAAATAATAAAATTAATGCATTTTCTACCAAAATTTTTGATTTTTTTTGATTTTTTTATATCAAAATTAAAATAATTTAATTTAGTTTAAAAAAATATTATTTTAAAATATCAATTCAATAATAATAATATAGTAAGTACAAAAATGAATATTGGTTTCAAGCAACTCAAAAATTAAAATTTTGAATCAATTTAAAGGTAGGCAAAAGATTTAAAATTTTATGATATTATGTCATATTACAATTTAACTATTGGATCATATTTTTACAATTACATCCTTTAAATTTCACTGTTACTTTTTTTCACAACCAAAGAACACATATTTATTCAAAGTTTGGTAGCCTAAAAATGTCTATATGATATTTTTTATTATACAATAAAACTTTAGTCATATGATTTATTAATAAAGCCATTAAAAAGAGTAAAAAAAATATTATAATAACTATATTTTTCATTGATGTTTGACTAAAAAAATAATGTTAAAAAGAAATTAAGAAAGAAACTTGATTAGTTAATTTAAAACTGGCAAGTACTTAAGAGTAGTTTTGTCCAAACATGTAACAAAATAATTAAGGATGTAGATGATAAACAAAAATTGTAGTAGAAATAGCATATCCCTATATATAAACTAGTTTTACACACATGCGTTAAACGTACGTGCATATATTTCTTTTAATTAAATTATACTCAAATAAAATGAAGATTATAAACAAAATTTAAAAATAAAGAAAAAACATGATGAAGGGAACAAATTATATCGGTATAATTAGGTCTAACAATTACAACCTAAAACTCGTTAACCCACTCAACTTGGTTCGAAAAGTATCTGACTCAATCCGACCCGCAAAGTTTTTTTTGGGTCGAAATCGGTTATCCATTTCGATCCAAAAAATAAAATATATATATATATATTAGCGGGTCGGGCCCGTTACATATTTTTGCTATATATATAAGTGTGTGTTTCTTGTCGGAAAATGTGGGTTAAAACAGGTCGATCCGTTTAATTTTGAATTATAATGGGCCATGATCCGTTTTATCGACCCAACCCACTCAATCGTCAGTATATAATTGATATCATTTAATTCATTATTTTATGAATTATTTAAGTCATTTTCTCGTTCATAATTTTCTTGAGTTTAATAATTGATATTTTTTGTTATTAAAATTTAGGATCTTAAGTAGTATAAATAGTAATTCGGTTGTATATTCTTTTCTATATAACATATAGATGTATTAAATATTTATAATTTGTAGTTGGTATCTACTACGATGATTTAATCGTATATATTCATATGATTTACCAATAAGTTGTAATTAATTGTGATTATTTGCAAAAATAAATTTTGTTTTGATATTATAATTTTGGATACTATGAAAGAGACAGAAAAGTTTCAAATACAGACAAGTCATATATAAAAACTTCCATAGCAGGCTTTTTATAATTAATTGTGGTTATGTTTTATTTTGTAATCACATGTATTCAATGAACATGATTTTTATAGTACATTTGTTCTTATTCCAATGTCATTTGCTCATTTTAATTAATCAGTAAATTAAGTGTGCACCAAAAGAGATTTTTATTTACAAATTTTCAATGTGTGACGACTCCTATTAAATACTACTACATAGAAAAACTCGATATTTTCTATCACATGTGTATATTTACACATTTTCAATAAATCTTAAGAGTTGTGTAATCAATTAATTAGATTTGTGTTCTTAATGCATGCTAACTACTATATAATAATACACAAACATGACCTTCCTTTTTCAGCAAATGGATTTTGACGGGATCTTACCTCTTTTAGACTATCTAGCTTATATATATATATATATATATATATATATATATATATATATATATATATATATATATATATATATATATTCATTGATGTTTGACTAAAAAAATAATGTTAAAAAGAAATTAAGAAAGAAACTTGATTAGTTAATTTAAAACTGGCAAGTACTTAAGAGTAGTTTTGTCCAAACATGTAACAAAATAATTAAGGATGTAGATGATAAACAAAAATTGTAGTAGAAATAGTCTATCCCTATATATAAACTAGTTTTACACACATGCGTTAAACGTACGTGTATATATTTCTTTTAATTAAATTATACTCAAATAAAATGAAGATTATAAACAAAATTTAAAAATAAAGAAAAAACATGATGAATGGAACAAATTATATCGGTATAATTAGGTCTGGCAATTACAACCTAAAACTCGTTAACCCACTCAACCTGGTTCGAAAAGTATCCGATTCAATCCGACCTGCAAAGTTGTTTTTTTTTTTTTTGGGTCGAAATCGGTTATCCATTTCGATCCAAAAAAAAAAAATTAGCGGGTCGGGCCCGTTACATATTTTTGCTATATATATAAGTGTGTGTTTCTTGTCGGAAAATGTGGGTTAAAACATGTCGATCCGTTTAATTTTGAATTATAATGGGCCATGATCCGTTTTATCGACCCAACCTACTCAATCGTCAGTGTATAATTGATATCATTTAATTCATTATTTTATGAATTATTGAAGTCATTTTCTCGTTCATAATTTTCTTGAGTTTAATAATTGATAATTTTTGTTATTAAAATTTAGGATCTTAAGTAGTATAAATAGTAATTCGGTTGTATATTCTTTTCTATATAACATATAGATGTATTAAATATTTATAATTTGTAGTTGGTATCTACTACGATGATTTAATCGTATATATTCATATGATTTACCAATAAGTTGTAATTAATTGTGATTATTTGCAAAAATAAATTTTGTTTTGATATTATAATTTTGGATACTATGAAAGAGACAGAAAAGTTTCAAATACAGACAAGTCATATATAAAAACTTCCATAGCAAACTTTTTATAATTAATTGTGGTTATATTTTATTTTGTAATCACATGTATTCAATGAACATGATTTTTATAGTACATTTGTTCTTATTCCAATGTCATTTGCTCATTTTAATTAATCAGTAAATTAAGTGTGCACCAAAATAGATTTTTATTTACAAATTTTCAATGTGTGACGACTCCTATTAAATACTACTACATAGAAAAACTCGATATTTTCTATCACATGTGCATATTTACACATTTTCAATAAATCTTAAGAGTTGTGTAATCAATTAATTAGATTTGTGTTCTTAATGCATGCTAACTACTATATAATAATACACAAACATGACCTTCCTTTTTCAGCAAATGGATTTTGGCGGGATCTTACATTTTTTAGACTATCTAGCTTATATATATATATATATATATATATATATATATTCCACCAAATTTAGTTTTTCCATCTAGTTTTTCCACCAACCAACTTTAAATTTTTTTGGTGTACATCTCTTTTAAACCTTTAAAGTGTTTCTTATCTTTTCAATGTGGGACAAAAGTTATCACTAATTATACGTCTTTTTTAACCTTTAAAGAGGGGTTTGGTATGCTTGTTTGTGCCATCTTCTTTTTCCAATTTTGAATTGCAATTGTTTGCAATTTTCATATCACCCCATTGTTTTGATGATGTGACAAACAACTCATATTTTGTTGACTTCATGACACTTCAACTAACGGAGTTAGGGTCAGGGACTATCGATGTCCAAAATTTGTGTTCTTTGATCTGTGGCGTGCATTTGAGTTTTACAGGGACTGCTAATGGAATTTCTTAAAATTTAGGGACCAATGGTGTAATTTTTCCTTAAATAAAATTTAAATTTTATTTTTTGGACTTTTTTTAACTTTAAAGTTAATAATGAGAATTTTTTTAGTTTTATTTTTGGATTATTGAAACAGTTATTAATTAATTTTTGTTACAAACATATCTTAAATATTAAATTGTTAATTAAATGATAGAATTATAACTAAACCCAACTTTTCACCCAAGTAAAATGACCAAAATAATATCATGTGACATGCACGTGTTATTTTCCGTTAATATTATTAACTCACACATGGACGTGAGAGGGCAAAGTTTGATGGATAGAAAAATTGTCGTATGAAAGTGGGACACTTAATTTGTAGGTTAGAGTGCAAGGTGAGATTTAAGTGGATACTTCCGGATGCGAATCGTATTTTGGCCCCATAAAAATTAGGCAAAAAAAAAGTAAATATCCCATCAAAGTTTCTATCAAATCTTCCTTTAGTTTTTATGATTAATTTAATTCATAGGAGAAATATACATACACATATATGTATGTACATATATTTACATATATAAAACTTTATTATTTCTCGTGAAAAATATGCTTTAAAATATTATAAAGGATAATTCTCATAAACATATATTGTTTTTTTTTTGTATATAAGAACAATAATTAAAAGTAAACATAACAATGAAAGTAAAACATTTTGCAAAAATCATTAAGAACACGTGCAACGCACGTGTACCTAATTAACTAGTCATTCTAAAAAGTCATGCCAAGTTAATGGAATCTAAGTCAGAAATCTGAAAGGGAGAGAAGCACCATAGACCTCTCATCCTAAAAAGATAATCCCCCTCCACTCCAATCAATTTCTATTTAAAGCAACTTAAAGATAGTCCATGAAGGGCTCCTGTAAGAACGTTTTACAGATCTTAATTCGTAAGACGGAGTCCCACTCTCTTACAACTTAACTCACCAACATACGGTAGATTGGATAAAGAGAGATCCGTCTTACAAAAAATATATGTAAAACTGTCTTACCCAAGTTTTTGCCATAGTCCATTACTCCACCATATGATTTTGAGATGTTTCACATGAAGAGTTAACTTTCAAAAGTTAAGCTTATAATTTACATAACATTTCATCTTTACCCTCCACATGTATTGTAAGCATAATATGCTTAAGTATTTTTGTAATTATTATCAACTCCAATTATACTGATATATTTTTTAATAATTACTTTTTAAATGTGGACTCTTTGGTTAGAATTAAGGGAGTATAGGGGATGGTGAATTTTGAAAATTTTCGTAAGCAGAAGGAACACTTCATCTCAATGAGTATAACTCAAAATATGACTTACTAAGTACCTAGGGCTTTAGGGATACCACAAACTCATCTAAAGTTCATACAGGTGTCCAGTCTAAGTAGGTGATCATTTACAAAGCACACACGAACTCGACATCTAATCGATGTGGGTTGAGAGTATATCAATAATTGTATAAGACCCAAACGACAACAAAAAGAAGCATATCAATTTTACATACATATATATATATATATATATATATATATATATATATATATATATATATATATATATATATATATATATATTGATATTACAAGCTCAAGCTTGTAGTATTTCTACAAAGTTTAATATTAGTGTTGTCAGATCAAATTTATTTAGGTCTCTAATCTGTCAGAATAAAATTGTTATTTTCTAAGTAATGACATGTACCTTCCAAATATCACCAACTTAGCCATCCAATGACTAACACTAGCTCGTAGTAATATCACAACCTTGAGCTCATAATATCTTTTGTCAAACCAGGGTCGGCCTGAGGCATGTTCAGAAGGGCGACAACCATGGGCCTCCAATTTTGGGGCCCTAAATTTGTAAAAACTACCTTATACATTGTATATATAATTTAATGTTAAATATTTTCACAATTGGTTGATTGATGTAGTGCTTAAGTCGTGTGTATGTGAATATATACTGTACAAAAACTATTATAATAAACTTAGTTGTCCCAATGGATAATGTACATTATTATTAACAATGAGATGAGATGAGATATGAGATCATAGATTCAATTCTTATCCTATGCATTATTATTCTTCTTCTTCTTCTTCTTCTTCTTCTTCTTCTTCTTCTTCTTCTTCTTCTTCTTCTAATGAAAGCAGTAGATAAGTACTCAAAGATTTTGAGATGGTTCACACTTTAAAAAGTGTTACATTCACCACCAAAGCAGTTAACCTTGGATTTTAAATGTACACTATGTTTTTCACTAAGAGATCTATTACAAGAATCACAAATGGACCATGTACAAAAATATTTGACCAAGTGTTTAATGGGTGGAGTAATTATCTGTGAATATAATAATTATTGTGTGTGTGCTAAGAACAGAAATTGTTCAAACAATAAAGAAGCATATGGAATTTAGAATATTCTAGGCAACTTCTTCGATGTTTTGTAGGCTTTGATAGTTCTGATCCGAACCGTCAAAGCGGACCAACCCGCAAAATGGCGGCCCCCGCCAATCTGCGGAGCAGACCAACCCACCAAAAAAGAAAAGTATAATACATGTGATTAATGAGATTCTCCATCGAAAGCCCTCCTTCCTCTCTTCTACGAGGATCCATTCTTTCCTTTTTTTTGTCATCTTGGTTGGGAAAAGAGAAGGCTAAAATGGAGAAAAAAAAAAGGAATGCGAGGGAGAGCAGATCCAAAGTCATAAATCATAGATCCAGCATTGTTATTGGGCAACGAAAGGGCTTAGTGCCTAGTGGTTAGGGGTGTAAATCGGAACAACCGAACCACCGAACCAAACTAAACCAGTCATTTTTGTTCGGTTTTGGTCGAAGACGGTTCGGTTTCAAAAATTAGAAAACCGCGCAGTTCGGTTTGATTCACGATTTTTAGTATCGAATCAAACCGAACCAACCTATATATTTTTTTATTTATTATATAATATATATTATATTACATTTATCAACTATTTTGAAGTTTTGATTTATTCATAATATATATATATATATATATATATATATATATATATATATATATATATATATATATATAGACGTATACTAAACCAAAAAAATCTTAATTGTTGGAGAACTATTATTTATTTTATTGTTTGTGTTTATTTTAGTATTTGTATTGTTTTATTTATGATAATTAGTTGTTAGTAGGTTATTTCCTAATTTTAATGTTAATTCAAAATTAAAATCTTATTTTTATTGTTATTTTTAATGTTGATTAATTTCATTAAAAATAATTTATATAAACCACAAAACCGAACCAAACCAAACCAAACTGAGTGGTTCGGTTCAAAGTCTTACTCGATTCGGTTCAGTTTGAGATTTTTAAAACCACTAGGAGACGGTTCGGTTTGTGGTTTTGGCATAAACCAAACCAAACCAAACCGAACCACTTACACCCCTACTAGTGGTCATGGCGGGCACTTGTAGCGCTACAAACTTAGAATGAAGGTGAGTGTGCTTTTGTTCCTTTTTTTCCTTTTCTGAGTAATAAATGGAGTATCACCAGTGCTTCCACTGTCACCACCGAGCTCGTCCTGCCTTTTGAAACTGGTCAGAAGTCTGAAGATGAGGGAAAGGGAAGTTGTGGGTGTATGTGTATATGTGTGTGTGTGAGAGAGAGAGAGAGAGAGGCGGTGAGTTAGAGAAAAGGAGAATAAAAATTGGTTGGATTAGAGAGAGGGTGAGTGGGTGACATTTGTAAATAAGGAGAGGGAGGAGAGAGAGTGATGGCAAATCAATAAGAATAAGAATAAGTAGGGATTCTCTCTGCAAATCTCTCTAACCCTGTTTTGGGTCCTAGGAGAATGAAAACTGGTTGATTATCTTTCTATTTCTTTGTTTTGATTCAAGTAACTTTTTTTATTATTTTCTTGGTCTAGTTCTAACTTTGAATCTGGATTATGGCCGATGGGTTTCACTTTTCACTCCCTTCAAACAGAACATATGCATTAAGTGTAGATTTGTAGTATAATTTAAAAATGGCGGACTAACCCGCCCCGCCCCATGCAGGTCTAGCCCAATAAACCCATCTCCTAGTGGGGTTGTATTTCTAAAACCTAGCCCACCTTTATTTAGTGGCGGGGTGGACCAACCCAACGGGTTTGACCCATTTTGACAGCTCTAGTTCTGACTTAGATCACATGAATGCATTTAATATTAAGAGCTTTAAAGTTGTTGAATATTTCAAAGCATTAATTCTTCTAGTCTTCAATGAAATTATTTATAAGAAAGATCTTTCTTGACCATTGTTGAGTTGATGAGTGAGACAGAGACCAACTATTTGAATGCATTGAATGCAAAAAGCTGTTGATCTGAGTTTCTTTATTGTTGTCACATTGACCAAAGTCCAAAATGTGAGGAGACAACTATGGCAGAAAGTACCTAGCTCTGAGTTGCTAAAGACGATACAGTCATACAGCTACACTTTGCTAGAAATGAGAAAGCCTCTGAGGCATTGTTTTGTCTTCTTACCAAAATCACCAAAGAGGAAACTAATTCACTCGTGTGGTTCTTGGTCAATGAGTTTTAAGAAGTCAACTTGAGGATTCCTTAAACATATTTTTTAACTCAAATATCTATAAGTATAATCCATGAATTATGTTGAGTTGGACTTCTTATATTCCATGTCATCAGTCTTCACTTTCAAACTGGAACTCTTCATAATTAAGTCTGTTGAAGACTGCTGGTGAGAGTTTGTCGATAACTGTTGGTGATTCAAATACAAAGCCTAATCAATTCTATCATAAAGATAAGTCTTATACAAAGCTGACACGCTAACTATTACACAACTCATTTAACCACCAAGGCAAACTTAAGTAATGAATGACTAAAAGCAAATCTAAATACAATAAGAACAACGCTATGCTTGTAAAGTGTTCAATGAAATGTCTAAATAGAAATAAAAAAAATTGTTGGACACGTTTTTTGAATTTGAATACATTAATTTTGAATCACGATGCATCATTTATGAATCGTGAAGTAACAATTTGGATTTTGGTTGCAGTAAAGATGCATATAAATTTGAATAATTTGGTGATTGTGTACTAGAAAGAAGGTAGATGAAAGTTTGATTTCATAATGATTTACAACGTGATGCATTAATATTTTTTATGCACGATGCATCAATTCGATTACGTAATTTATATCATCCAAACCCACAGCTTAGAAGGCCAGCCAATGATTGTTTTGCGATCGCCTTTCCGAAAATAACCAAACCCACAGCCCAAAATACCTTTGATCCAAAGGCCAATCAAATCATATACCCTAAAACCAATCCATCCCAAACACCACACCCTAAAACCAACCTATCCCCAAACACTTAAACACTATACCCTAACCTAGTTGCTACCTATATCTTTGTTTCAATCGGTTATAACGTGATCTGGGTCCTGGACAGAACTCCTTGCTAAAAAACACATAAAATTATCAAAAGATGAATGTAAAGTAGGGTCCATAAAACTTGTGATACTCGACGATAAACTCTGGATCATGACTCTTCTTTTTGTCCATTAGAGTCATTCTCTTTCTTTGAGCATACTCATTTCTGTCTCCCACAAAAGTCTCTCTCAATCAAGTCTTTCTGGGGCTGTCTCCAGTTAATCTCTTCAAGAACTTTCTTATCCCATTTTATAAAATTTGGTTCATCGAGTCATCCCAGGGCTTCTCCCGCCAAACTCATTGGATACATAAAGGCTCATCATCTCCAGAAACAGCTGTCCTTTCCATCTCCACCTAAAAGAAACGAAGAAGCTACAAAAGCGTAATCCCTCAAGAAGAAGCGACTTATCTTCGCATGCATTGAAAAACTAGCTCCCTATTAGGTAAAGGCTTGCTTGGTTGAAAACCCGAAAGGGCAGCCTAGGCAAAAGTTAGAGCAACAAAAAAAAGAAGAAAAAAAAAAAAGTGATCCTGAGGCATCGATTAGTAGGATTCACTGATCTTGTGATTGCATTCCTTTCTTGATTGATGCAGTAGTCAAAAGACTGAAAAGTGACCCAGCACTCCACTCACCTTCATTTCAAATATCACCATCAACCCATATACTCATAACCCTTCATAACCAAAAGCCGCATCCTATTAATCTCTTTTATCACATCTGCATCCCTTGACCCGTCTTGTCTTAGCATGTTTAAGAAAACAATGGGCACACATCCATGTCATAAATTCAATTTTTTTCGAAAAAAAAAGGAAGAGTTTTTTCCATATGCATGTTATCTTAGCTTGCATCTTGTCATTGCATAACATATTTGGTTATTAAATTTGGTTATCATATTCATATTGCATCATACTTTCATGGAAAAACTTTGGGCGTTATAATGAATATTACAACATGACATTAAAAAAAATATTAGGGCGTTACAATGAATATTGCAATGTAATATTTGGAAAAAATAATTTGGGGCATTACAATGGATATTGCAGTGTGACTCTTTGAACAAAATCTTTTGACATTGCAATGGATATTACAGTGTTACTCTTTGAACAAAATCTTTTGACATTGCAATGGATATTGTAATATGACTCTTTGAAAAAATGTATATCTTTTGACATTACAATGGATATTGTAGTGTAACTCTTTGGAAAAAAAAAACCTTTTGATTCTGCAATGGATATTGTATTTTTTTGAGAAAAAAATGGCATTGCTTTGACTTATTTTGCAATGAATATTGCATTTTAGGTTTGCATTTAGTTTTCGCTTAATTTGCAATGGATATTGCATTTTAAGTTAATGTCTTTCTCAAGGTGATGCAATGGATATTGCACCAGATATCTGCATACACTTTCTCTGTTAGTGATGCAATGGATATTGCGTCGAATAGTAGCTTGAGTTTCTCTCATAGTGATGCAATGCATATTGCATCGGATCTTGTATCAAGTTTCGTGAAGATACAATGATTATTGCATCAGGTTTCGTGTAAGTTTTGTGATAATGCAATGGATATTGTATCAGTTTTGGTGATAGTTTTGTGGTGATGTAATGAATATTACAGCTGGTCTTGTTGAGATGCAATGGATATTGCATCCGATTTTGCATTAAGTGTTGTGAAGATGCAATGGATATTGCATCTGGTTGTGTGATAATGTAATGAATATTGCATTCGATCTTGATGCAATGCAATTAATATTGCATCTGATTTTGTGATAATGCAATGGATATTGCATCGAATTTGGTAATAAGCTTTGTAATAATGTAATGAATATTGCATCAGATTTTGTGATAGTCTTTTGGTAATACAATGGATATTGCATCCGGTCTTGTTGTGATGCAATGGATATTGCATCTGATTTTGTGATAATGTAATGGATATTGCATATGATTTTGAGGTAATGCAATGAATATTGCATATTTAGTATTGTGATAATGCAATGAATATAGCATCAGATTTGGCCTTAAGTTCCTGATGGATGTAATATTACATCTGGATCTACATCTGGTCTCACTGTAGTTAATGTAATGAATATTACATCTGGTTCTGCATCTGGTTTTTACTGTGGTTGATGTAATGAATATTACATCTGGTTCTGCATCTGGCGTTACTGTGGTTGATGTAATGAATATTACATCTGGCTCTGCATCTGGTCTTGTTGTGGTTGATGTAATAAATATTACGTCTGAATTTGTTTTGGTCTCGCTCGATAATGCAATGAATATTGTATATGGTTTCATGGTCATGCAATGAATATTGCATTTGGTCTTTGTGATGCAATGGATATTGCATCTAGATTGGCGTTAGTCTCGTGATAATGCAATAAATATTGCATCTGCGTGTGGTGATGTAATGAATATTGCATCCAGTCTTTGCAATGCAATGAATATTGTATCTGCGTTTGTGGTGATGCAATGAATATTGCATCTGGGTTTGTGGTAATGCAATGAATATTGCATTTAGTTGTTGCAATGCAATGAATATTGCATCTGCGTTTGTAGTGATGCAATGAATATTACATCTAGTATTCATAATGCAATGAATATTGCATCTGCGTTTGTGGTGATGCAATGAATATTGCATCTGAGTTTGTGATAATGCAATGAATATTGCATTTAGTCTTTGCATCCAGTCTTTGCAATGCAATGAATATTGCATCTGCGTTTGTGGCCATGCAATGAATAGTGCATCTGGCATCTGCGTTTGTGGTGATGCAATGAATATTGCATCCAGTGTTTGCAATGTAATGAATATTGCATCTAGGTTTGTGGTAATGCAATGAATATTGCATCTTGATGTGCGTTATTTTCACTAGGTTGTAACGAATATTACAACTATCATTCCGTATCGTAGCTTGCTTGTCAGTCTGAAACCGAACTACGTTTGGTCTGATTCCTGAGAAAGGGATACATAGGCAGCCTACTTAGTAGACACGACCATCAGAGCACTTCACTTGCATATCTGCTCTAAAAACCAACGAAAACCAACTGAAACTAACTAAATATGTTTTGGGTATGTGAGATTTGAGCTGTTTCATCCTAAACTGCTGCATATTGCATATCTCCCCATTATAATTTCCACGAAATTTGAGAGTCTATTTCTTATCAACGATATTCGTTTACTTGGTAAGTTTCGGTTTACCCGTAAACTCCATCGTTGAGGGGCTCTGTAGACACCCCAATTTCGTACCTCTGTTGTATGACATGCCATAAAATATCAAGACCAGTTAAAAGGACTAACGGATGTCAAGTTACAGGGTTTGAAATGCAAAAGAAAAGAAGAATGCATAAACAGTGAATTGCAGGGGGGCCAAAGTGGCGAAATTGGAAAGGAAAATGGCCCCAACCAATTATGGGCACCATGCCCACTTTACCCCATACACTGTAGCTTTTGCCTTTTGGTGCAATTCTCTCAGCACGCGGTACAAGCTGCTCAGGCACGGTTGATGATACTTAACAGCGAATGAAGTCCCAATCCTCGGCTATAAATAAAGCCTCCCGGCTTCAGAATTTCACACACTTCACGCAGCAGTTTGTGAAAGTTCTCTCGAGAGAACGCCGAGGTTATTTCCTCTCCAGCCCCGAAGCTCTGCCAAATTGCCAAATCTCTCCCCTAAACACTAAAACTCTCCGGCCAAAGTGAACCCTAGCTACCCAATTAGGTTTCCGCCCTATTTCACCGGTTCAAAAATCCCAAAATGAGTAGTTGCCTTGCCCGAATCCAGATGTTAAATCCAGCCGAAGCAAGCAGTTGCTCTGCTCGATTCAAGACGCAATATCAAGCAAAAACAAGCAATTGCTCTGCCCAAATCCAGACATCAAAATCAAGCAAAAGCAAGCAGCTGCTCTGTCCGATTTCAGACTCAAAAAGCACGCAAAGCAAGCAAAAGCAAGCAGTTGTGCCGCCCGGATCCCAAGGCGAAAAGCAACTAATCGGAGCAATCACTCTGCCCAAATCCCCGCAATAGCAAAGCAAAAAAAAAAAACTTCCTTTCTCAAAAGGACAGGAGAAGCACATCTAAAACCGCCTAGTGGGCTTATGCCCAGACATACCGGGTTCAGACACTCACGTTCCGGGAGATAAGTTATGTCCCCATAGTTATCTATTATAATCTATAAATTAAATGTAAATATCTAATTAAGTTTTATTTCAGTTTATACTTTAATGTAATAATAGTTCTATTTCATTTTCATTTAAATTAGTTTCTTTTCAGTCTTACTTTAAATGTAATAATACTTATATTTCTTTTCTCTTTAATTAGTTTCTTTTCTATCTTTCTTTAAATGTAATAATAGTTATATTTTTCTTTTATTTTAATTAGTTTATTTTTTGTTTTACGTTAATGTATAGTAGTTATTTCTTTTCTGCACCTAATTAATTAAATATAGAAATGGTTATGTTTCTATTATTTAGTAAGTTTCTTTCATGCTTTTACGAATAATGTAAATAAAGTTTGTTATTAGTATAAATGTTTTATCCTTAAAATAGCTTATGAAAATGTTGTAATTATTCTTTAAGTTGTATTATTCCAGTTGTAATTTTACTTTCTTTTCTTTAATAAAAGTAAATTAATTTCTCTATATTTCTCTCTATCGCATAAATGTATTTTTCAAAGCCAAAGTGTGTAAAATAAAACAAGCATATTGATAAAATCATTGTGAGGCCCCCGAACCCATATAATCTGGTATGTTTGGTTTTTCTTTGTTTCTCCTTCAAATAAAGATGGCGACTCTGTTAATCATATTTTGAGTCCACAATTGAGGCCAAGCGTATTCCCACGCGCTTTAAAATAAGGTTTTGAAACCACCACCCCGCCTTTCAGTGGCGCGGATCCGGTAAAAAATGGGGCACTCACAAGTGTCTTACAAATCTTAATTCGTAAGACGGAGTCCCACTCTCTCACGGCTTAACTCACCAACATATAGTGGGTTGGATAAAGAGAGATTCGTCTTACAAAAAATATGTGTAAAACTGTCTTATCCAAATTTTTGTCATAGTCCATTACTCCACCATATGATTTTGGGATATTTCACATAAAGAGTTAACTTTCAAAAGTTATGCTTATAATTTACATAACATTTCATCTTTATCCTCCACATGTATTGTAAGCATAATGTGCTTAAGTATTTTTGTAATTATTATCAACTCCAATTATAATGATATATTTCTTAATAATTAGACTTTTTAAATGTGCACTCTTTAGTTAGAATGAAGGGAGTATATGGGATGGTGAATTTTGAAAATTTTTGTAAGCAGAAGGAACACTTCATCTCAATAAGGAGTATAACTCAAAATATGACTTACTAAGTACTTAGGGCATTAGGAATACCACAAACTCATCTAAGAGTTCATACAGGTGTCTAGTTAGAGTAGGTGGCTTGATATCCATTGTTGGAAATTTTTTCTCTCTCTAGATTTTTTTCTCTCTAGGCACGACCTTTTTTTCCAAAACCCTAATTAGGGTTCTGTTCCATGCCACCGGATGTTGTGGAGGCTAGGCCTCCGGATGTCCAAAACAATCCCACGCCACAACCATCTACATCTAATCCACCGTCTTCGGCTCCCAGAACGTATGCTTCTACGGTTTCACAACCAAAGGGTTTTGTGGGTAATAGTGCTCCTGTACTACAAGCAATACCTTTAGCGCCAAGACAATCAACCACCGTTAATGGAGAACCAGGGTGTATTTTCACGCCTATTGAATTGCAAGCGGTGGATCGACAATTTTCTAATACAATTGTTCTTAAATTTTCGGCTGGCCGTCCCTCAGTGTATTCTATCCAAGAGGAGATAGCTCGTTCATGGAAGCTGAAAGAGCAGTTTGTGGTTGGTCTCTTAGACCCGAGACATGTCATGATTCGTTTATCTTCGGTTGAAGATATGGTTTTGGCCCTTTCTAAGGAGTCTCATATGATACAATCTAGCATGTATCGGTCTTTCAGATGGTCTCCCGACTTTGCTTTCAGGAAGGATAGCACGTAGGTTGCAGTCTGGGTGAGATTACACCAGTTACCTCTGACATATTTCAATCCTTCCTTTCTGCAGTGCATAGGGAATTCATTGGGTCAATTCTTGAGGGCTGATGAGAAAACCCTTGCTCTTTCTCAGCCAGCCTTTGCAAGAATCTGTATAGAGATTGACGTTTCTAAAACATTGCCTTCAAGATTTTGGATTGGTAATAGTAAAGAGAATGGCTTCTGGCAGCCGTTGGAGTTTGAGGGAAACATTTTGTATTGTGTTGGATGTGGTCTATTGGGGCATACAAAAGATAGATGTCGTAAAGGACAAAGGAGATCACTTTTTTTTTTTTTTAGGAGAAGCAGGGCGGCACCTGCTAAATTTATTAAAAGCAGAGAAAAATACAAACGGAGGGGGACAACCAGCCTTACCCAAAAAAGGGGGGACAAAGGAGCCTAACCTCAAAAATAAAATGGCAACATAGAAAGGACTTAACTATGTTTACGAAAATTATAAAGACCTAACTGATCCTGGACCAGAGCCAAACGGACTTCGCGGGGTAAATCAGCAGTCGAACCATAACACCGATAACCTTTGTGAACATGAGCCACCGCAGCAAGTCTATCAGCTACGAAATTATGCTCTCTGAAAACATGCATAATAGAATAATTGCCAAGATAAGAGCGACAGTCACGAAGCTCATACTCATACATCCAAGGAACACTATGGCGATGGGACAGGACCATAACAGCAACCAAAGAATCAGATTCCACTATCACATTTGCAATATTGAGATTGCGACATAACCGAAGACCATCACGCAATGCCTTAATCTCAAAGACCAGATTTGAGCCAGACCATAAAAGGCCGAATAAGCTGTAACCAAAGCCCCTCGACTATCCCGTAAAATACCTCCACCAGAATGCAACCCACGAACAGCAGAACCATCGGTATTGAGTTTATAACAACCCTCTGAAGGAGTGAGCCATCGAACCCAACTGCCCCTTTTCAAAGAAGGAACAACAATAGGCAAGCCAAGACATTCCAAGCCCAAACTATCCATAACAGAAAGATTAGATTTGGGACGAAAAACCGAGAGCATATCAAAAAGACTACCTTTGACCCGAGCGATTATCCTATCTGAGCGCATCGGAATATCATCAAAAACTGCACAGCACCTAGCCTTCCATATTTCCCAGCATGAAAAAACAAAAATACCCACACAGTTCCGAACTGTTACTTAACTTAACTGAAATGTTACCACACCACGAGGTAAATAAATGATCAAAGGATCCATATAAACCATTCTTGTATAAAAGATTCCCAAAATGTCTCCAAACCTCTTTTGCTATATCAGAGCCCAAAAACAAATGGGCTAGAGACTCACACCGATTGCAATTGCAACAAAGGGCACTTTGAAACAATGAAGACCTTCTTAATTCGCAGCTGAAGGTCCACAGGGACTGCCCCCAGCGATAACCTCCACATGAAGCAACTGACTTTAAGCGGAATCCAAGTCTGCCATATTTTTCTTGCCCAAGGACTAGCTGGTAAACGGGAGCGGGCACTGTCCAGGTAAACCGAGGAAAGGAAATCACCAGTATTAGAGAGAGTATAAATAAGCCTATCCAGAAGTCTATCATCACAGACCACACTTCGAGCCACCGAATGAAGATGATTGGGCAACAGATGTATCAAAAGATCAAGATCCGGCAAAGCTTGATGGACAGATAACGTTGCATCAACGGGACGGGGACCTTCCAGGACCTCTCCAGTCCAATTATCCAGCCAAAAAGAAATGCGACCTTCACCAACAACCCACCTACTTTGAGCAGCCACAACAGGAATATGAGACATGATCGCCTTCCATTGAGGAGAAGCTACAGCGCAGTTAGAAAACCCGTGAGCCCCATCATACTTTGAGTAAACAAACCGAGCCCAAAGACCTTTACTTTGCATAGCGTTCCAAGCCATCTTAGCGTGCAGAGCAAACATAACTTGACGAAGGGATCGAATTCCCAGCCCACCTTCAGCAACTGGGAAGCATATAGACGACCAAGAAATCCAATGTGAACGAGGATTACCCCCTGAACTCCACAGAAAAGAAGCCATATGAGCTTCAAGACGTCAGTCGGTGGCTCCAAATGAGATGCAAAAGAAGGATGCTCAGGGGAAACAATTTAAGAATAATAATGTTTTGCATGAGTCGGTTAATGTTGCTGCAAAGGGTAAGGAAAAAAGTTAATGATACTCATGAGGAAGGTTTTATCCCGACAATCAAACGATGGGAGCCTGTTAATTTTGCAAAATCCGCAGTCTCTGATTCAAAGATTACTAATCTCGGCGGTGTTCGATGAGGGACACAATGGAAGAGGTTGTTACGGCTACGGCTAAGGGGAAGGAAAAGGTTACGGTGAGTAATTCTGTGGAGGAAGACATTGTTTTAAATAATGCTTTTGCCTCATTAGTTGATCTGGATGATGAGGAGAGGACGATGCCCGCTGAACAGATTAAGGATGATGGGGTTTCTGTTCCATTTGAAGTACGTAAGGAATTTTTTTCTTCAATTGTTTAGGAAGATAACGGTGATAAGGGCAATGTGCCGGTAACTTGGATTGTGACATCAATAATGTTTCTTCCATTCCCGAATTTGGAAATGGGTAATGGTAGGGCTTGATTCACCAAAATCTATGGATCGATTTGAACATAAAGTTCCTGCAAGCTTACCCGAATCGCTTCTTGACGATTTACATGATTTTCCTCATTCAACATCATCGTTGAAAGCCTTTCAACAGATCGCAAGGAACATACTAAGGCTAAGAAGAATAAAAATCTAAAGTGAAGCAAAATACCAAGAGGCAAACTAGGTCTAAAAATAAGGCCCAGTTCCACCTTCTTAATCCTTTTCATGACGATCATTATTTGGAACGCGGGAGTTGGAAACAAGAAAACTATCTCGTATGTGAAAAGTTGATCCTTCAAGATAAACCTTTATGATTGCTTTGCTAGAGCCTAAGATTGATGGTTCTCGCCTTGGTAAAATTGCAAGAAGGCTGCATTTTCGTAATAGTATGCATTATGAACCAATTAATTCCCATATTTGGCTCCTTTGGGATAATAGTGTTCAAGTGGATTTCTTCAAAGTTTCTTCACAAAGAAAGTTACCGCTCGAAGTTTCGAATAATACTTTTCTTTCTTTGGTTACTTTCGCCTATGCGAAATGTACAAGGGGTGATCGCCAATTGTTATGGCACGATTTGTCTTTGGATATAGTAGGTAGTGTGAATGAACCTTGGATGTTGGGGGTGACTTTAACACTATCTCTTCGCCAAGTAAAAATTAGGAGGAACAAGGCTATGATTTCGGTAGTATGGATGATTTCAATAATTGTATGCTTCAGCATTGTGGATGTGGGCTTTGAAGGGTCGGTTTATACTTGGTGTAATGGTCATTCGGCATTGGTAGAATATGGGAGCGTCTTGATCGTGTCTTAGCCAACGGTCTCTTTAAAATCTCTTTTCCTTCCTTGAATGTCACTCATCTGAGTAGGGTGAAGTCGGATCATTCTCCTTTATTGCTGGACTTCCATTTAATTTCGAAACCTAAAGGATGTTTTAGGTTTCAACGGATGTGGACTGATCATCCGAATTTCCATGATTTTGTTCTATCTGTGTGGAGTAGGGGCTGTTTTGGGACCCCTATGGACATCCTTCATAGGAAATTAATGATGCTTCGAAGGGCTCTCAAGGAATGGAATTGGGTAGTCTTCGGGAATGTTCAGCAAAAAATAGCAGTTTTTCAAGATACCATTCTACGTTTAGACTTTAAATTGCAGATGGGTCGAATACAACTGCTTTCAAACAAACACAAAACGATCTTGATCAGTTTTTGCAATGGGAGGATGAATTGGTTTAGCAGAAGTCTCGTAATGTTTGGTTAAAGGATGGGGAGCAGAATATGGCCTTTTTTCATGCTTCTATTTGGGATAGAGCTGCTAGGAATATGGTTCGTATTAAAATGCCTGATAATTCGTGGTGTTCAGATGGTCTTACGTTGGGGGATATGGCAGTTTCATATTTTTCTAACTTGTTCTCAACTGATAATCCTATAATGGATGGGAACTTATTTGACTCGGTTCACAGTAAGATTGATAAGGCTGATAATAATCTTCTTACTTTAATTCCTTTAGCTTCGAAAATTTGGGATGCAATGAAAGGTTTAAAAGCTGATAGTGCACCTGGTCCGGACGGTTTTACAGGACACTTCTTTCATGCGTGTTGGGACATTATAGTTGGGGATGTTGTTAAAGCGGTTCAGGATCTCTTTCAGGGTGCTAGTCTTCATCGTGGAATCTCGTCTACGGTAATGGTTCTTATTCCTAAGATTAGTCATCCCAGCTCTTTTGGAGATTTCCGTCCTATTAGCTTGTACAATTTTTCTTGCAAGATTATTTCTAAGATCTTGGCTAATAGGCTGGTTGGTATTCTGCCTAAGATCATTTCATTGGACCAATCGGGTTTTGTGAAAGGTTGGGCTATCCAAGAAAACATTGATCTAGCTCATGAACTCATCTCCAAAATTAATTGTAAAGGTTACCGTAGCTTTCAAGTTCAATATGTGGAAAGCCTATGATAGATTGGAATGGTCGTTTCTCCTTAGGGCTTTGGAATCTTTTGGTTTTAGCCCTCATGCTTGCAGTTTATTTGCGAATATTATTAATAATATTTGGTATTCGGTGAGGATTAATAATTCCAATTATGGCTTCTTTAAGTCCTCGCGGGGTGTTCGTCAAGGGGACCCTTTATCACCAATGTTGTTTATCATTGCCCAAGAGATTCTATCCCTTGCCATTAATAGAGGTTTTGATTCAGGAATTTTGGTGCCTTATCGACATGGTCGTGGAAGTATGTTTATTTCACATTTATTATATGCAGACGATATGATTCTTTTTAGTAATGCCGGAAAGAATACTATCCTCTCTTTTCGCCGTATTTTGTCTCAATATGAAAGGTCGTCGGGTCAGCTCATTAATATGCACAAGAGTGGTTTTTACACCTCGGTTCATTGCTCTCGACATAAGATTCAGCGAATTGCGGGTTGGTCTGGCTGTACTAACAGAACTTTTCCAATGACTTATTTGGGGCTTCCATTATTTCAAGGGAGAGTTAAGAGGTCTTACTTTGAGGCTTTGGAAACTCGCATTAGACGTAAAATAGAAGGCTGGAAATCTCAGTTATTATCCTTTGGGGGTAAGATCGTTCTTCTCAAATCGGTTCTGAGTAGCATTCTCGTTTATGATCTTGCGGTTCTTAAGGTCCCAATAGGTGTTCTTCGTCGCATTGAGCAGGCTATGGCCAATTTTTTATGGGGCAATATGGGGAGTAACCGAATTCATTGGGTGTCTTGGAATAAAATCTGTCGGCCAATGGATGAAGGTGGCTTGGGCGTACGTTCTTTGGTGCAAGTTCGTGATACGCTTCATGCAAAACTGGCTTGGGAAGTCTTGCAAGGGAATAGCTTATGGGCTAAATTCATTGCTATGAAATATAAGAGAGATAATGGTTTTGTGGTTCCTGTGGCTTCGTCCCATGTTTGGCGGGCAGTTCATGGACACATTGATTTTCTGTTACAGAACAGCAGATGGGTTGTTGGTGAAGGTAAGGTATCCTTTTGGAATGACAATTGGATGGGCACAAGGCTGGAGGGTCCTCAACCCATGGACATGAATCTCACGGTGAAGATGGCTTTTGACAATATTTCAGACTTGCTCCCTCACATTGCTTCTATACATCACGATGCCATTATAAATGTTCAGCCTGTAGATAATGTGCCCGACAGATTAATGTTCTGTGATACGTCTTCTGGCAATTTTGATACGAAAACATATTGGAACCTTCGTCGCACGCATGATCCTCCTCTTTACTGGGCTAAGAAAATTTGGCAATCGTGGATTCCTATGAAGATCAATGCCTTCGGGTGGAAGTTATTTTATGTTGCTCTCCTGGTTGATATGCGGTTGCAGACACGGGGTGTTTCTCTGGCTTCTCGTTGTGCTTGTTGTCGGCACAATTCAGATAGGGAGACTATAAATCATTTGTTTCTGCATTCTGAAATGTCTCGTGAGTTATGGAGTAAATTGGCTCGACCTTTTAATAAGATTGAGCGATACTCTTCTATTCCTCATTTGTTTCAAATATGGCTTGATGGAGTTACTGTTCATAATCAAATCGAGGCAGCTCAGGTTGGTATTTTGTCAGACGTTGGTTGTAACTGAAGGCTCGCCTTTACTACTTTCGAAGGTGTCCCCTTCTCCTGAGTTAAGCTTTACAACCGGTTATGCATGGTCTGAAGGATATAATGAAGTTGTTCATTCCCAAATCTAATAGCTCGTCCATTGGTAATATGTGCCTTCGCTACATGGACTTGCAGATTCAAAGGGTAAATTCTCACAAAGGGGGATGGGTTAGGTGGCAGCCTCCTGCTCCAAATTA
This sequence comes from Codonopsis lanceolata, assembly GCA_013146195.2. Classification (NCBI taxonomy): domain Eukaryota; kingdom Viridiplantae; phylum Streptophyta; class Magnoliopsida; order Asterales; family Campanulaceae; genus Codonopsis; species Codonopsis lanceolata. The sequence goes on from CM028378.1 coordinate 132,453,824, forward strand.
TTTAAAGTTAAACACGGATGGTTCCTCTATGGCAGGCATTGCTACCGGTGATGGAGTTATTCGTGACTCAAATGGTCATTTCATCTGTGGTTTTTCGAGATATTATGGTACGGGGTCTAATACTAGTGCTGAATTTAAAGCTCTTCGGGATGGTTTATTGCTTTGTCGGGATTTGAATTATGATAAGGTGCAGGTTGAAGTGGATTCTTTAGTGGTTGCTTCAGCCATAAATGGCACTCATGGATGTCCCTGGCCATTTATTTATGATCTTCGGAGATGCTTGGCTCTTATGGGTACTAATAAGATTTATCACGTTTACCAAGAGGGGAATTCGATTGCTGATCGTTTAGCAGCCCTGGCTCATGTTACAAAGTGTGATAAAAATTTTATGCAGTAGCCTTCGTCATTTTCTGGGAGGCACGCCGTGCCGTGCTCCTTTAACATGATGCTATTGGTTTATTTTCATTTCGTAAGCTTTAAGATGTTTTTGTATTCTTTCCTTTTAGAGGTAAGGCTCCTCTATCCTCCTGTTATTTGGGTAAGGTTGGTTGTTCCCCTCCTGCTTGTACCCTTTTTTATTTATAAATTCTGAGCAGGGTTCCATCCCTGTTTTCAAAAAAAAAAAGTAGGTGATCATTTACAAAGCACACACGAACACCACATCTAATCGATGTGGGTTGAGAGTATTACAATAACTATATAAGACCCAAACGACAACAAAAAGAAGCATATCAATTTTACATATATATATATATATATATATATATATATATATATATACATATATATATAATTGATATTACCAGCTCAAGATTGTAGTATTTCTACAAAGTTTAATGTTAGTGTCGTTAGATCAAATTTATTTAGGTCTCTAATCCGTCATAATAAAATTGTTATTTTTTAAGTAATGACATGTGCATTCCAAATATCACCAACTTAGTCATCCAATGACTAACACTAGCTTGTAGTAATAGCACAACCTTAAGCTCGTAATATCTTTTGTCAAACCAGGGTCGGCCCCGAGGCATGTTCGGAAGGGCGACAACCATGGGCCTCCAATTTTGGGGCCCCAAATTTGTAAAAACTACCTTATATATATAATTTAATGTTAAATATTTTCACAATTGGTCGATTGATGTAGTGCTTAAGTCGTGTGTAAATGAATATATACTGTACAAAAACTATTATAATAAACTTAGTTGTCCCAATGGATAATGTACATTATTATTAATAATGAGATGAGATGAGATATGAGATCATAGATTCAACTCTTATCCTATGCATTCTTCTTTCTTTCTTCTTTCTTCTTTCTTCTTTCTTTCTTCTTCTAATGAAAGCAAGATAAGTACTCAAAGATTTTGAGATGGTTCATACTTTAAAAAGTGTTACATTCACCACCAAAGCGGTTAACCTTGGATTTTAAATGTACACTATGTTTTTCTAAATAAATCCGGGTAGCACAACGACTTATATTTTTACATTGGGTCGGATGGAAAATAGTTTTTTTTATAAAATAACGCTCTTAAAGGCTCACCTTTGTAGGAGCGTGGTGTCGCCTCGCCCTTCTTCTCGAGAGAGGGAGTCTGTCGTCTTTGCCGCGGTACGTGGTGACTACTTTCGAAGGTTGCTTTTGGGCACCGTAAAACAGGCGAAGCAACTGCTTGCTTTTTTTTTTTGCTGCTGGCGGAAATCAGGCATAACAACTGCTTGTTTCTGGAGGATTTAGTCTTTTTACTCGGGCAGAGCAACTGCTCTTTTCTAGATTTTTTGAACCGGGGAAATAGGGTGGATACCTAGCTGGGGGGCTAAGGATCACTTTGACCGGTTGGTTTTGCGTTTGGAGTTTTGGCAGAGCTTCGAAGCTTTATAGGAGGGGGCACTCACTATCTCACGATTGCTCACTATTCTCACGGCGTAACAACAACGCTGAGAGTTTTTCTGTTACGTTTTTTTCTATTCCTGATAGTGAACCCGGGGCCTTCTATTTATAGGCTGAGAGAGGGACACCACGGTCTTTAATTTTTCTTCCTTGTGCTACTTTTGCTTGTACAGCGTGCTCAATAAATTGCACAATGCGTTAAGTTTGGGCACACTATAGCATTTTGAGCACCACTGTAGCACTTTTGGGCGCCAGAACCAGCCCTTTCGGGCGCCGCGCCAGGAGGCCTTTTTGGCCCCGTCAGCCTCCAATTCTCAGCTCCTTTTTGTCAATTTTAGTCACTGCATTTTACTGTGTTTGTGCATCCTGTTTTGTCTTTTGTATTTTTAAACCATGTAACTTGACATTTGTTAAGTTTTAACAGGTCTTGATATCGCATGTCAAAGTTACGTACCAGGGGTACGAAATTGGGGTGTCTACAGAGCCCTTCAACAATGGAGTCTACGGGTAACCCGAAGCTTACTAAGTAGACAAACATCGTTGATAAGAAATAGACTCTCCAATTTCGTGCAATTATAATGGGGAATGCAACAGGTAGCAGTTATAATGCAACAATTTATAATGCTAACCAAAACTCACATATCCTAGTGTTGATTATTGGAATACGCTTCTTGATAATTTAATTATCACCTTGCATATTCCATATGTATTTGATTTGCTTGTCCCCATTACAAGTGAATCATCACAAATGGCTAAAAGGTATGCTGCATCTAAGTAGTGTGGCAACTTGTGTGATTTCACATAGGTCTTAGATTAGGTGTAACCTCGATCCGGTCCTACCTCCTATAAGATGATCAAAAAACGTAGCATTGCACGTAGCACCGAAGACTTGCAAAGAATGTCAAAAGCCTTCAGCGGCAGACAAGCCACAAGTTAAAAAGCTCGTACCAGCAGACATCAACTCTTCTACATCGGAAGACCTGCTTCCACTTGTTCGAAGCTCTCCAATGGCAAACTTTTAAAATCAGACGTGCGCCTGGAAAAGTCAACTAGCCGCCTCAATTGAGTATAAATATGTCTGTGCCTCATAAAGCCCCGACATACTTAAAGCTACAAGACCTTCTCTCACTGAGTAGTTCATAAAGTCAAAAAAGCAACTACTTTATTGAATTGCACTACCCGACAATTGCAATGCACATTATCGACCTACTCTTCAGATACCTATCAACCTAGTCTCAAGACAACGAGTTCCAAGATTCATTGTGACGAAATCTCCTCCCAAACAAGTCGGAGATCTTATCGACAAAGATCTATATCCGATAGTCTTCAACCACTATATCTCCAACGGATAGAAATCTTCGAGTACTCATCTCTCAACGGACATATTAATTCTCGCCTATCACTTCTAGAAAAATGATTTTAAAGTGACGCACTTTTCGCTAAATTTCTCCGTCGCTAAAGGCAAAATTCGCCGCTAATGGTTACGACGGAATTCCGCCGGTTTCCGCCTAAGTGCCGTTCGATGTCCGACGGTCCCACTGACCGATTTCGCCGCTAAAGGTTGATTTTCAAATGACATGATTTTTCGTCGCTAAAGGCTTTTTAAAATTAATTAAAATTGAATTTCAGCGACGGAAAATTTCGTCGCTATAGGATTTTTAAAATTAATTAAAATTGAATTTCAGCGACGAAAAATTCCGCCGCTAAAGGATTTTTAAAATTAATTAAAATTGAATTTCAGGGACGGAAAATTCCGTCGCTAAAGGATTTTTAAAATTAATTAAAATTGAATTTCAGCGACGGAAAATTCCATCGCTGAAGGCTTTTTAAAATGAATTAAAATTGAATTTCAGCGACGGAAAATTTCGTCGCTAAAGGCTTTGAAAATTTAATTAAAATTGAATTTCAGTGACGGAAAATTCTGTCGCTAATAATGTAAAAAAATTTAATGAAAAACCCAAAAATACTATTGTTATAAATTTTTGTACCTGATAATATAACAATTAATACAAAACTGAAGATACAAAATAAACAATAATATAAAACCAATTTAAAAACATCAAACTATAAATGTTATTACAACAATCCATTATATATAACAATTAATACCAAAAACTTGTTTATAGAGTTAACTTGTAAATTTAAACTTGTACCAATCCATGTAAACCATATCTAATAAAAAAACCTAAAATTAAAATTAAAAAAATCCTATAAAAACATCAAACTATAAATGTTATTACAACAATCCATTATATATAACAATTAATACCAAAAACACTTGTAAATTTAAACTTGTACCAATCCATGTAAACCATATCTAATAAAAAAACCTAAAATTAAAATTAAAAAAATCCTATAAAAACATCAAACTATAAATGTTATTACAACAATCCATTATATATAACAATTAATACCAAAAACACTTGTAAATTTAAACTTGTACCAATCCATGTAAACCATATCTAATAAAAAAACTTAAAAATAAAATTAAAAAAATCCTATGAGGATAAAAAACATCATAGAAATACCATAGAAAACATGTCCAATAAAAACTATTTTGATTAAAGTAATCAACAAGAAAAAGTAAGTCATTGTTTTCATATGATAAAACAAGAAGCTTTAGAAGCTTACCATAGGAATACATTTATGGCATAATCATCATTTCTTTGCTTTTTTTGCTGGATGAACCTAAACATGTACAAGTTATCCAAAATCAATTAGTTAATAATAATAACAAAAAGGGTCAAACCCTAAGCACGTTCAGTTTCAAAGTCCCCCAACGTACATACAGTTATATTGTTCAGTTTCAAAGTCAATTAAACTACAACCATGGATTTCATAGCATCAACATGGCTACCTAGCTAACAAGCGTACATAAATCGATGTTTAAACATTAATACACTAAATTTACACTAACACCCCCTTTGTTTCTTACCATTTACACTAACACCCCCCTAAACGTACATACAGTTATCTTTTTTGGTTTCAAAGTCAACTAAACTATAACCATGGATTTCATAGCATCAACATGGCTACCCAGCTAACAAACGTACATAAATTGATGTTTAAACATTAATACACTAAATTTACACTAACACCCGTTTATTTTTTACTATTTACACTAACACCCCCTAAACCTACATACAGTTATGTTGTTCGGTTTCAAAGTCAATTAAACTACAACCATGGATTTCATAACATCAACATAGCTACCCATCTAACAAACGTATATAAATCGATGTTTAAACATTAATACACTAAATTTACACTAACATCCGTTTATTTCTTACTATTTACACTAACACCCCTAAACGTACATACAAGCTATGTTGTTCTGGTTTCAAAGTCAATTAAACTACAACCATGGATTTCATAGCATTAACATGGCTACCCATCTAACAACGTATATAAATCGATGTTTAAACATTAATACACTAAATTTACACTAACACCCGTTTATTTCTTACTATTTACACTAACACCCCCCTAAACGTACATACAGTTATGTTGTTCGGTTTCAAAGTCAAGCAAACTAAAATCATGGATTTCATAGCATCAACATGGCTACCCAGCTAACGAACGTACATAAACCGATGTTTAAGCATTAATACACTAAATTTATACTAACACCCCTTTAATTCTTATCATTTACACTAACACCCCTCAACATACATACAATTATCTTTTTTGGTTTCAAAGTCAATTAAACTACAACCATGGATTTCATAGCATCAACATGGCTACCCAGCTAACAAACGTACATAAATCGATGTTTAAGCATTAATACACTAAATTTACACTAACACCCCTTTATTTCTTACCATTTACACTAACACCCCTCAACGTACATACAGTTATTTTTTTTGTTTCAAATCAATTAAACTACAACCATGGATTTCATAGCATCAACATGGCTACCCAACTAACAAACGTACATAAATTAATGTTTAAGCATTAATACATTAAATTTACACTAATACCCCCCAACGTACATATAGTTATCTTCTTTTCTTTCAAAGTCGATTAAACTAAAACCATGGGGATGGGGTTGGGGTTGGGGTTGAGGTTGGGGTTGGGGTGGGGGTGGGGGGGGGGGTGGGGTTGGGTTTAGGATTAAGTTTAGGGTTAGTGTTAGTGTTATGGTTTAGGTTTAAGGTTAGTGTTACGAATTAGGTTTATGGTTTAGGTTTAGGTTCAGGTTTAGGTTTAGGTTTATGTTTAAGGTTTACGTTTTAGGGTTGGGGTTGGGGTTGGGGTTAGGGTTGGGGTTGGGTGGGGGTGGGGGGTGGGGGTGGTTAGGTTAGGTTTAGGTTTAGGGTTTAGTTTATAGGTTTAGGTTTAAGGTTTACGTTTAGGGTTAGGGTTGGGGTTTAGGGTTAGGTGGGAGTGGGCGTGGGGGTTGGGGTGGGTTGGGGGTGTGGTTGGGGTTAGGTTTAGGTTTAGGGATAGTGTTATGGTTTAGGTTTAGGTTTAGGTTTTAGGTTTAAGGTTTACGTTTTAGGGTTAGGGTTAGGGTTGGGGTTGGGGTTAGGTTTAGGTTTAGGGTTAAGTTTAGGGTTAGTGTTATGGTTTAAGTTTAAGGTTAGTGTTACGAATTAGGTTTATGGTTTAGGTTTAGGTTTAGGTTTAGGTTTTAGGTTTTAGGTTTAAGGTTTAGGGTTGAGGTTGGGGTTGGGGTCAGGGTTGGGGGTTGGGGTGGGGTGGGGGTGGGGGTGGGGTTGGGGTGTGTGGTTGGGGTGGGGTTTAGGTTTAGGGATAGCGTTATGGTTTAGGTTTAAGGTTAGTGAACTTAGTGTTACGAATTAGGTTTATGGTTTAGGTTTAGGTTAAGGTTCAGGTTTAGGTTTAAGTTAAGGTTTAGGTTTAGGTTTAGGTTTAAGGTTTAAGGATTACGTTTTAGGGTTGGGGTTGGGGTTGGGGTTGGGTGGGGGTGGGGGTGGGGGTTGGGGTTGGAGTTAGGTTTAGAGATAGTGTTATGGTTTAGTTTTAAGTTTAGGTTTAAGGTTTACATTTTAGGGTTAGGGTTGGGGTTGGGGTTGGGGTTGAGGTTTGGGGTTGGGGTTCGGGTTCGGGTTCGGGTTTGGGTTTGGGTTTGGGTGGGGGTGGGGGTTGGGTTGGGGTGGGGGTTGGGGTGGGGTTGGGGTGTGGTTGGGGTTAGGTTTACCAATATCTACAAGTCTTTCACATTTTAGTACTCATCCTTTTTTTTTTTGATAAGTAAAGATAGTATTAAAAGCGCCTAATCAGGAGACGCGTCCCATGTACACAGATAGTACTCATCCTTAAAACACCTACTCACCTAGTATGGGCAAGGTAAGGGCACGAGGGAAAAAAATGTATGCTAATCGCACAAAAACTTTACAACTGGATTCTTATGAGCCAGAAATTCACTAGCTAAAATAGGAACAACAAGCTTCTCACTTACCTCAATGTTAAGCTAACTTAAATGTATAAGACAACTCAGATTTCAAGAGAAAAGGTCTAGAACAAGAGAAGAAAAAAATGGAACATCTCAGAGTATAACAATTAACATCATCCGATGCATAGTTTAATAGCAAACAAGTCCTCAACTTTGTTTTTAGGAAAAAAAGATTAAGTATACCCATACAATAAACAGCAAATCCATTGAAATAAGATATGTGCATTCTCATCACACCAAAGTAAGTTCAGACATTTGAACCATGAAACCACACCTTAGCTACAAATATAAATAAATGTGCAATATAAGAATTGGATAAAAGAAATTCCCCACCATTATTATTCCATAATTGGAAGATACTTACCTGCAAGGTATGTCAATACGAGTGCCCTTGGGGCTAACTAGTATTTGAAAGAACGCCACATTGACAAACACATAGCAGAAAACCTTCTTGTGAGCCAGTTTCTCCAACAACTTTCTTTTTACATCTGCTTCAACAGCTCACCAGACTTGTGACACCCCGTATTCTTGCATGTGCATTGTATCCTTGCCTTCATATTTTCTTGTTGATTGTGAGCATGTTTATTTAGTCCATATATGTTTTAGAAACATTTATAAGTCATTCATGAAGTCCATAACATGTTTAGAATCGTGTAAGCTTGTTTGTTGAATCGCCGGTTCGATTGCGTTGTTTTGGCCTTAGCGATTCTTCCTTCGTTGCTTGTATTCTTTGTGTTTTCAACTTGTGAGAAGTTCATTTGAGTTATAGACCAAGTGTACTAGTAATTATCATTCTTGCACAATCATTGTTCATAGACTTGTTACCTTTGGTTATGAAATGACCAATTTATTCCTTCACAGCACGTCATGTTTTGGGCAAACTTCGGGAAAATTCTGGTACTAATCCACTGAATAGAATTTTCTAAAATTTTAGTATGTTTTACCTTCATACGTTAGGATACTCTCTGTAAAATTTGGTAATTTTACAAGGTGTCTAAGTACCTCAATTAGGTCTTGACTTACGGCTGTGCCAGAATTCAGTTTTCAGAAAAACAACTTCTGTACTTGATTTTTGTTGTAACCATATCTTGATGAATATAAGTCCAAATGGAGTAATTTAAAATTCTAAAATATAATTTAATGAGTCTAGTTTCATAAAAATCAAAAATCACCTCATTTGGAGTTGTGAGCGATTTATGGTCGATTTTACAAGATTGACTGTCCAGCCTCAGCTTCCCAGGCGCCCGCCTCGACTTTAGTGAGGCGCCCGCCTCAACTTCTGGGAGCATTTCAATTTCAGCTTCCAGCCTCAGCTTCCCAGGCGCCCGCCTGGCTTCTTGTGAGGCGCCCGCCTCATCTTCTGAGAGCTGTTTCGGGATTTTTTTCCCCTGTTTTGATATTGAACGACTTATACACCTTAACCCCCTATCTAAACCTTTCCTAAACCTCCCTAACCCTCCTCACTTAAGTCCTAACATCCCTAACTAGTTTTAATGATGGATTAAGAGAGCTCTAATGATCATTAAGCCACAAAATCAGATTTTAAAAGAGACCACAAGGTCTTGACACTTGTCCCACTCAATTTCTAGACCAATATAAGCCACATTTTCAGATTTTGACTCTCATTTCTCACCCTCACTCTCCAAAAACGGGATTCATCCTCTCTCAAGCTCTCCCATGGCTTCTTGAAGCTTTGCCCTTGGTCTTCCCTCATCCACTCTCCATTTGCTCAAGACTCCTTCATCAAAAGTGTAGAGCTCGGCGAGAGGATCGTTTTCAACCGATTGGTTTCTTTCTTTGCTTTCTTTGGTGTTGAGCACTTGTAAGTTACTTCTTCTTCTTTTGATTTTGTACTCATTGATCCTAAGGAAAACAAACTCTATGCTATTTGAGGTCAATGAGTACACATACTTGCCTTGTGTGATTTTTAACTTGTGATTTGAGCATGTGAACTTGTTAAAGGCATATGTAGGATGGATTCTATGATTGTTGAAGTATATTGTTACTCCTCATCTTGTGTTTCTAGGATTGTGAGCATGCTAGAAATCATGTTTACCTTTCATTTGGGTTTAATATAAAAGTATGTCTAAGTTTGGGACTTTGGATGTGTGATTTCACTAGATATCCATTTAATTGAAATTATGTGATTTATAAAATGGGTATATGATTATGTTGAGTTCTATGGATTTGAATCTTGGGAATCTAGTCCGAATGATTTTTGGGAAAATTGTTATAAGTGTGAATGATGTGTTAATTTGGGGACTTATGAGATATGAATTTAATGATGTGTGATATTGAGACTCATTGGAGTCATATTGGGTTCAATATTATGATGGTGAGCCTTAGGTTAAAATCCTACAATGTTCGGGTTTGGTTGGTTTTGATTGTGAGTACCCGAGCATCTTAAATTGTGTACCATTTGTGACTCCCACGATATAGAGGCTTTGGGGATTTGTTTAGGGCGTGCTCGTTAGGGCACGGAACATTAGAGATCAACCTATGATCTCGTATTAATCTAAGAAATGATTATTTGAATGAGTTCTCTCTTAGGGAATTTGGTCGCGTGCACATGAAAGCACTTGCGAGGTTATGACTACGGCTTAGTTTTGATACCCTTGAGATTGGCTTTAAGGAAGTCGAATTTATGACGGTTGGGACTATGGTTGAGTCCGGTGTACCATTAAGTGAAGCTAAAATGCTAAGTCTTGATTTATGATTGTTCTTAGACTAAAGTAATAGTCTTTGGTTTGATCTCGAGCCTCACATCGTGATTTCTTGGGCTTATATGCTACGTTTGATTGGGTTGTGACTTAAGGGTTATGAATACCTCAATAGGTGGTTCTTGGACTAAACGGATAGGTTGGTTGGTTTTGTTAAGTGTGTACAATATGTGCATTGTTAATATTGGTGTGTAGAACATTATGTCCTATTTGATTGATGATATGTCCGCTATGATCGGTCTTGGTTCTTGTTGAGCATGAGAGGTAATTATCTACTTGTGCATTTCATAAAAGCCCAGTGGCATTATTTGGATTTGGTTTTTATGTCGGGGTAGGGATACATCGCCTATACGAATCGTAAGATTCGTATTCGCTATGGATCGCCGCACTGGACCTCACACACCCTCCGTTGTTGGCCGCAATGGGAAGTAGCCCCTTTGTATCAATAAGTGCCGCATTGGCTTGCTAGCTAAATCGAATGATTCTCGATAAAAGTCGATGCACTCACAGAGCATCGATGTTGCACGATAAAGTATAACAGTGTGTATTGCAGGAGCAACACAACGACACCATTTGGGTACCTTCTCTATCCCTTATGTGGCTTACTATGAGCACTTATATGAAAGATAATGTGCTATGTGATTTATGAAGTTTATGTTACTCGATGACTTAATTACAGGTTTATTGTTGGTATACGATTTAGATGCCATGAGTTTATATATGCTTGTGCATTATGCCATGCCACGCCATGCTATGCCATACATTGCATTTAGTAACTTACTGGGTCATTATGACTCATTTCGTGTGTTTGTTTTCCTTAGTTTTTGCGATTAGCTCGTTAGTGCGCGTTGCGCTGCGCTTGTCGGATAGCGAGGTGGTCTTCCGGGCAATAGCTTGGATTATTAGTATTATTGTATTTTGTATCTTGCGAGACACGGATGTGAAGTTATGTAAACTTTACTTGGGTAGTTATGTTAGTATCTTATTATTGTTTCATTTTGGGAGCCGACTTGTTGGGTCGAGCTGTTGTATTTATTAGAGGTTATTCAGTTGTCTTCCCGAGCAAGGTTTTAGCTCGCTTATTCTAGTATTATGTTATTGTTATTTCTGTCCCCGACAACTTTAGTCGAGAGACATGGGTTTAGTGGTTAGTATTTTATACCTTATTCGTTTAGTTGATTTGTTCCTCCGGCATGTTATAGCCGTAGAGCTGTTGTTTATCAGGTTGGGTTCTTGTTGCTTCGCCGGCCTTAGGTGGCCGATGGTTTGTTGTCCGAGCGCAATGTTGCGTCACGCGAGTCGTAGATTTGTCGGGAGATAGTCCTCTCTCAGCCTTGTATTCCTTAGTTTATAATTATAGGCTTTGGTCCCACTTATGATTTGCTTCCGCAGATTTTAGTTTTTGGTTATTCGGTTTTGCCGTTATGGCTTTACCTTCCTGTTTAGAGTTTGTGGGTTCAACTCTTGACTCGCACCACTACGCTTAGCGGGTGCTTGTCCGTCTTTTAGCTTGTCTTGACGGCACGACCTTGGGATTTCGCATTGGAGTCCGGGTCGGGCTGTCACAAAGACAAACAAAGAATAAGTCTTTTGTGAATAATACTTTTGTTTGAAATATAATGACCAAATAATAATTAAATATAAGAGCGTGAAGGCCAAATGTTTCAACAGTGAATAGTGTTCAGTAGATAGAAAATTCGAAATGTTAAGTAGGCGCTGACACTGTGATGACTAGGCTTAAGCAGATATGATATATTTTTTAAGGAAAGCTGCTTAACAAAGCCTGGAAGGCATCTATCTGCTGAAGGATTCAGCAGATAGAATTAGACTTTGCCAAAGTCTAAGTAAAACAGTCTAAATGTATTAAATGCTTATGTATAAGATTAGTTGTTTTATCCTTAATGATTTTAAGTAAATTTAAAGACTAAAGCATGCAAGATTCTACAATTACCCAACCATTAGGAGCAATTCTTACCAAATTTTTACACCAAAATTCCCCAAAAAAACTCTTGCAGAAGCTAAATTTTAAAAAAAATTGGTGGAAGAGAGAGATAGTTGCACACGGAGAGAGAATGAGGCGCATCGCTCCTTGCCATTAGGCGCGTGCAACTCACTCTCCAACATAGAGAGTGAGAAGTAGCTGCACCGTGGGTCCCATATGTCTCCCACGAACTTTTTTATAAATAATATTTAAAATTACAATATATTCATAAAAGTTAAAAACAAATTAATTTATTTATACAACAATATTCGAATTTATTAATTTGTTTAAAAAGTAAAAAAATAAAAAAGTAGTTTAAATAAAGTGGATGATTTGGTAGCGGGACCTATGTAAGAATTGAGGAAAAATGAAAACAATTGGGAAGATAAATTCTTAGAGAAGAAAATTCTTAAAATGTGTAGGTGGCAGTGGGACGCAGCTAAAAATTGGGTTAAGAATTTGTGTTAATGTAGATGCTTTTATAATCTAACTCGTCGAGGCTGAAGGCAATTGATGATGGTCATATCAAGGATAATGTCTTTAGGCACTCCATCCATGGCATGATTTCGATACTCCCATCAATAGCTTAAAGGAGGAAGTTTTGGCACTCTATTTTTTGAAACCATATAGGGAGGGGGAAGAGGGAGACTATAACATATATAGAGAGATGTATCGGGGAGATGTTTATATAGATAGACATATGGAAATAATGGAAGTGATTCATCTGCCAAGAAATGCTTCACTTTTTGGCTCCATTTACTATGCTCAATTAATTTGTTTCCAAGAAATGTCAAACATACACTCAATTAATTTGTTTCAAAGAAATGAAGAGTTTTGCCATAAATATAAATTGAAATAAAAGGGGTTAAAAACTTGGAAACTTACATTTTCAAGGCAGTGCATAGTTTTTCAATCAAACATGATATATTCTGCTTTTAGAAAGTGCATTTTGACAGTGCTAAAATCACATATGTCATTTTATATTTATAGATATAGATAATTAAATTAACAATTAAATCCATATAATATAAATACATAACTGTTAATACTACCAAAAATTCGTATCCAATATATATGAACCCATATTTTATTTCGTTAAATAATTATCCACCCATATAGTATTTAATATGCTCAAACCCACAATTCAAATTCTGGATTTTTTTTTTTTTTTTTGTGGTTTAGGCTTACTTGAACATAATATACTACTAAAACTGCGTATAGTCAACTTAGTTAGTTTTGCTAAAAAGTTGAAAAGAAACCTCTATGTTGGGATTGGGGGAGTACAACGTAGAAATGTGTGTAATCTTTGCTGGATGTAGTGTGTTTAGAAAGTGCATTTTTGTGGGATTTTCCTATATTTGACAGTGCTAAAATCACATATGCCATTATATAGATATAGATATAGATAATTATATTAATAATTAAATGCATATAATATAAATACATAATTTTTAATACTATCGAAAATTCTTATCCAATAAATTTTTAACACATGTTTTATTTTCTTAAATCAATATCCACCCATATAGTATTTAATATGCTCAAACCCACAATTCAAATTCATGATTTTTTTTTATTTTTTTTTTTGTGGTTTAGGCTGATCTTGCACATTAATAAATATATATATATATATATACTACTAAAACTGGGTACTAGTCAACTTAGTTAGTTTTGCTAAAAAGTTGAAAGAAACATCCATGTTGGGATCGGGGGAGTACAACATAGAAATGTGTGTAATCTTTGTTGGGTGTAGTGGTTTTCATCCAAAGTTGTAGGCCTCATCAAGAGGAAATAGTCAAGTATAGCCAGACAACCCAAGGTTTTATCTTTTATGGCCTTTAACCAGATAAAAAAAAGGAGATATAAACTGTCAAAACTACCATTTCCAAAGTGTACGTGATCAGTTACACGACCTTTATACCAACCCACAACGACATATTGGTCGAGTAACTGACTTTACTCGACCAATATGTCTAGTAACTCATAATCGACGTGTTATCACTTGGATGAATACGTACATGGTAGGTCACTCAAATAAAAGGTGAATACACGACCTTTAATCAACTTCATTTTCATTAAGCAACCTTTCACATTCACTTGTCAGGATTTAGGGAAAAAAATTTCAAATCAAACCCTAAGTAGCTCATAACCGACGTGTTACCCCTTGGTTTCATTTGTCTTTGCTTTCACTTTCCCTGACATTCAAATCATCAAGGGGCACATTCTTCGAGCAACAACATTTTTTTTTCTTCAGATTTAAAGTTACTCGACTCATAACGGTAATTCGTGCATACTCGACCTAATTCGTACATTCTTCGTGGTCAATAACTATCCTCACATTCTTAAAGGTTTATGAGTCGTTTATTACCCTCACATACTTGACTAATTCCTCATGATATATTGGTCTTCTATTCTTGATTTTTCTTTAATTTTTTTGATATTAGTAGTTTATGTGATTCTGTTGTATTGTATTTGATTACGGATTTGTAGTTAAAATTTATAAGATTAATTGAAACATGAATTGTATCTTTTTCTGGTTGCTATCTAATCTAAACATATTTGAGTCTTATGAAATATAATTGGTGTTTATGTTTATTGTTTTTTATGTGTCATTGATGTTTATAATTTGTATTTCACTTTATTTTAATAGTTTATGTGAATTTGTTTGGTTTGCAAACATGAACTCTGTCAAACATGAACTGAATCTATTTGGTTTTCAAACATGGCCTATATATTTTTCTGGTTGCTATCTATTTGAAACATAATTGGTGTTTATGCTTTATGTGTGCTTAATGTTTACAATTTTCATTTCTATTACAGAAAATATGACATTCATTACTCCTCCAGTAGAAAGATACTCTGCAAAAGTGTCATGTCAAAGTAAATTAGTAGTTGTAGATGAAGTTTATAAAAAAATAGATGAAGAACACAAAAATATGTTCTTGGAATCTACTTTTGAAAAGCTATATAAGATGAGAGAGAATTTGAACCCCACCCCACCAACGTAGTGCTACATGCCTTAGTTATGAAGAGGATAGAGTCACTAGATCAAAATGAGATGTGGTTTTATATCGGGGGTCAAAAAGTAAGATTTGGGCTCTCAGATTTACACCCTCTTTATTGGTTTATATTCTTGTGACAAAAATGATTATACTAGAACATCCCTAGAACAAAAATATTGTTTAATGAATACTTTGAGGGACGGAAAAAGGCCGTGTGAAGCCTGATGAATGCAAAATTTGAGCTAGACATATACAAATTGGGCTTGGCTATCACCTACGAGTTTGTGTTCAAAGCTAAGAAAAAGAGAGTACTTCGATTGACAGTGGCTTTTTGACTATTGTCGATAGCTTGGAGCTGTTTAATGTGTATTAATGGGGAAGAAAGTCATATCCCAACCTTCTAAGTACACTGAAATAAACTTTCAAACAAAGATGTGTTAAAACAAATACGTTTGATGGCTTCCCATTTGCAGTACACGTAAATAGTCTAATTCAATTATACATCCGATGACAATAAATTATTTTCACCGCAGGTTTCTAACATATAACTTTGTTTAGGTTGGGGTATTTGAATCATTTAGGGACTTTCCTAGCATTAGAGATCTTTATCAACGACAAAAGATAGAGATAAAAGTTCCCATAATTTGTAATTGGAGGTCAACGGGAAAATCCAAGCTATGAAGAGATTACACAAATCTTGGATATACAGTATGTAAAATGTTTCCATTGTTTCTATCTCGATAATGAAAGATTCATTTTATTGTGTATTTCATTAACAACATTTTTTTTATTGTTTTTCAATTGGCAGGGTGTAGCTCTTGCTCCTTTGGTTTCGAATGATGTCGAATCTCGTATGTGTTGAGAAAATTGTAGCAAAACGTCGGTCCCCACATTGTGATCAGTCGAGGTAGGAGTATATTCGTCGATACCACCACCTCGTCGATGAAATGCCTTTAGAGTT
Source organism: Codonopsis lanceolata (assembly GCA_013146195.2). NCBI lineage: Eukaryota > Viridiplantae > Streptophyta > Magnoliopsida > Asterales > Campanulaceae > Codonopsis > Codonopsis lanceolata. The sequence continues at coordinate 132,469,786 of CM028378.1, forward strand.
GCCCCTGCTAATGATCGATAAGAGTAATCTTGGATATTGTGACTTCTATGCAACAAAAACTCAATGATAACTTCCTTGAAATCAACTGAAATATTGATGATCGTAGCATTCAAATCTGGAAAATTGATGATCATATGATTGAGATAAACCAAAAGATCACTAAATTAATTGATGTAAGGAGGGAGCAGACAACATCCCCCATTTGTCAAACACCAACTCACAAGGAGACGATGATGGGGACCATTGAGAAATAGATGAAGCATATAGGGGATACTCCTACGGAACAAAATAGAGCAATGGTAGTGAATACTTTACGCAAAAGAATAGAACAATGGTGGTAAATACTAATATCAGGGAGACCACTGAGAAAGAGACGGAGCATCCGGTGGATACTATTGATGATAAATTTTATAATCATCTTGTATTTAAAAGGAAACGGGAGAGAGGATTCTGCAAATATCTTGGATACAGAAGGGTGAGATTAAAAAAACCATCGGCGAATTCCTTTCATGACGCAATCCAATGTAGCTGACAACCCCATAGTTCCTGGTCTACAATTTGATAGAACAGTTGTAGAGAAAAACCAAATATACCAGAATGTAAGGGTTTGGAGGCTAATTTACGAGTTGGGAAGGGGTTAGGCATTAAACTCGTCATTTCGGTCTCAAAATAAATTTTCGGTTAAATATATTATTTTTTATAAATTTAATTTAAATATATATAGATATATATTTGACAAGAAAAATAAAGGAAAACTTGCAACAGCTACATTTTAGAGTTGCAAATAGAGCCTACAAAATTTAGGGTATAATAAAGACTTATTATATAGCTATTTATCATAGAAATTTTACCAGCATAACGACTTATGTTATGATATATTACAATTTTTAATAATATTATTTTTAAACGAAAATAATAATAACTTAGGGTAGCTACCTCTTGAAGTGTGAAGGTTTATAACCCGGACCAACTTTGCTTAGACAGACTTTTAGGTGCGCTAGCTCTGTTCTTCTGGGAAATGGAGTCTTTTTTGTCATAATTTGGGCATCGTAACTGCTTGTTTTGGTTTCTTTTCACCTCAGAATCCGAGTGGCACAAATTCTTGTATTTGTCTGAAGTGTCTTGATGTCGAGTCTGAAATCAGGTAGCGTAACTGCTTGCTTTGGGTTGATATCGCGTTTGAAATCGGGCAGCGCAACTGCTTGTTTTGGCTTTTTGGAACCGGTGAAAAGGGCAAGAACCTAATCGGTTAACTAAGTTTATCTTTGGGCGGTGAGTATATAAGTGTTTATGAAGGATTTTGGCAGCTTAACATCACTCTGAGATTTATCTGAAAACCTTCTACATATAATTTCTCTCAATTCAGAACTCTCTGTCCTTTCAAAACACTAGGCGGAGATCTGTATTTATAGGCCAGCAAGACTTAACTGCGAAGGCAACAGAAGATATTTTAAATTTGTGTTTTAATGTGTTGTACCATGTGCTGAAAGAGTTGTACCAAAGAAGTAAAATGAAGACGGGAAAAACCAAAAGTGGCGCAGCCTACTACCCTTTTGGGCGCCGCCCAAAGTGGTAGTAGGCGTGCCACTGGTTTTTCCTTCACTTTAGACACTTTACTCCCTACGCTCTTTGATTTGTTTCTTGTTTCGCCCTTTGAAACTTTGAACCCCCTGAAAGTTAACGTTCATTAGTCCTTTTTGACTGAATTTAACATTTTATAGAATGTTACAAACATGGGTATGAAATTGGGGTGTCCACAATAGGATGGTAATTCATCCAAACTTCCAACAATCCATAGAAGTCCATGAATATACAAACACAATTCCTAACAGATTCAATCTTTGGAATTGTGTCGTAGCTACAATTCTCATCACTGTGAGGCCCTTCTAAAGGTTCTCTAATCGTTGAAAATCGAGTAGTGCACTCGAGGAGGAAACCACCCTAATTATGGTCAAGATTCACAAAGTGTCTGGGCGATACTATTTCATGAGGCCAACCAATCCAAACGAGTCTTAGATAACATCTAGGTTATCTTTGCGACTAAACAAGGGAACTTTATAATGGAGTGCCAATACAAAGCCTTCCCAAATCATCCAATACGAGGATTCTCTAATTCACCATGTCGGAATTCACAAGGTATACCCAAGATTCCCCAAACAATGTTTTAGACAAGTCTATGTGCATTCCTGCACTCAAGGCGACTTTAGTGAATCGAGGTTCACAACATCAATGACCTTAAATCCATAAGATTCAAAATAGGGTAGGACACATCCTTACAAGTCTCGGGACTTCAATCGAAGTCCTAAATCATCGATCATTATAAGACACATAAACCTTTTCAAACATCCTTCCTTCGAGGTCACACATTTGTGACCCGAACATTCCCAAAACCTGTAGGACTTCATCCTAGAGTCGCACAAACCATGATAAATCCTTTTGTGATTCTATTGAGTCAAGACAATAAGTTCATAACCTAGATAATAAATACCAATGATAGATGTGTTTTATACGCATCTATTGTGTCTTTCTTCCTTCTTAGATTGTGTTTTTCTACGAGTTTCTAAAGCTACTAATATGGGTTTTTAATATTTTATGAGTTTCAGGTTAAATTTGAGAAGAATGATGAAATTCGGATCGTTATTCCACAAAATGAAGACTCCAGGGACCTGATTGCAAAATACTAAAAGCTGAAGGTAGAAAAGCGAAAAGGAGGGTTGAGCGCTCGCTCAGCCTGAAGGCTAAGCTACTGTGCAAAATCCAGTAGCGTGTCTTCTAAAGAAAGTCACTGAGCGATCGCTCAGCATATAGGTCAAGCGACCGCTTGGCCCTGTTTCAGCCATGGACAGTTTTGCCTTTTTTCAAAAATCCCTAACCTAGTATAAATAAAACCCTAGTATTACTGCTTTAGGTATCCAAAATTAGGTTGTTCTTGAGCCACTCTTAAGACGAAAAACACTTTGTAATTCATTTTTATTGTCGATTATTGAAGTCAGATGATGTATTCTTCAATTCCAATGATTTGTTCATCGCTTGTGATGAACTAACCGCTTCATTCTAGGGATTGGAGGTAACTTTGCATCAAATTTATGTGTTAATTATATTTTTCATTCTATCAATTATTCGTTTATCAATTTAGATTATCATTGGTCTACATTGAAACTATCGCATAATGGCTACGTTAGTGAATTTGTAGGCTCTTGGGTATCATAAGCTGCATGATCGTGCGTGAGTTATATATTGGTCAACCTAATTGATAAATAGATCTTTCTTAATTCCTGATCGGGCTAAGGTTAGATCTAGGTTCACATATGTTTTTAGGAGGATTGATTGAACTCCTAATTACTTTAGTTCTTAGAGTGCTTAATGGACTCTTAATTGATGTGTGGATGAATCAAGAAAGCACAGTTAAGGCAGAGTACTAAGGATTGCAAATCTCGATCCGTAAGTCCCAATCCTTTACACTAGTGAACGAACCCGTAATTGATAGATACATAAGTCAAATACACATAAAAAACGATACAAGTGAATCTCAATTCCTAGATACCTTCCATTCATCAATCTTCGATAATTCTCTATTTTCTGCAATTAGTATTTTTATTAATCTAAAATTAGTTTCACTAGTTAATGTTGTAGTTTTAATTAATTCATAAACAAAAACCTCTTTTAATTTAATTGCATTTTAATTATTGTCTGATTAAATCCATTTTAATAACTTTTCTCTCTGTGGGTCGACCCTTGCTACCGTACATCTATTCTACAATAGTCTCGTGTACTTGCGAGGTAATTTTTAACACATCAACCAACATGAAAGTCATTGTAAAATTGGTTCATCAAACCTTTAAGCTAGGGTTCTAGACTCCTAAACCATTAAGCAACCACCCTCAAATCCTAAACATATGAAAGCCATTAATTTCAGCGCATGGGATATCATAATTTCAACATGTAGACTTTTAAATCACAAATAAATCATGATAGACATGATAGATACACTCTAGCATACTTTGTAACTAGTTTAAACAAAGAGGAAAGGGGTAAAAGCATACCTAGCTCAAGAAGAAAACAAAGGAAACAAGAATTAAATCGGTGTAGAAGAAGCTCCTCGACGAGAGGAACGCGTTGGTGGAGTCAGATTGTCGATTGAGTGATCAGATCTCCGGCAATCGGCAAACACCTAGTGTTCTCACCATGGTTCCCCCACACACTCTCTTTCTCTTAGGGCACTGTTGATAACAATTGGGGAGAAGAAGGAATGAGAAGTCTTCAGTTGGGTTTGGGGTTATAGGAGTCCCCAACTAGGAGGGTAGGATAGGAACTTCCTTAGTTCAATGAGGAGAGGTTTAGGCTAATAAATCCATTAACCAAAGCTTAATGACAATCAAAAAGGTTAACCCAACATGTTAGGTCTAAATTAGGAGTAAGTAGAGTGGATTAGGAAGGGTTTAGGGGGTTCGTTAAAGGTAGAATGGCCAAAATATCAGAAATCACAAAACATCTCGAAGCTGTCATCGGGACAAGGCGGTCGCCTGGTCCTTTTGACTAGGCTAACACCTGGTCCTTTTCTCAGGAATACATCATTCTGGAAAACAAGCGGTCTCTTGGTCCAAATGCTAGGCGAGCGCCTTGTCTAGGAGAAAGAAAATAGCTTGAAATCAAGTCCGAAGGGTCCCCAACTCAACCCTAAACAACCTAGGATGATTCCTCACTCAAAACACATCCGAAACACGTGCAAACGATGCCTGAAATAACCTAGAACAAAGCACAACAACTAGCAATCGAATTGATGAATGAAACAACGATTCAACGGGTAAGAACATGAGATTCTAAGAAAGTCAAGGGACTCAAGAATAGGATTGAAAACTTCTATGAAGTTGACCAACGATTAAGAATATCTAAACTCCAAAAGACAAGTTGTTAACACAACTCGAACCTAAACGAAAAAACGAAGATGAAAGTTATGCAACGATCGTCCTAATCACATAATCATCTCAAGAACACTTCTAACATGAACTAGATCATCTAGACACGTGAATAACAACCCAGCGGAGACCTAGGGTTCAACCGTGACACGAGAAAGAACCATGCAAGTGAACTATCAACTGAATCGCATTTTGGCTAATGTCGAATTACGACTTGTAACTTTGACAAGTTAAAGTCTATGGAACATGCAAAACTAAGGTATTAGCTTCGAAATAGCCTACCTACACATACCCATGCTCTCATAATGATCCAAACAAGATATGCTACGACCATTCGACACACAAAACAAGGAAGTTAAATACACGAAGGTTCCGGGTCTTACAAACACCCGAGTTCGTATTTTACATGGCAGGCCTGAAACGTTACAAGATGGCAGATAGTCTCTTGGAAATACATTATGGAACTTGGAAAGAATATGGTAAAGCATGGATTAAATGTGAAAGAATTTACTTTCCGGTTGAGGTCAAAGAATACTGGTTTGTAGTCAACTTTGAGTTCCAGAATGAAAAGTTCAATGTCTATGACCCCAATAGAAGTTATCTAACAATGGATGAAATTAGTGAAGCTATCACCCCTTTCACAACCCCATTCCCATTAATTGCAAGCTGAAATTGAAATAGGTACCATTACGATTGACAAGGATACACGCACAGAACAAATGGGAAAAACGTAAGTGATCATATTTCAACTGAATTTCTTTGAATTGTTGTATGTTTAAATTATTTATCTATAAGAGATATTTGTGGTTTGTAAGTGTCACAAGAGCGATTGTGAGATTTACGCCCTTAAGTACATTGAGTTTCTAAGCATTAACGAGTGCCATATAAGTGACCGATTACAAGGCATTGTCTATAGTCGATTAATCAAACCCCTTACGGTTGGTCAATTGAGGTCAATTAATCGACCAAACATAATGCAATATAGTCGGTTAATCAACCCAGTATGGTTACTTGATGTTGATGGTGACCATGTACAATGAATGCACTATAGTTGATTATTCGACCCTCTATGGTCTCGTAATCGACCCTTCAATTAGTAAATTTGCTGAAAAACTTGTGCACCGATGAGTTTTATTTTAATGTAGGTAATTTTTAGAAAATGGAACCGAAAGAAGAACATGAATGTTAATAAGAAGGTCGCATTGTAGGTCCAATTGGCAACTGATAAGGCTATAGGTGGTGAAAAGTCTTTTAAAAACTTAAGGGGTTGTTTAGAACTTTTTCAAAGTGGCAGCAGAAAAGTGTAAGTGTCAGAGGTGACCGATGTAGGTTTAAAAAGCTTTGTTAGACTAACTAATGAATATAGTCAACTGATGAAAAATCATTTTCAGTTAATTTGTAAAACAATTAAATCACTTTTGTCAAATGCAAGAACTGAATAACAATTCATATGATTAGTCAAGTAAGTAACTAATTTAGAGATTGGCTAACACTTAAGTAGATTGAAATTTCTTAAATTTTAGAACAATCAGTCAAACACACAAAGTTGATATGTAAAGGAGACAGAATATAGAGTGGTTCACACTATAAACTGCTACGTTCACTACCAAGTTGGTCAGACTTAGATTTTTTTAGTGCACTAATTTTATTAATAATCCTAAGTAATCACTAATTTTATTAATAATCCTAAGTGGCCACTAATGGGTTTAAGTAAATAATTCATGGTTCGACACTCATGCACGTACTGGAGTGCCGAAGTAGAGGGAATTTTAGAGAGAGAGGAACGAGATTCGTAAAGGTGCAATAGGGTTTTAGCCCCTAGGGAGAGAAATTGGGAAAACATTTGTTGTCGTTGCATAGCTATTGCAGAGTTGTTGCTATTGAATTGGAAGAGGGTTATTTTAGACATTCAACATAAGGCCTTGTGAGTTCTATTATTCAAGTAATTAAGACAAAAATGTATAGTAAACATTTCAATTCAAATCTGGGCATATAAGATCTTTTCCCATAAGTCACGTTATTTTTGTAAACTTAATGTTTCAAGTGGCCATTTATGAACAATCAATGGCACACCTGAATGGGCCTAAATAAACCACGCCATTGACTAAAAGCCCAAAACCGAACGCATGCAAAAATTCAAAAATGATTGGAAACAAGGATAAGAAAATTGATGTCCCTCCCTCCCCTTGTCTTATATCACACAATACTACTCACTCTACTCATAACTCAAAATCAAAATCATAAATCAAAGAGGATCTAAGTGGCAGTAGTGTGAATTATACACTAAAAATGATGATTCATGTGTTATTCTGAACATTTCTTTCTCAAAATCTTAGCCTTTTGGTCCCTTTCACAAAACAACATTTCTAAAAATGACATTTATAACGATATTGGAGTCTGATTACCATGCTCTCTCTCGCTAAAATCAGTCGAAAATACTTTGTCATTAAAGATGGAGCTAAGCACACTGTGTTGAAGGTTCCCACGCTACCCATTTAAACACTTCTACCTACAATTTACCTTTTAGTATATGATTTTTATCTTGCACATGATTATATTTATGCATACATCTTTGTACCAAGTGTTAATGCTATTGCATTTTAAAATCATTGATCAAGAGAGGCAACCATACCATGTAGTAAGCTTTGTTCACGTGTCATGAGGGAGGAGAGAGGAGTACACCATATTATCGAGACGCATAGATATGCTGTGCCCCAAGGTGAGACATTCTTGTAGAATGACATCCCAGAACATACCTAGGATATGCTTCAAATAGGTCATCACCCACTAACTATTTGATATAGACATGTGATGCCCCATAAAAGTAATCATTGCATACTACATGAGTTGTCTCTCAATTGGTTGTGTAAATTACTGTCATTCTTTTCTTTTTCTCGTTATAAAAAATTGTGTTGTCCGTATCTTTCCTTTCTATAATAACATTTTAACCATTTTTACTCTTACTTTTTCTTCATACTTTAAAAATGGGAAACATGCACAAGAGTTTTAAGAAAAACTACACATTATACTAATATCAATAATCAAGTCAATTATTTTTCTTTAATTTGTGTGTCGATGAGCGGAGGGAACGTATATTAATAGTATTGAGATGGAACTCATTCTTATTTAATAAATCGACAACCCAAATTTTCTTTTCTTGAACCCATTATCCACCCAAAACAAATAGGGTAAAAATTATGGCCGGTCCCTTTTCAAAAGTTTGTAAACTCTCTAGTCCACCTTTCTTTTTTTCAATCGTAAAAGTCCAATTTTCGAAATATTATTCCAAAAATGCTATCGTCTCTTTCAACAGCTCCGGCAAAGACATTGGATTCAAAAATCACCATTGTCGCACAACGAAACGAGGATTGACCTACCGGTCAGATCATGCCCCCGAAATGTACAAAGTTTTTTTTGATTTATGAAATACGAAACTGTAATGGTTCTGTGCTGGGTTGAGATTTTTCAGTAGAGACGATGGAGGAGGAAGAGGAAGAAGAACGCTTACGACGGAGGAGATGGAAGAAGAAGGTGGATGACGTGGTCTGGTTCTTTATAATTTTGTATTGTGGTGCAAAAATATCAGATTAATGTATCGCATTGCAAACATTGATGTATCGCGGTTCAAACATTGATGTATCGTGGAGTAAAAATAGACTAGGCAATTAAACTAATGAATCGGGGCGTAAAAATTAATGCAATAAAATTGATGCATCAGAGTTCAATAATCAATGCACCCAATTAAACTGATGAATCGCGATTCAAACATTGATGTATTGTAGTTAGAGTTGTCAAAACGGGCAAAAGCCCGCGGGTAAGCCCGCCACCCTATTAGGGGCGGGTTGGGTTGGTGTTTTTAATACCCGTTAGGATGCGGGCTTTTCGGCCTTTGCCCACCAGCAGCCGGGCGGGCGGCCGCATTTTATGGACTCTGGTTTATGAATCACTTGGGATGGTGCGGACATGTATACTGTAGACCATTGCTGGACGATTTAGCTTATGTGATTAAATCAATATCAACATTTGTAGCGGAGGTTGAGGAAAACAAAACTAATATGAACTACAACAATTGAGAAGAGCATGAGTGAGTGGTTCTAATGATGTCCTTGATTTGGACAATAAAGAATGTCGAAAAAGGATTTGTATATCGACCCCAAATGGCGGGAAAAGGTGAGTTGGAATACCCTATGGGCTATGAGTGTTAAACTGTGCTTGCTGTTGATTATGGAGATGATTGCTTTACTATGTTGTGTGTGGAGTGTCACATTGGCCAGATGATAATGTAGTTTATAAGTTTACTAATTTTGTTATTTACTTATTTAGTATTTTAAGCATTTTGAATATATTAATGAATATGTAATTTTGTTATTTGAAATATTATGAATTTAATGGTTTATTTGTTGAAAATTTAAATCTATCAATTATCATGATTCTTGAATTTAAATAATTGAAAATAAATAAATAAAAATTTAAATAAACTCATTTTTTTGCCTAATTGGTGTATATTGGTAAATAAACCTAAAAGCCCGTGGGCTTGCCGTTTGTTTGCCTACGGGCGGTTTGGGCTAGGGTTTCGGGCCCGAGCCCGTTATGTTCGCGGGCTTTCACCCCATCCGTTTCACAACGGGCTTTTTCCGCCCGTTTTTGACTCTAATCGCAGTGCAATAATAGACTAGACAATTAAACTGATAAATCGCTGTGCAAAAATCAATGCAATAAAATAGATGCATCGCAATTCAATAATCAATGCGCCGCGGTTCATTTTTCGTAGTGCGCTTCATGCTCATTAAGGGTATCGTAGTCTTTTTGCCCCTAAAAGTGTCATTTTTTTCCAATTTGATTAAAAAACATGGGACTGGAGCGAGTAAAAACTTGGAATAATTGCGGGCCAGTACGTTTTGGTAGAAATTCAACCGCTCAAGTACCTCCTTTTTAAAAGCGCAAAGTCCACTTTCATTAACTTTTTCCAAAAATACCCATCTCTCATCAAACCCTCTCCCTCCTCTCACTGTCTCTCTCCAGTACTCACATTCATCCTTTGCTTCTTCCATTGAAATCATGAGATCCCTATCTCTTTCCTTTCCCTTTAACATTCTTGAACAAAACTTCTACTGTATTTATTCATTTTCTCTCTCTACTGTATATTACAACTAACCCAATTCCTTTTCTTTCCTCATCAAAGTTGATACTGTAATTTATTTGGAGAGGTTGCGGACTGGATTGCCGAACTTGATTGCTGGTGAAGAAGACAACACAATCTTTACAATCCAAAAGTAAGGTGAAAAAAAGAAAGCCCAAATGGCTCCAGCATCGTAAGAAGACAACACAATATTTGACTTTCTCTTTCAGACCTTCGTTGAAGTGTAGACACCCCAATTCGTACCCCTAATATGTAACATGACATAAATTATTAAGATCTGTTAAAAGGACTAACAAATGTCAAGTTATAGGGTTGAAAATACAAAAGAAAAGCAAGATGCATAAACAGTGAAATGCAGGGGGGCTAAGTGCCGAAAAGGAGGACAAAAATGGCCCTGGGCGCTGCCCATAGCCACCTTGGGCGCGGCGCCCAATAGTCCATATTCTCCTGTAGCAGTTTGCCTAAGTTGCAATCTTCTCAGCGTGCGGTACAAGTTGATGAAGCACAAAAAGTAAAACTTAATCACGAAGGAAGACTCACTCTCAGCCTATAAATTAAGGTGCCCGGCCTTCAGAATTCACACATTCTTCACACAATGAGAAAACAGTACGCAGTGAATTCTCTCCGTGCAGTCTGAATGAACGCCGAAGGAATCTCTTCTTCTAGCCCAAAAGTTCTGCCAAATCTCCCCCAAACACTAAAACTCACCGGCCAAAGTGCAATCTAGTTACCCTGGTAGGATTCCACCCTATTCCACCGATCCAAAAATCCCAAAAAGAGCAGTTGTCCTGCCCGAATCCAAACGTCAAATCAAGAAAAACAAGCAGTTGCTCTGCCCGATTTCCGACGCCAAGCAAACAACAGCTGCAAAGCAAGCAATTGTCCCGCCTAGATCCCGAGGCGAAAAACAACTAATCGGAGTGGTCACTCTGCTCGAATCCCCGCAACAGCAAAGCAGCAGCAAAAAGACTCCCTCTCCCTGAAGGACAGAGCGAGCGCACCCTAGAACCTGCCAGAAGTTAGTTGGTATGGGATAAAACACTCACGCTTCAAGAGGTAGGCTATTTAAAGTTTTATTTATAAAAAGTGATATTTAGACTAGTCCGATATAACAAAAATAAGCAGTTATGTTACTGGAAAATCTATAGAAAATAGCACTAAAAAGAGCCATTATTATGGCCAAAAATTTATAAATGTATTTGTAACTCCAGAAAAGGAGGCTGGTGTAAGTTTGTAATAATTTCCTTCTATATGTACATATCTATATTTTAAATGTTTTATTTCAACTGTTAAATAAATATAAAAAAGTATATTTTAGCCGCAAAACTATTTTGAGACCGAAATGGCAAGTTGGATGCCTAACCCCTTCCCACCTCATAACATAGCCTCCGAACCCTTTACAAATCTGGTTATTTTTTGTTTTTCTTTGTTTTCCTTAAAATAAAGGATGGTGACTCTATTTATCATATTTTGAGTCCACAATTGGGGCCGAGCGTATTCCACGCGCTTTAAAGGTTTTGAAACCACCAGTTTTTCGGAAGCGGGGGAAAGGTCGAAAATCGGGATACTCACAGTGGCGACTCTGTTGGAGACGTTGTTTTTATTTAAATGAAAATAAAAACGGAGGGCTAGACTCATTTTTCTTAAAAAAGGAAAAAACAAGTTTTTCTTTTATTTTTGGCTAAATATGCTTATTATATTTATTTAACAGTTTAAATATTGCATTTTTTTATATATATCTGTATATATATTTGTGCAAATAACCATGAGAATTTGTAGCAGCCTTGTTTCGGGTACCGTTGCGAATATAAAAAAAGAGAAAATATAGAATTTTAGGCAGGATAACAAAAAAAAACAAGGGCTTATTATCGCTTTATTTTATTTTATTCTGCTTTATTTATTATTCCTCGCAGAATATGTAAATATTCTTTTATTCTGTCATTTTATTTTGGGAATTATGACCAAATGTAATTAATAGAAACAGATAGATTCCCCACTTTTCTTTCTATTTATTGATTTGAATGGCCGTCACGCTTGCTCGCACCGTCCTTTCGAGGATTCAAACTAATTAGCCGAGAAAATCCACAAAGAACAGAAAGACGAGTCATTTACTGCTTTATTTACTACTTTATATCTGAAAAAAAGATTTTATTGCTTTTTAGATGCCTCACACACATGCACGCATGTAGAGATATTCCGAACTGCTACCCTACACCATGGCCAACCTACCCCTTGCATCAGCCAACGTTAAAATGCATATAGATTTCTCGGGACACTTCATGGACCGATCGATTTTTATATCTCTGAATTATTAACCAATCCCTGTTGCAAATATATATAAAGATATATGCACAGGGGCTGACCAATATTTTTTATGATGTTCGACCTAGACCATTCGAATAATGGATCCCGGAAAGAGTATAGGCCCTTCGCCTGAGATCAGTCCGATCTTGGGGAGTCGAAAGACATGTGGAATACGAAGGTTCTATACTCTAGAGAAAGAATCCATTATTCCAAGAATAGTTCCGAGACTGTCAAAACAAAGCGGGTGCTTGTCCGATCAATCTTAGAGGAAAATGAATAATAATAAAAAATAATAAAGGCACACTGTACTCGGAACCCAAAAGCCTGGAACTTTCCCTTCTGATACTTTCAACCCCTTTTCCTCAGAAACCTGGCCCGAGTTTGGAAAAGAAGAGATAACACCGATCGGTTGATACGGGATATAGGCATAGGGGTCAGATTAGAAAATATCAGAATCAATTTAGAAAGTACAGATTTTGGCAAAATGGCCGCCGAGAATGAACAGTCTGTAGTGGGTACCGATATAGGGGCTCTAAGGTACTCTCCAACTCCGGCTATGCAATAGTGGCTAGATCAAAATTTGGGTGCACAGGCTGATCGCTTATTGAGCCAGATGGAAAACCTTATGCAAGGTCCAAGGCCAAGGGTTGAGGGAATCACTTTCCTTGCAACCCCTCAAGAAGCATCTACTTCTCATGCTCCTCTAAACCCAAACCCTCACCCAAACACTAACCTACCACCAATCACCAACGTCCCAAACCCTATTACCCAAATTTTAACCCTTTCTCACCAAATCCCCCATATCCTTTTCCCAACACTAATACTCCTCAGAATCCAAATGACCTTCCTTTTCCCATCACCAATCCACTTCAAAATAGCTCATATATGGACCCCAGAAGCTATGTCCAACCAGGGCAAGTTACGACCTATTTACCTTTCAACGATCATGGTCGTCATGCAGAAACTACCAATAACCTACCTCCTCAGAATCCCTACTAAATACCTCACCAAGGAATAAACCCAGTTGTCCCCAATCCTTCCAATATATACAAAAATCTACCAACAGCCTACCTCCTCAGAATCCCTACCAAATACCTCACCAAGGAATAAGCCCAGTTATCCCCAATCCTTCCAATAATATATATCAAAACCCAGCACCACCTCCCACATAATTAGAGGCAGACATGGAGAACCTAAAAAGTATTATGCTCAAAGTCTTGAACAAAGGAGAATTTTCTACACGGGCATTAACATTGCAGCCTTTGGCTATACTACCCTCAAAATGCAGCTAAGCAATGGCTAATGCTAGTAAACAATAGTACCATGGGAACTTGGGACCAAATAGCTGACGAATTCCAGAAATGGTATAAGGACAATACTAGTTCTGAAAATATAAGGGAACTTGAGGCGTGCACCCAAAAGGAAAAGGAAACCTGTGGAGATTTTTCCCATGGATATGTTTGCTTGGTCAAGCATATCAACCAAACCAAGAAAGTGGTGACCACTCTGGCAAAGACAAAGCAATAGACATTGGGGCTAAAAGTATGGAAGATACCCTATTATCTCAAATGAAGAAAACCCAAGCAAACATATCCATATGAGGCTTGCTATGTGTTTCCAAAAATCATCGAGACACACTGGCCAAATCCCTAAGTCGGGCAATCTTCCCTATTGAAACCTTTCCAAATGAGCTCACCCAAATGATCAGAAACATACACTTTGGAAACGTGATTATGTTCACCGATCTAGATCTGCCAAGAGAAGGAACCAACCAGATCGATGCTCTTCACATCACCATGGGGGTCATGGAAAAAAGGTTCCTTGAGTCCTGATAGACAACGGCTCATCTTTGAATGTATGCCCCCACATCACCTTGGGGGAGGAAGATATCAGAACTAACTCATTCATCGCAGATAGTAAAGGCATATGACAACACTAGTCAATGTGTCCTAGGGGTGGTAACTCTAATGATGACTATTGGGCCACTAACCATGCCAGTTGAATTCCAAGTCCTAGACATTCCTGTTACTTTCAGTTTATTGCTGGGACATCCTTGGATCCATGGGGTAAAAGGGGTAGCCTCATCACTGCATCAGCGTATCAAGTTTATCCACGATGACCACATAATAATAATACTTGCCGACAAAATCGTGGAAAGCAAATAAAACGGGGATATCCCAATCCTCGAGATAGAGCACGATGACACGTGTATCTTCCTCAGTGGTTTTGAAGTTATCCCCCAAGCCAGAGTCAATGCCATTGAATATGGGCGAGAGACTGGCATTACTAGAAAGAAAACCACAGTCTTCGGAGATATGGTCCCACTAAACATGCTCCGAAAAATGAATTACATGCCTGGTCTGGGTCTCGGTAGAAATAAACAGGGGCTTATCAATCTAGTCCAAGATGAATTGAAGGAATGTATTCCCCAATTTGGTCTAGGATACAAACCTACGCCCGTTGAACTAGCCGCAGTCATGAGACAGAAACGAGAAAAGAGTAAGGCAGAACGAGAAAAGCGTCCTTACATAGATCCTCCTTTATAGCCATATAGAAAAACTCTAAATGGATACTTTGTAAGGAAGGGAGAAACAGATGCCTATCTCTTGTTCCCCGAACCCTGGATAGACCAAAATGAGAAGAAACGCCCAGGTTGGGAAATCTTCGAAGATGTCAGTCTCGTCACTAATGAAATGGAACAAGTTACCCTGGAGCCCTGCATATAAAACTATCACGGTAGAAAACACATGGACTATAGATCAAGATGACTGCGCCCTGGCCCTATTGGGTGATGACTTCGTAGGAGATAATTTCCTGGGAATGATCGACGGAGGGACTAATTATGAAAAACTCCCGGCAGAATTTGAGTCCATTACTGATAACCCCCCCTACAAAATTGGTATACTATGGCCGGCCCGCTCCTGACAACCGCAGACATGGTGGACCGTTTCAGATATACCATCCCCCCTTTTTCCTTTAGCCTTACGGATTGGTCATTTACCGGCCCGCTCCCTGAAATTGAGGACCTCAAACCCCAGGACCTCAATAATGTAACCAACCCTGTACAGTCTATTATTAAAATGAAAATCTTGATGTCTTCTCGTATTCCTTAGTTGCACCTACATTAAAAGATGAATTAATTAACATAACTAATGAGTCGTTTAACGAAATGGACCCGAGCGATAAATGTTACTTACTTAAGCTCGCCAAGTCAGTCAAGCACTGAGAAAAGCACCGATCAGCAGCGTCAGAAGAAGACTTGTCTGTTGTTAATCTGGGGCTGAACAGTGAGATCAAAGAGGTCAGAATTGGCAGTTATCTGCAAGGGTCAAAAAGGGCAGCGTTGATCAGTCTACTCCGAGAGTTTGTAGATGCTTTCGCATGGTCCTATGAAAACATGCCTGAGTTAGATCCAGTCATAGTAGAACCTAAATCCCGACATACCCCGATGCTAGGCCAGTTAAGCAGAAGCTTCGCATAATCAAGCCAGAATGGTCACTGAAAGTGAAAGAAGAAATTATGAAATAGTTGCACGTCAAGTTCATCCGGGTAGTTGAATACCCAATTTGGCTGTTAAACATAGTGACTATTCTGAAACCCAATGGAAAGGTTCGGATCTGTGTAGACTTCCGCGACCTCAACAAGGCATCGCCCAAAGACGACTTCCCTCTACCCAACATTGATATTGTGGTAAACGCTGTGGCCTCTCACGAAATAAGATCATTTGTAGACGGCATGTTGGGCTACAATCAAATCAAAATGGTAGCAGAAGACCAAGAAAAAACATTATTTATCACCCCTTGAGGCTACATACCAAAGGGCCGCCACTACCCTCTTCCACGACATGATACATAAAGAAGTCGAGGTATACGTGGATGATATGATTGTGCATTCAGAAGATACAAATAGTGCCAATGTCAAAGACCTTCGAAAATTCTTCGAAAGGTTAAGAAAACACCAAATGATGATCAACCCAACCAAATGCACATTCGAAGTTACCAAGGGCAAAGTCCTAGGGTTCATGGTAATCGAGCAGGGGATCGAAATAGAACCTACCAAAGTAAAAGCCATCATAGACATGTCGCAGCCAAAAAAACCAATAGAAGTCAAGGGTTTCCTGGGCCGATTGCAGTATATCCGTCGTTTCATTAGGCATCTAACATCCATGTGTGAGCCACTGTTGAAACTCTTGAAGAAAGTAGGGGTGTAAGTGGTTCGGTTTGGTTTGGTTTATGCCAAAACCACAAACCAAACCGCCTCCTAGTGGTTCCAAAAATCTAAAACCGAACTGAACCGAACCGAACCACTCGGTTTGGTTTGGTTTGGTTTGGTTCGGTTTTGTGGTTTATATAAATTATTTTAATGAAATTAACCAACATTAAAAATAACAATAAAAATAAGATTTTAATTTGGAATTAACATTAAAATTAGGAAATAACCTACTAACAACAAATTATCATAAATAAAACAATACAAATTCTAAAATAAACACAAACAATAGAAGAAATAATAGTTCTCCAACAATCAAGATTTTTTTTGATTTAGTATCCGTCTATATATATATATTATGAATAAATTAAATGTTTAAAATAGTTAATAAATGTAATATAATATATATTATATAATAAATAAATAAAAATATATAGGGTGGTTTGGTTCGGTTCGGTTTGGTTTGGTTTGATACCAAAAACCGTGAACCAAACCGAACCGCGTGGTGTTCCAATTTTAGAAACCGAAACCGAACCGTATTCGACCAAAACCGAACCAAACCGACTAGTTTGGTTTGGTTTGGTTTGGTTTCGTAGTTCGGTGGTTCCGATTTACACCCCTAGAAGAAAGACACTGACCGAGTCTAGGACGAAGAATGTCAGCTAGCCTTCGAAAATGTCAAAGAATACCTTGTCAGCCCACCAGTGCTAGCTTCTCCTCATTCTCATAAGTCTCTCCTCCTATACTTAACTGTCACAGACACAACAGTAGAGGCTATGCTCGCACAAGAAAAAGAAGATTCCTATATTGAAAATGCTATTTACTTCATAAGAAGGAAGTTACAAGGAAGTGAGCTAAACTACTCAGCCCTAGAAAAAAGCTGCACTGGTCTAGTCTGGCAACACATAGGCTCAAAACCTACTTGCAAGCTCGGTCCATCAAACTCATCTCCACAATGGACCCCATAAAATACATCTTCGGAAAGCCATCACTCTCTAATCGATTGGCTAAATGGTCATTTTTGCTCAACGAATTTGACATCACCTACGTCACACTCAAATTTTTCAAAAGCAGTGTGATCGCAGACCATTTAGTTGATCTACCTCTTGAATCAGAAGATGCATCTGAGCTAAGTTTCCCAGACGAAGGTGTCTTAGAAATCACTGATCATGACACCAAATGACAAATGTTCTTTGATGGGGTAGCCAACAAAAGAGGGTTCGACATATGAATCCTGCTAATTGATTCAGTAGACTTGCACACTCCCTTAGCCATAAGATTGGAGTTTGAATGCTCAAATAACACTACTGAATATGAGGCTTGCATTGCTGGTCTAGAAGAGGCTCTTTGAAAAGGAGCTAAAGACTTGGAAGTTTTTGGTGACTCCGCTTTGATCATAAATCAGATCGAAGGGAAATGGAAAACCCAGGATCCATGTCTACAGCTATATCATACCCGATTGACGGCTCTAGCAAAAGAATTTGATAATATCTCATTTCATTACCTACCGCGAGATAGAAATCAATTTGCCGATGCCTTAGCCACTTTAACTTCGTTGGTCAAAGTTCCCACGGAAATAACGAACCCTGGTACCTAGACATTTTGAATCAACTTCAGAAAGGGGGTATCCACCCAATTTAGACAGAAGAGGGAAAATCTCCCTACGAAGGTGGGCATCGCAATTCATGATCAGCGAAGGTAGTCTATATAAAAGGCACTAGCAAGGTTTAAACCCGCTATGCATCAATTAGGCTAAAGCCGAGCGAGTTATGGATCAGCTACACTGTGGTACTTGTGGACCACACATGAATGGGTATATGCTATCAAAGAAAGTAATCTGATAGGGGTACTACTGGAGTACGCTAGAAATGGACTGTATCCGGTGGGTGCGTCATTATGACAAGTGCCAACGCTTCGCAAATCTACAGCATGTTCCCCCACATACACTATACAACTCCACAGCTCTTTGGCCTTTCTCAACATGGGGAATTGACGCCATAGGTCAAATTCACTCAAAAGGATCCAATGGCCACGGAATATGTCCCGGTAGCCGTCGACTATTTCACAAAATGGGTAGAAGCCTCTTCCTATAAGATACTGAATGCCAGGAAGGTGTCCGAGTTCATCAAACCCAACATCATATACAGATACGGGGTACCTTTCGAAATAATTTTTGATAACGGCACACACTTCGAAGGGGAAATGAATCGATTGCTTGACGAGTTCAAAATCTAAAGACATAAGTCTTCCCCGTACCGACCACAAGCAAACGGTGCAGTCGAAGCAGCCAATAAAACATTAGAAAATATAAAAAAATGGCTTAAACAGGAAGAGACTGCCCAGAAAAGATGTCATTAGAGCTCTGGGGCTATTGCACTTCAGTCCGCATGCCTACTGGGGCTACCCTTATTCTTTAGCCTATGGCATGGAGGCAGTGCTGGCAATTGAAATAGAGGTCCCATCATTAAGAGTTATGATGGAATCAGACATAGCCGAATTCGACTGGGTCCGACAGCGCTACTAGGAATTAGCCCTGGTAGATGAACGACGACTACTAGCCTTAGAACACACTCGAGCTTATCAGAAACGAATAGCTCGAGCATTTAACAAAAAAAGTCAAAGGCCGTAGTATCCAAGTAGGAGATTTGGTACTTCGCGAAAAACCCCCTAGCTATGTCGACACTAGGGAAAAGGGAAATCTCCTTGGATGGGACCCTACATCATCAGGTAGATTCAGTCAGGAGGTGTGGTGCTCCTCACCAATCAGGATGGGGAAGATCTCGTTCAGCCGCCCTTCGACATGGATAAACTCCAAAGATATTATGCATGAGTCAAAAATGTCCGACAAATGTATCTCTCTCCAGCTCGTTAGACTGAAAACCCGAAAGGGCATTCTAGGCAAAAATCAAAGCATCAAAAAATATATATACAAGGAGAATAAGGGCTCACTAGATTGAAAACCCGAAAGGGCAGTATAGGCAAAAGTTAGAGCAAAACAAAAGAAAAACCAGGAGCAGGAGAGAGAAAGCAGTCTCCAGCATCTGATCTCCGGCAGATAAAGTCTTCAACATATTCAGGTCACCAACAACAAAAGAATCTTCCCTTAGGGGAAGAACTACGTCGACCTGAGCCTCAGAAATGAGGAACGTAGGCAGCCTTCGGGTCCGGTCGAACAAAGGTCAAACATGTATCAAACATGTGTGACCACAGGAAGAAGACTTGTTATGGCAAGAAAGGCAGCTCGTCTCGGTTTTGACTGGCTAAGAGAAAAACCACGACAGGGCTCAAAATATATAATAACACATCAAAATATAAAACTCCATTAGGTGAAACTAAAGAATAGGTGTCTAAGATATTTAGATTATCATTATTATGTATAGGTACCTATATACATATACTGCCTACACCCCAAAGCCCCTTTTCATTTTATGTAGCTCAGAAATGGTCCCTCAACATATGCGATGTCCTAGTCGAGACCAGATACTTCTGCGAGGTTTAGAGGATGCCCCAGCCTCACCAGCATGAGAACCTTCAGAGGTGTCCTCCTCCTCGTCATCAGCATCGCTATTATCCCAGATAGCAGGGTAGTTTGGGCTAGCTCCATCATCTCTTTGAGCGTTGCTCCGTTTACCAGCTTGACTTGGGCCAGCTTCATCAGTCCACCGGGGTTGCTCCGCCGACTCCCATTGCTCAGTCTGGGAGGCGCATTACTGGGTCCCACCTTATCAGCATCACGTGCCATTTGAGCTCCAAAGGTGCACTCGCTGAAAGTCCTCCTACAAAGCTTGGGGAACCACCAGCCCTGAACTTTCTAGATCCTCGTCGATCTCCATCAGTCGGGCATTTATATCGATGGCCACCCACCTAGATAGGATCCTCTTCAGTACATGCCTGATCACACGAGAATGCTCCTTAGCAGCAAGCAGCACCCATGATAGATACTCATGGGACAACAACATATTCTTAGAAAAGGTGTTAGCCGAGGCCCGCAGCGGATAATCTATCTCCCACATGTCCCGGATGAGACCGCCAAAATCTCTCTCCATCCACAGAACTTCTATCAGAGGACGGTTCACGTCCGGAAAGGATTTCCCTACCAAACTGACAGAGGACTCGGTATGCTAAATAAAAAAAGGTCTGTTGGAGACCACGCAAGATAACCTAAGCGTAAGCCCCAGTGAACAGAAAAAAGTAGGGGATCCGCCAGTGGCTTATCACCCAAACTATCTCCATGGAGCCGATACGCATAAAATATTCTATCCAATCGCACTCAATTGTCAGATCATTGCGATAATGGTCTGCGAAAGCCATAGCGCGCGGGAATGTATATCCCCCCTAAAAGCTCAGCGCTCATCACCAAGTTGAAGTGTTCCTCCAGCCACATATGGATTAAAATGTGCTGCCAGAAGGAAAAACTTAGTCACCGGTCGAAAAAATAATATGTTGCATTTGCATAAAAAAAATGAAAAAGGATGATAAATAATATATGTGCATATGTTATTTTATTTTAGCACCTATCATGTGCATTTATCTCGAGCATTTTTGTATGCATTAAAAGAAAGAATGATAAATGTTACATTTTTGCATGCATTTAAAAGAGAAAATTATCAATGTTGCATTTTGCATAAAAAAAAGAAAAATATTTCCATTGCTTTCTGCATATGGAAAATATACTTGCAGCATGTGCATATATCCGAAAAATATATCTGAAAAAAATGCAGCATGTGTCTGATATATATATCGCATGAGCATATATCATCTAAAAATATATGTGACACGAACATTCATTGTAGGGACAAAATATATCAGTTACATGGAACATGCATCGCAAAATCAAATAGTGTCAATTGTATAAGTATGCATCGCAAAATTAAATAGCATGAATTTCATATTTTTGCTACGCTATAATTGTCAAATTGCATCATTCTAACATAAATATTGCATGCATAAGCATCAAAATCAAGAGCATGTATACTCCAAAGGTGCCAAAATAGCAAGAAATCTGAAGAAAAAATTTTCGAGAAATTCAATCAAATGTGTTGAAGGAAAAAGAAGACTTACAGTCGGATTTTGAAGATTTGAGACGTGAGTGTGCCGATCTCGGAGTATATTACTCCAATCGCCTTTAATGCCAATATCAGATGACATTTCGGCTTAGAGGAGGGAGCTCCTGGCGTTCTTCACCCGATTCCGGGTGCATCGGTGCCTTTCCCTTCCTAGATCTTAAAGAGGAAGCCATCTGACAAATAGAACAATTGATTTGGCGAAAGAAAATCGAGAAAATGCGAAGAAATGAGAGAAAAATCTCCATCGGCAGCAATGGCAGAAGCAAGGGAAATGAAGAAGATGAAATGGGTTGAGCTTATGCTTGTCCCCCCCCCCCCCGGTAATGAAGAGATAAGAGTGGAAGTTTCACTTCCCCCCCCCCCCACTCCAAAGTTCAGTTCAGCACTTAAAACCTCAAGTTTGCTCAAATCGCGAAATGGCCTTGGAATCCTAACGGAAAGTTAACAAAGTTAGCTATTGTTGACAAAAGTGATAGCCATCCATCAAAAATCAAAGGAAAGCTCATATCCCCAGCATATTAGTCGCAAGAAAGGCAACAAAAGAAGAAATTGTGCCATTTAGATCCCCAGCAAGATGCCTGCAGAGCCAAAGCAAAAGAGCAAAAAGAAGAAAAGAAAAGCAAAAGCTAAAGAGCAAAAAGAAGAAAAGAAAAGCAAAAGCAAAAGAAAAGAAAAAAAAGGCAAGAAAGAAAAAAAAAAGAGCAAAAGAAAGCAAAAGAAAGAAAAAAAAGAAGCAACAAAGAAAGAAAGAGAGAAAAAGAGCAACATAAAAAAAAAAAAAGAAAAGAGAAAAAAAAGAGTAAAGTATTTTACATGTTGCATGCATTTTATCTGTGGTAAGTTGGATTATCAGGTTGCATGGCATCCCACCAGTTGTTGTTGGATCATCTCCTCGAGGGGTGCATACCCCAGGACGTGGAATGGTTAGTTGCATCTATCCCACCAGAGTTGTTGTTGGATCATCTCCTCGAGGGGTACATACCCCGAGACGGGGAATGATTAGTTGCATCTATCCCACCAGAGTTGTTGTTGGATCATCTCCTCGAGAGGTGCATACCCCGGGACGTGGAATGATTAGTTGCATCTATCCCACCAGAGTTGTTGTTGGATCATTCTCCTCGAGGGGTGCATACTCCGGGACGTGGAATAATTAGGATCACATCCATCCCACCCAGTGACTGTTGTTGTTTGTTTGTCGAGGCCGAACTACGTTTGGTCTGATTCCTGAAAAGGATACGTAGGCAGCCTACTTAGTAGGCACGACCATCAGAGCACTTCATTGCATATCTGCTCTAAAAACCATGATAACCAACTATAACCAACTAAATATGTTTAGGGTATGTGAGATTTGAGCTACTGCATCCTAAACGGTTGCATCTATAAACTGCCGCATATTGCATTCCTCCCCATTATAATTTCCACGAAATTTGAGAGTCTATTTCTTATCAACGATGTTCGTTTACTTGGTAAGTTTCGGTTTACCCATAAACTCCATCGTTGAGGGGCTCTGTAGACACCCCAATTTCGTACCCCTGATATGTAACATGACATAAAATATCAAGACTTGTTAAAAGGACTAACAAATGTCAAGTTAGAGGGTTGAAAATATAAAAGAAAAGCAGGATGCATAAATAGTGAAATGCAGGGGGCCTAAGTGCCAAAAAGGAGGACAAAAATGGCCCTAGGCACTGCCCATAGCCACCTTGGGCGCGGCGCCCAGACCCACTATGGGCGGCGCCTAATAGTCCCCATTTTCCTGTAATAGTTTGCCTAAGGTGCAATCTTCTCAGTGTGCGACACAAGCCGATGAAGCACAAAAAGTAAAACTTAATCACAAATGAAGCCTCACTCTTAGCCTATAAATTGAGGTGCCCGGACTTCAGAATTCACACACTCTTCACACAGTGAGAAAAAAGTACGCAGTGAATTCTCTCCGCACAGTCTAAGTGAACGTCGAAGGAATCTCTTCCTCTAGCCCTAAAGCTCTGCCCCCCAAACACTAAAACTCACCGGCCAAAGTGAAACCTAGTTACCATGCTAGGATTCCGCCCTATTCCACCGGTCCAAAAATCCCAAAAAGAGCAGTTGCCCTACCCGAATCCAGACGTCAAATCAGCAAAAAACAAGCAGTTACTCTGCTTGATTTTTCGACGCCAGTAAGCAAACAACAACAGCAAAGCAAGAAGTTGTACCACATGGATCCCGAGGCGAAAAGTAAATAATCGGAGCAGTCACTCTGCCTGAATCCCCGCAACAGCAAAGCGGCAGCAAAAAGACTCCCTTTCCCTGAAAGACAGAGCGAGCCCACCCTAGAACCTGCCAGAAGTTAGTTGGTACGAGATAAAACCCCACGCTTCAAGAGGTAGGCTATTTAAAGTTTTATTTATAAAAAGTGCTATTTAGACTAGTCCGATGTAATAAAAATAAACAGTTGTGTTGCCCAAAATTCTATAGAAAATAATACTAAAAAGAGCCATTATTATGGCAAAAAATTTATAAATGTATTTGTAACTCCAGAAAGGAGGCTGGTGTAGGTTTGTAATAATTTCCTTCTATATGTACATATCTAAATTTTAAATGCTTTATTTCAAGTGTTAAATAAA
This sequence comes from Codonopsis lanceolata, assembly GCA_013146195.2. Taxonomy (NCBI): domain Eukaryota; kingdom Viridiplantae; phylum Streptophyta; class Magnoliopsida; order Asterales; family Campanulaceae; genus Codonopsis; species Codonopsis lanceolata. The sequence goes on from CM028378.1 coordinate 132,494,024, forward strand.
TATAAAAAAGCATATTTTAGCCGCAAAACTATTTTGAGACCGAAAGGCTGAGTTAGGTGCCTAACCCCTTCCCACCTCGTAACTTAGCCTTCGAATCCTTTGCAAATCTGGTTATTTTTTATTTTTTTTGTTTTCCTTAAAATAAAGATGGCAACTCTGTTTATCACATTTTGAGTCCACAATTGAGGCCGAGCGTATTTCACATGCTTTAAAAGGTTTTGAAACCACCTGCTTTTTGGAAGCGGGGGAAAGGTCAAAATCGGGGCACTCACATGAAGTCCTACTCAATACTCCACAAAGCAAGACTTAATCAGAACTTGTCATCCCTTCATCGTAATTTTTTGTCTTTCAATTGGGTTTGATTTTTGGGGGTATGATGCTCACATTGGAGTCTTCGACACCCACATCGGAGGCAATGATGCCCACATCGGAAGCAACGATGCATAAATTAGATTTGACTGCCTTCATTCTCGCATAACTGTTGCCTTCATTCCCACATCGTAAGTTCCAACGCCCACAATTAAGGCATTGTAAGTTCTGATGACTCCTGCAATTTAGGCATCCTTGCCTCGATGTGGGCATTGTTGTCTTCCTGACCAAAAACAAATTAATGCAAATGACAACCCTTTTGACTAAACAGCTTTGCATTATGTCCTGGCATTCTTACTTTAGAGATGGCACCTATTGTAAGAGAAAGCAATAACTTGATAGGCCATAACAAAATTAGTCAACATGAATCAAAGTACTCTCCCAATATCCATAAATATTTTGTTTCCACCCAATACCTTAAAGGTGGAAAGTGGAAATGGGCAAAAGGAAGACGGAATGATGTTTTACTAAAAGAAAGTCTTTTCTGAAATCAAAAGAGCAGTTAGTTTTCAAAAAGAAAAGATTTATGACCTATTATCCTATAACAGACGAATTCAATTAATGAAAAAAAGAGTGTAAAGAGTTGATAAGAACCTCTTTGACCTGCACTTAAGGGAAGAAAGAGAAAAATCATCCATCACCATCAATCATATTCCAATTCACTAATTCCCACTCACTGTTTTCTTTTGTGCACCGATACCCAAATTTGGGCAGTGGTTTTTTGCATTACGATGCCCAATTTTTTAGTTGCGATGCCCAATTTTTTAATTGTGATGCCCAAATTTGGGCAGTGGTTTGTGTGCACGCCTTTTCTTTATTAAGGATATTTTCGTCATTTCTCCCTCAAAAGTATGCTGTGGCGGTTTTAAAAAATTATGGAGGACTTTTGCGGTTAACATTTCACCGTATGGTACCAGCCAGAATTTCTCCCTAAAAACTTTGGAAAGTGAACCGATCCACAATTTTTCCAAACAAATATTCTCCCAAACCCACATAATTTAGACTCGATGAATTATTTTTTACGATCTAGCTTGCATACCCCCTATGCTACTAAAAGTGCCTAAAAGTCAACTTGCTTAATCTGTATTTAATGAGTGTAATGGAAGAAGATATTCTATGATCCGGCTACATAATGTGAAATGATCACGTGACACCACGATCAACAACATCATACTATAATGTCAAATCGGTAAATAGTATATCAAAGTAAAGGGTTGCGCTTATTCAGCCCCCTTTTCCTATAAGTTGACCCCCCATTTCCCTTTTTCCCTTAATAACAAAAATGCCCTCAATTATAAAGACTTTTATACCCTTCTACCTGATAAGTATACCCTTTTTCTCTTTTTCTACACCTAAAAACATATAACTATACCCCCACCTCTATGGGTGGCAAAATGAGTGTTATGGATAAATGGGTGTTAGGCTATTATCCATGGATAACCATGGATAATAGCCTAACACCCATTTATCCATAACACTCATTTTGCCACCCCTACCCACCTCAAACAAATATACCCCTTACCCCAACTCTTCTTCCCAAAAAACAAACTCACTTTCTTCTCAACTACCTTTTTCTTCATCTCTTCATCTTCTTCATTGTTGAGCATCTTCTTCTTCCACCAACAAATATACCCTCTTATACCAAGATATCTTCTTCTTCTTCTTCATCTTCCCCTTCTTTTCTTCTAAAAACCTTCCCAAAAACCTCTCAATCTTCAAAAACCTAGGGATTCAACATTATGCTTGAAGATATCAAGCATGGAGCCAAAAAACGCCAATGTCACACAAGTGGTAAACTTTAAAATCTTTTTGTGCTTTAATTATTGTTTTAGAAAGCGTTTTTTTCTTGAAAAAATAGTTCCTCGTCGTGAATTTTTTGGACCTGGATAGTTGAAAAAATTGGACTTGTTTGCATTAGCCGAAAAAATTACTATTTTCAGTTGGAGGGGGCCGAATAGCTAGATGAATTTTGGCCTCAAGAGTCCGAACAAGTCCAAAATTTGGCTTGATATTTGTGTTTTTTATGTGTTATTGTTTTTGTTAATGTGATTCAAATACGTTGTCTACAAATCCTAGTGTTGTTGGTCCAGTCGATAATGAGATATATCCTATTCATAATGAAGCGATTGTTGAACATAATCAAATAGTTCTATTTGTGGTGGAGGATTACACACATGTGTTTGTGACCGATGAAATGTTTTCATCTCGCCAAATGTTAATTGATTGGGTGCATGCTAGGGGGAATGAGCATGACATGGTCATAATAGTTTGGAGGTCAGACAATGGTGCATGTAAGAAAAAGCTAGGGTATTATTGACTTGTGAACGTGTTGGACAATACAATAGATGCAATAAATATGAGATATCATCACAAGCAAATGTTGATGATGAAATTGAGAAGAAAGATGACGATGTAACAAAACCAAAAGATAGGAAAAAATTGGATCTAAGAAGCTTGGTTGTCCATTTAGTTTGAGGGGTAGAGAAGTATCAGTTGGAGAATGGTTATTGGTTATGAAGTGTGGTGTCCACAATCATCAACTTGGACCGTACAAAGAAGGTCATTCATATGTCGGTTGATTATCAAGGGTTGAGAAGGAATATGTGGTTGATATGACACACACCAATAGTAAACCAAATGACATTTTGGCACGGTTGTAAGAGAAATTTAAAGAAAATATATCAATAGTGAGGATTATCTACAATGCACGCTTGAAAAAATATAGTTATTGAGCGTGAAGGTCGATCACAAATGAAACAACTTATGTTTATGTTGGAGAAGCATGGATATGTCCATCATCATCGGCGGTGCGAGAAGACCAATATTGTGAAGGATTTATCCTTCGCTCACCTGGGAAGTGTTGATTTTTTGCGTGCCTTTCCGAAAGTCATATTAATGGATTACACGTATAAGACAAATAGGTACAAGTTACCTTTGTTGGAGATTGTTGGTGTGATGTCTACAAATATGATATTTTTAATTGCAGCTACTTATTTAGAGAATGAGAAAATAGACAGCTATACGTGGGCGTGCACATGTTTGAACTAATTGATGGAGCAATTGTGCATGCCTAATGTGTTCATTATTGACAGATAAATTGCTTCAATGAATGCAATTGAGAGAAAACATTTCCTAGCTCGAAACATTTCCTTTGTCGATGGCACAACGGTAAGAACATTTTTGCAAATTGTAGGATAATCTTAACGATAAAGGAAAAATGAGATTTAGTTATTATGTTTTAGAATTTGTTGGTGATCTCTAATATTGAGTTGTAGTATAATGAATCTTTGGAAAGACTCAAGTCTGATTTCAAAGAATTTCCAAATATCATTAAATATGTCTTGGAGCAATGGATTGAAACATACAAAGAAAGATTTGTGTCATGTTAGACAAATACTGTCATGCATTATGACAATACCACAACATGCAGGTATTAATTGTTTTCTTTTTTGTGTTACATACATACTTCAAATTGCTGGGTGATGATTGTATATACTTTCAGGGCGGAGGGTTAACACACAACATTGAAAAGGCAACTTGGATCGAGCCAAGGTAATTTTGAGACTTGTTGGCGACAAATCCACACTCTCATTGAGATTTCTCACAACGCAATCAAGCACTCATTTGAGATGAGCAGAAATGTAGTCATACACAAATTCAAATAAGTTATATACATGGAGCTACGAGGCATGGTATTCATACATGCATTGAATAAGATTTATGAAGTAGAATATGTGGTTAGCAAAGATAATGTTGTAGACTCTTTGTTGTGTGATTGTGTACCAAGAAAGACTTATGGTTTACCTTGTGCACATGAGATTGTTGAGATTATCAAATTGGGCAAGCCAATTTCCCTAGATCAAATTGACGCTTTTTGGAGAAAGTTGGATAAGTTACCGGTTAAGGGTGAATGTAATGAGATTTGGGTTGAAATGGATATTGAATGGAAAGATTTGTTTGAAGAAATTCATTCGATATACAACAATGCCTCAATTGACTCAAATAGGTTGGTACTGTTGAAGAGAGCCAGAGAGTTTGTCAAGCCATCCACTACATCACTGATTGAGCCACATGTTTTGCAAGTTATTCGTGGTCGGCCAAAGACAAAAAAGGCTAAACATGACAAATCAGTGAAACGTGATCCGAGTAGGTTTGAGTATGTCTTATCGATAGAAGATAGTTGCTCGCCGCAACAATACGTGACTAAATCTGTTGGCCCATCTCTTTGCAAGTGGTTCATCTTGGTGATAGTGCACGTTACGGGGAGGGCTACACATCAGGAATCATTCATATATCCACACCTGTATTGAACAAAATACACACATTTTATTACAATTTAACTATTTATATATAAATATACATTCAAGATATATACAAGAAATTATCTCCAATAATGTGGAATATTTAGCCATCTGCTTCATCTTGACATGTGAAACACTCCCTAGATGTTTATATAGAAAGGCTAAGGCTGATGATCCACATGAGTATGTATGTACAACATCCAAATCAGTCAGGAACCTCAAGTAAGTCGTGCTAACCCGAGTTCCGCTCTTATTAGCAAAAACTGTACAACCCAACGTGTATAACAAATAAGCCCGAACACAGCAGACAATCCTTTCCGGATCATTAGACGTCCCATCCATCGCCATTCGTTGGCGTAGCCACTTTAACTTCACAGACCCCCTAGCACCATCCATTGCCTCCAATGCATCATCAGGAGACACTCCTAGATATGTAGAAACCTCATGACGAGTAGATTCAAATGTATGAGTCGTTGAGGGACCTTCCAAAAAGACTGATTTCTCGGCGATTGGAAAACCGGTAAGGCAAAAGATATCATCAAGTGTTATCGTCATCTCACCAAAGGGCAAGTGGAAGGTATTCGTCTTTGGGTGCCACCGCTCTACAAAAGCATCGATCAACACTTTATCCCTGTTGGGATATGATATTTGCTTCAACTGTGAGAGTTGGGTGGATCACATTAAATCGACGAAATCTTGAGAACAATGCTTCTTGTTTTTTTTCCAATCTAAAAGCTTTTGCTTGTGATTGTTGGCCTTAAGCAACATCCGCTCTCGCCCTTCCTATATCATTGCAGCTACGTGTTCCAGATACAAAGTCAGAACACTTGCCTCTAATGGACCGCCAAGACATGGAAAAGTAATTGGTTCCATTTCTTCATCATTATCATTACCATCCATGTAGTCTACCTCTGCCTCAGCCTGTGCATGTGCCTCAATCTCTGCCCATTCTCATGCCTTAGCCTCAGCTCGTGCCTGGGCCTCTGCGTCGGCCCTCACTTTCCTACTCGATGCAGCATGTCTTTTCTTCTTCTCGAAAACCTTTTTACCTATACATGACATGACATTCATTACATGTGAGTTTATTGACATTTGTAATTAAAAAAGGACAAAACAACACTGTTCGGCCCCCTCTTGCCGAAATTCCATTATATTTTCGGCTATTGTCAGCCGAAATTCAAAGCTTTGATCGGTTGTCGAAGCCGGAACAGCCAAGATGTTTTCGATTGTGGCGGGCCGAAAATATCTTGGATTTTTGGTAGGAAGGCTCCGAACAGCCAATAAATTTTCGGCAGACCAGGTTCGAACAAATGTGCATAATTTCGTTATTCAAGTCCAATTTTTTTAAAAAAAATCATAGAAAAATTATATTTTGTGACCTAAAACTACTCACAATCAACAAAACAAGTAATCCTACAAAGATATCTCAACCCTAAACACATGCATTACAACAAAATACAAGTAAAAATTAAAAAGAAATTGTACATATTTTTGTCTATTTTTTACTTAATCAACAATGGAATTGATGAGTAGGTCTATACTTCCCTTCTTCTTTACTTCTCTTTTTCTGCTCTTCAATCCTTCTTCAAAGTTTTCAAGGAGATGGAGGTGAAGTTTTTTGGCACTTGTTTTCCTTCTTCAAAGTGTTTGTGCTGAGTGGGGGAAGGGGGAAGGGGAAAGGGGTTTCATGTTTTTGGTTGGGGGTTAGGGAGGTTAGTGTAGATAGGGTAGGTTAGGGAGAGTGGTTTGTGTCAAAATTAGTTTCAAAAAATTACGAGGGCAAAATAGGTAATCAGGGGGTAAACAAATAATTTTCAAAATTTTTAAATTTAGGTTGGGGGTACACTTAGAAGGTGGGTCAACTTGAAGGAAGCTAAGGACTGAATAGCACAACCCCAAAGTAAATCTCACTAATAATTCATTTTGACGTATACCGTGATACTATTAGTCATAATGCACCACCACCACGTAGATATACCACTTGGTGTTGCGGGGCCATTTTACACTCTAAATGGGCTTAATCAAACACGACGCCATCAACCAAAGCCCAACATCGAAGTCCGAACAGGTCCAAAAATAACGACTGGAAACAACGACAAGGAAAATTGAAGTCCCTTCTCCCTGCGTCTTACAAAAAACTCTACACTCTATACTGAATCAAAATCAGATAAAGAAGAAGAGGATCTAAGTCCTCTAGTTTGGATTGTACTTCTTGAAACGATCTTGATTGATGTCTACTTCTAAGCATTTCAATCTGAAAATCTAAGCCTTTCGATCTCTTCACTAAACAAAATTATAGAAAATGGCGTTCATGGCGGTATTGGAGTCGGATCTCCGTGCTCTCTCCGCCGAAGCCCGCCGGAGATATCCCGCCGTCAAAGACGGAGCCGAGCACGCTATCTTGAAGGTTTTATCCTTCCCATTTCAACACTTTGCCTTACTTAATTTGCCTTTAATACGTTGTCTCTTGCACATTCTACCCTGTTTTGCATAGTCTCTGTATGAAGTTTAAAATTGAATCAATTATCTAATAGTTTTACATTCTTACTGCTCCATTATCCAATTAGTAGAGGTTTATGTTTGGTTCAACTTGGCGTCTTGATTTGAATGAGTTAGTGAACTTTTAATTTTTATAGTCTTCAGAAAAATTCTTAATTTTTTATTTTCTAGATTTGGGTATTTCCTAAAGGGTTAGTCCCTCCATCCTAAATTTTTTTTCACGCTTTCCATCTTGGGTGTTTCCAGAAAAAAGAGTTATCATTTAAAAAAAATAAGCAGTAAGTATTCGTATTCTTAAAACTTTGTTTCTTTATTTTCCGAAAACATGATATTTATCTTATGTGTCATGCCAAAACAAAATAAAAATTCTTTGTGCAATTTAAAGAAAATATAGAGCAGCCCAAGTGGGATCTTAAAACGTTTGACATGTCAAATAAGACTTTGTTTTGAGACGGTCAAAGTATTATCAACGAAACCGAATGTCAATACTAATATGAACCAGCCTCGAGAAATGGGGATAGGAGGTATGCGAGCTTACATTGAGACTGTTTTTCTGATTTTTGTTTTTTAGAGTGATTGCTGTATGCTAATGTGTGTATTGGCTATTGAGCGCAACTCTGCCTTTTGTTGTATCTATTCGTTGGCAAAAAGATTTAAGTTCCAGCGTTCATACAAAAAAGCGCTTCAAGTTATGTCAATTCCAATTTTCTGCTCTAATTCAATTCCAATCTTGTTTTGTATTATTAAAATCAGGAGAGCTGAGTCTGATACTTGTACTTGTTTTCATTGGGAAACTGCAGCTTCGTTCGTTGTCAAGTGCCAGTGAAATTGCACATAATGAGGATATACTAAGGATCTTTCTGATGGCTTGTGAGGTTAAAACTGTTAAGCTGAGTGTCATTGGGTTATCCTGTCTGCAGAAGCTCATATCACATGATGCAGTAGCCCCTTCAGCTTTGAAAGAGATCCTTGCTACCCTAAAAGACGTAAGTTTTGATCATTTTGTTATGTCTGCTGTGATTGATTCTGCAATGCAATGAATTAGTATGTCCATTGGCTTCCTAGATAGCGTGAGCAACAATGAAATACTCTTTATGAGTATGCATGGTATTTGATTGTTCTTCTTATAGTTATTGTTGCTACCCATCTTAGCAAAAAAATAAAATCTCTGAAGGTCCAATCATATATACCATAATTTGTACATAATCATTGGAACTTGATTTCTGCATTTTCCAAAGTAGTTATTGATGTGAGGTACATGATGCTTGCCCTGGCCAAAGTTTGTTTGCTAATGTCTATTAAATTTCAAAATGCTGACATATGAAGTATATTTTTATTTCAATAGCGTGTGCGCATTTTTGGTGGGTAAGACGGTTGTTTCTAAATGGTATAACAAACTAATTTCGAGTGGAAGACGGAGGGGTGACATGGAGTCCGACTTTCCGAAGAAATTTCTAGGATTGGGAGATGGGGGCAGTGTCGAGGTTCTTAGAGTGTCTTTATTCCCGGAAGATTGATCATGGTTGCGACAGAGTTGTTTGGGAGGGTGATAAAGACAAGAAATTCTTGGTAAACTCATTCTATTTGAAGTTGGCAAATAGTGAAAGGAGGGTGTTTCCGTGGCAGTCGTTTTGGAAATCGGTGGCCCCTAGTAGAGTGACATTTTTTGTCTGGGAAGCTGCGAATGAGGCTATTCTCACAGGTGATAATTTGCGGAGGCGGGGGAAAGTTTATGTTAATTGGTGCTTTGTGTGAGGGGAGTGGTGAGAGTGCTAATCATGTGCTTCTTTACTGTCCAGTGGCAGCGGAGTTATGGCATCTGCTGCTTGGTATGTTTAAATTAAGCTGTGTAATGCCGTGCACAATTCAAGAGCTCTTTTGGTGCATATTTTGGTAGGAAGAGGAGAAATTTAACCTGGGAGGTTGCTCCTATGGGAGTGATATGGACAATTTGGAGGGAGAGAAATCATAGGGTTTTTGACAATGAGGAAAAAAACACGACTGAGCTGAAAAATTCTTTGCTTAAATATCTGTCTTTTTGGTGCTCAGGGACTCGGCATTATAATAGCGTGCTCGTTGGTTGTTATAAATTTTGTGTATAGTTTTATAGTCGGGCTTTAGTTCTTTTGGTAGTGTATACTTCTAGTGTATAAAGGGCGCTTCTCTTGTTTTGAAGCTTTTGGTTTAATATACATATTTACTTATCAAAAATAAATAAATATACATATTTACTTATCAAAAAAAAATTAAAATTCAAGCTTGATATTGTCAGTATTTTATGCATAAGATATGTTCCATGATGACTTATTGAGATCGAGTTCGAGAGATCTTGGGTTTGAAATGTTGTGTGAAGTTTACCCAAACCTCATTGATCAACCTAGTTTGGTGTTTCCATTTAGAAGTGATAGATTTTTTTCTTGATAAGTTTGTATATATAAATAAAGGCGTGAAACCATGTGACACATCCTTTGTACACTAGGAGTATACCAAAACAAAAGTTAGCCTAAAGCTAAGCTATTCACAAAATGTGAACAAGACTTACAAGAAGAAGTGTAATGCTCCGTTCAATGCACCAAAAATACAAGGTCTTCAGCAAAAAAGCTTTTAAAAAAACCGGTCTTTCCTCATTATCAAATGCCCTTCGATTCCTCTTCATCCAAAAAATTCAGCACACTCCTGCCAAGTGCTATTTCTCCTTCTATGCTTATATAGGGACCAGCACAGAAACAACTCTTTGACTGAAGCTGGCATCACCCAATCAATATGAAACAACTTGATAACAAAGTTCCATAACTCAGTCGTCACAGGCAGTGCAACAAAAGGTGATTGACACTTTCATCATTCTTTTTACGAAGGAAACACCAATTAGTATAAATTAAATGACATTTCCTCAAATTATCCCCTGTAAGAATAGCTTCATTTGTCGCTTCCCTCACAAAGAAAGCAACTCTTCCAGGAGCCTTCGTCTTCCAAATACCTTTCAGAGAGATGCATTTCTTTGATTGTTTGCCAATATGTGATAATAGGATTTAACCATGTGGATTATCTCGACGTCGCAGCAATGCAACATACTTTTGTGAAGAATTGACATATTCTGGATGCGTCTTTTATTGCCAATGAAGTAGTGGATGACAAATTGAGAAGGGGTGTTTCGGGGTTATTGTGCAAGTTGGATATTGAGAAAGCATATGACCATGTGAACTGGGATTTTCCACAGCACACGTTGGAAAGGATGGGGTTTGGCATTAAATGGATTCAATGGATTTGGTTCTGTATTTCTATGCGTTTTTCTGTTCTGGTGAACGGGGAACCTTCGGGGATTTTTGCTAGTTCGAGGGGTTTATGTCAAGGTGATCCCTTGTCCCCTTTTCTGTTTATTGTCATTATGGAGGCTCTTAGCACAGAGGTTTTATATGTGGTTTCAAGGTGGGAAGGAGAAGGGGAAAGGGAGATGTCTATCTCCCATCTCCTCTTTGCTGATGACGCTGGTATTTTGCGGGGCAGACAAGTCTCAGTTGGGGTATCTTCGATTGGTGTTACTATTCTTTCAAGCAGTTTTGGGGCTTCGTGTTAACAATTCCAAGAGCGAGATTATTCCGTCGGGGTTGTAGACAATGTTGGGGCTCTAGCTTCATTCTTTGGGTGCAAGACTGCTTGTCTTCCTTCCTCTTACCTTGATCTTTCCATTGGTGCACAGTCGAAGAGTAGGGCGCTGTGGTACCAGTGATTGAGAGCTTTGAGCTGAGATTGGCAAGGTGGATGCGTCAACTTCTTTCTAAAGGGGGGAGATTAGTCTTAATCAAGAATACTCTTTCTAATTTACCGACCTATTTCCTGCCCCTCTTTGTGATTCCGGCCACAGTCAGACAAAGAATAGAGAAGCAGGAAAGAGATTTCTCGTGGGAAGGGCAGTCGGAAGGCTTTAAGTTTCATCTAATGAATTGGGAGAAAGTATGCTCCAGGGTTCAAGTGGTTCAAGTCGGAGGTCTGAACGTTAGAAAACTCAAACTTTTTAGCGAGGCGTTGTTGGGGAAATGGATGTGGAGGTATCTCACAGACAAGGAAGCTTTTCGGAGACAAGTGGTGGTTTGTAAGTATGGGGCAAGGGACCACTGTTGGTTCCAAACGTGGTAAATTCTACTTTCGGGGTGGGAGTGTGGAGAGGCATAAGGAGAGGGTGGAGTGCTTTTGAGAGATTCATTACTTTTGAGGTTGGCTACGGGTTTCCGTGAGTTTTTGGGGAGATAGATGGTGTGGAAATTCGTGTTTGAGGGTGGAATTTCAGAATTTATATGAGGTTTCCACGGATAAGGATTGTAGAGTTAGTTCTGTATTTTTTTTTTTTTGATAAGTAAATAATATTAAAAGCATCAAACGAGGTGATGCGTCCTTTGTACACTAGAAGTATACCAAACCAAACATTAATCAGTGTCTATGCTATTTACAAGATCTACAAAAACAGTGTTGGACCTAGGAAGAGATTGATCAGTCTCGAAACTCCAAAAGTAAAGAGTACGAATCAGCAAGTTCTTCAATTCGGGCCGACATTTCCACATTCTCGAAAGCCCTACGGTTTCTTTCCTTCCAAAGAATCCAACACACTCCCAAAAGAGCTGTCCCCCAAGTGCGATCTCTCCTCTTTCTATACCCCGCATGCCGCCTTCGGCGTGATCAATCATCGAACTTCGACATGACCCACGACATCCTGAACATCCCCAACACAAAATTCCAGAGCTCTGAAGCCACTTGACAATGCAGAAGCAAGTGATTAACACTCTCCTCACTATCCTTGCACAGATAACACCTATTGACAAGAATCATGTTGCGTTTCCGTAGATTGTCCATGGTTAGGATAGCTTCAAGAGTCGCTTCCCACATAAAAAAAGCCACTCTCTTAGGGGCTTTGGAATTCCATACCGCTCTCCACGGGAATGAGGTACAACCACGACTGAGAAGCTTGAGGTAATACGAGTTTACTGAAAAAAGAGGGCCTCCTTTTCCTTTCCAAACCACTTGGTCCTCCAACATTTGCGGGAGATCGAGTCAGTAGTGCAGCTTTTAGAGAGGCTTCATTTCACAGATAGATTGGAGGATAAGGTGGTCTGGAATGGTACAAGGGGTCTTGGTTTCTTACCTCAAACTCCTCAATTGCGATAGAACTTCCTTCCCTTCGAAAGCAATATGGAACTCTCTAGCCCCAAAGAGAGTGGCTTTTTTCAAATGGGAAGCATCTCATGAAGCTATTCTTACCTTGGACAATTTGCGGAAACGACACATGGTTCTTGTCAATAGATGTTATATGTGTAAGGGTAGTGAGGAGAGTGTGAATCACCTGCTTCTGCACTGCACTGGCAAGTTGCCGCTGAGTTGTGGAATTTCGTGCTGCGCTGTTCAAGATGTCTTGGGTCATGCCGAGGTCGATTCTTGAACATCTTATCCTTCCCTCGCACATGTTTTCTAATCTAAATGAAGTTTCTTCCTTTTTTGTACAACTCAACTCTCCTTAGCTCCAATCGCTTTGGATCGGCTACATGAATCTTTTTTCGCCATTCAGCTCGGTCCAAAGCAAGGCAACTCACACTCATTCATATCTTTCTTTATTACAGATGTTCATATTAGTTTTGGTCTTCCCCTTCCCTACTCCCTGTTGGTTGACGTTGATACACTCACACTTCCTAACAGGTGTACTACGAGGTCTACGTTGTATATGGGCAAACCATCTCAAACGTTTTTCTCTTATCTGCCATTGGAGTGACTTTTATTGTCTCACGATTTCGTTCATTGGGAATCCTATCTTTCTTAGTTTTACAACATGTCCATCTTAACATTCGCATTCGCATTTAAGCTAGCGTGGGACTAATAACTATCCTATTAAACTTTCCTTTCAACTTTTGCAGTGTACTTTAGAGCTGTCAAAATGGGTTGAGCCCGTTGGGCTAGCCCGCCCCGCCACCTAAAAGAGGTGGGTTGGGTTGGTATTTTTTAGGCCCGCCACTTTTTTGGGCTGGCCCGCCCCGCCCCGCCAAATGGCGGGTTGAAGTGGGTTGTGGGTTGGCGCGCATAGAGTTGTTAAAAAGGCTTGGGCCCGTTGGGCTAACCCGCCCCGCCACCTAAAAGAGGTGGGTTGGGTTGGTATTTTTTAGGCCCGCCATGTTTTTGGGCTGGCCCGCCCCGCCCCGCCAAATGGTGGGTTGAAGTGGGTTGTGGGCTGGCCCGCCCCGCCAACCCATTTTGACAGCTCTAGTGTACTTCAATCATATAACACTTCGGAAGCACTTCTCCATTTCACCCTACTTTACTTTTATTCTATGACTAACTTCATATCTTACATTCCTATCTTGATTGATCCAAAATATTGGAATTGTTCCTTTTCTAGTACTTCTTGACCATCTAAACTAACTCCGTCAATGTCGCGCTTAGAATCACATCTCTACACACCGGTCCCAAGGCTGGATAAAGGAGGAGGGTGGAGTTAGGTAACCTGACACTGAGCGTAAGACTTTGTGAGATCACTTTGCACATGAACCAAAATATTTTCGCGTAAAGTTCTTCATTTTTTTTGAGTTTTTTCTTCAATAAGTAACTCTATTCCTTGTAAGTCTGTCTACCTTTGGTTTAGCATTTTCTTTCCACATGTTTGTTGTTAAGTTGAAAACAAAAACTTCGTACACTTTGGGAGGATATGTGATCGGAGAGGCACCTTATTCTTGCATATTCATTAGCCACTAGGATTTTGATAGTATATTCAGGTCAATTTTTTGAGAAATCATTAAGAGAGGAACTTACTTCTTTGCTCACCATTCTTCTTATTGTTTTCCCCTCGTCATTGCTCGTGGCTTTTTCATGCCTGTGGATCTCATTCTTGTGTCTTTTAAGTCTTCTACTCCCCTTCTTACTCATTTCTAAATTTTAAAAAGCCAAGTTTCCTTGTGGTGTATTTGGTTCTGTTTCGTGTTTAGCGTGTTTTTAATTAGAAAAGAAACAATTATATAAATGAAGAAGAAAGTACAAAGAAGACAGGCCGCAGGCGAGAAGCCTATCAAATCAAACGAAAGGAAATATACCAAAGAAGATTAGAAAAGCAAAGCATTCCAATCATGTTGAATTTCCCACAAGGGAATCCCACTGAATGCTCCAACTATGATATATTTTGGGGGAATGAATTGGGTATTGACAATTGAAGATAGGATGTGGTTTGAGTGCTAGCACTTGTGTGCACTGTGCGGATGGACAATAAATTTATGGTGAGCGGTGATGATGGGGTAGTGTGAAGCATGATTGTACTTATCAAAAAAAAAAGTGCTTGTTAGTGGTTGTGGGGTATGGAGCTGAGGAAGACTATGGTGGCTGTATTTTGAATGCTGACTAACTGCCATACTTGATTACAATGTCATTTGAAGGGCATTCTGATCAATTTGTAAGGGCCTTCCCGCACTAATCATGTCAAAGAGTAAGCTTTCTTTAATGCCAATATTTGTAAGAAATCGTCATTTAGCCTTACTTTTAAAATGTATTTCACTATATTCTGAACAGCCACCTTTAAAGTCTGTTTTGATTAATTATTGCCTTTTCTATTCTTTATAAACGGTCTAGATATGCATTTATTGTGAAAGAGAGAAAATCTTCTCCCAATAATACACGTGTTATAGATAAAAAATGTAAGAGTTGATTTTTTCTTGTCTTATTCACTGGATTTAGTGGGCATTCCGAAGGGATATTGAGTTGCTAATTGGGTACTTTCAGAAGTCCCCTTTCTAGTAGACAAAAAGGGTTTCCATTTTGTCATTTGGGCTTTGTTGGTTTTTGATGCAACATTTTTGAAAGGGTTACACTTGCCTATCAAAAAAACTTTCATCGTAAATGTAGCTTCATGATTTTATGATCCATTTGTATTGCCATCTAATATTATAATTTTGATTCTGTCAGCATGGTGAGATGGCAGATGAGAGTGTACAACTTAAGACCCTACAGACAATACTCATAATCTTTCAGTCTCCTCTACAACCTGATAGTGAGGTGAGTGTTCTTTACCTGATTTTTCTTTGCAGTTTACCTAATTTGTCTGCTTAGTAGACCCAATTTTTTGCAGTACTTTTTATGGCTGAGTAAGTCGTCACTTATGAGGCATTTGACTTTGATCTAATACTTGTATTTCTCCTTCTTAGTCAATCTTATATGCCCTTCTTCATCCTTCTGTTTGTTTATTTAAATCTTAGTGGTTCTGATCTTGCATAAAGTCGAGGTTAACTCAACTCTCAAAGCCCTTAAATAGAGAAGGTGTTCCTTTTAGAACCTATAGTTGTTTATTCCCGAGGGTTTAACATTATATACTGACTTTAGATGTTTGTAGACGTGTACATAAACTTTTTTTTTCTTTTGATAAGCAAGAAAGTATTATAAATATGCTAGCGTCAAAACAGGTGACGCGTCCTCTATACACCGGGAGTATACACGAAGAAAATTAATTACATACTAGGCTATCCACAAACTCTACAAAAGGGTTTGTACCAAATAGAAACGACTCATGGCACCAAAAAGACAGAGTGTGTAGAATAAGCTCCTTGATCTTCTCTAAGGATCTCTCCACGTTCTCAAAAATTCTGGCATTTCTTTCCAACCAAATGATCCAGCATATCACCAAAGGAGCAGCCTCCCATAAGTGGTTCCTCCGTTTTCGTTTATACGGGGATCACGCTCTCATCAATTCCTTCACCGAATTGGGCATAACCCACTCCACTTTAAACAGATTGAACACAAAGTCCCAGCACCTCCTAGCAAACTGGCAATGAAGTAACAAATGATTTACACTTTCCCCATCACATTTGCACCAGCAACACCAATTGACAAAGACTTTACCACGACGCTGGAAGTTGTCGCAAGTTAGCAAAGCTTCATTCACTGCTTCCCACATAAAAAAAACCCACCCTCAAAGGGGCCTTTGTCCTCCACACATTCTTCCATGGGAACGAACTTTGACTGCCCAAGATCTTTTGATAGTAGGACTTAACCGCGAATTCTTTTTTCTTACCACTTTCCCACACAACAATATCTTCTTTATCTCTATCTACCTTTTGATTGTACAGCAGCTTGAAAAGAAGCCCGGGAGAATCTAACTCCCAATCCTGCAGGTTCCTTCTAAAGGATGAATTCCAAGTAGCAGTATCTCCATTAAAGTGCAGAACAGAACTGACAGTTTCCTCCTTATTGATGGCGAGAGTGTAAAGCAATGGAAAGACTATCTGCAGCTCCATATCTCCGCACCAAATGTCATTCCAAAACTGAACCAATTTCCCATTGCCCACAGCATAAGTTATAAATCTCTTCATTGTATTCCAACTCTTTCTAATTCCTTTCCACACTCCCACCCCATAAGAAAGGTGAACCTCATTCGGCTCCCACAAGTGATCTCCTAAGCCATATTTACTCCACACTACCTTCTTCCAAAGGGTTTCTTTGTCCTGTAAATATCTCCAGATCCACTTGCCCAACAAAGCCACATTGAACAGTTTAAGCCTTTTGATCCCCAGACCCCCATCTCTCTTGTTTGAACAGACTACCTCCCATCTAATCAAATGGTACTTCCTATCCATCGTTTGACCTTCCCATAAGAAATCTCTTTCCAACTTTTCAAGCCTCAGTACCACTGAAACTTGCATAGCAAACCGCGACATGAAATAGGTAGGCAAACTGGATAGAGTGCTATTAATAAGAGTTAATCTACCACCCTTGAGAGATATTGTTTTTTCCACCCAGCTAACCTCCACTCGAACCTTGCTATAATTGGGTTCCATAACTCCTTTTTTCTAGGATTTGCACCCAACGGGAGCCCCAGATAAGTCGTTGGAAAACCACCCACTTTGCATCCTAGAAACGCAGCCAACTCATCCACCTCCTCCACCTCCTCCACCTCACCCACTGCCAGCAACTCACTTTTCAGGATATTCACCTTCAAACCTGAGGCTGCCTAGAAGAAAAGCAGGATCAACCTAAGATAGCCCAACTGATCTTTCTTTGCTTCGCAAAAAACAAGAGTGTCATCAGCAAAAAGTAAATGTGAGACCAACACCTGAGAACCATCCTCCCTACCGATCAAAAAACCACGAATCAGGTCCTTAGAAACAGCTACCTCAATTATCCGACTCAGGGCTTCCATAACGATGATAAACAGAAAGGGAAGGATCTCCTTGACGAAGACCTCTCGAACTGGCAAAAAACCCCGCTGGCTCACTATTCATCAGGACTGAATATTTCACCGAAGAAATGTAAAACTTGATCCATTCCCTCCATCGATCCCCAAAGCCCATCTTACCCAATATATACAACAGAAAGTTCTAATTCACATGGTCGTATGCCTTCTCAATTTCCAATTTAACCAGCACTCCTGCTTCCCCACTGCGAATCCTCCAGTCCACCAGTTCCTTCGCTATCAAAGATGCATCTGTAATCTGTCTACCCCCCACACAAAGGCATGTTGGGAAGGAGAAATAATTTTTTCTAGCACTTTCTTCAACCGGCAAGCAAGAATCTTTGCAATTATCTTATACACCCCCCCACAAGACTGATTGGTCTAATTTTTTTTTGATCAGTAAACATATTATAAATAGCATCTAATTAGGAGACGCGCCTATCTACACAGGAAGTATACATGCCATTTACTTTACAAAAGAGATATTATCCACAAAGTCTACAAAAGGATTGCCTCCCTGCTGTAACAACTCATGACACCAAAAGAACATTGACTGCATAATCTGCTTCTGGATCTCTTCCACCTTCCTCCCTTCATTCTCGAAGCATCTTCTGTTTCTTTCCTTCCGGATGGTCTAAATTCTTTAATGTCCTCCGCCCCTATTTGCTTAGGGATTAGAGCAATAAATGTAGAATTAAGGCTTTTCTTGGATTTCTTATACTCATAGAAAGAATGCAACAGATCCATCACCATAGAAAGAATGCAACAGATCCATCACCTCCCCCTGCACTAAATCCGAACAATGCTGAAAGAAAGCCATCGGAAAACCATCCGAACCCGGAGCCTTATCCCCCTTCAAACTGAAGACTCCTGCTTTGACCTCTTCTAAAGTGAAAGGTAATTCCAGATTATCTCTTTTCACTGAATCAAGGAGACTGAAAGAAACACCCTCCAGATTAGGATGCCAGCTATTATCCTCCAAGAATAGCCCCTTATAAAAATCTGCAATACTTACTTTTATATCAGCATTTTCTTCCAGTAATGAATCATTTATCTCAACCTTTGAAATCTGATTTACTTGTTTGTGGGCCTTTGCTACCTGATGAATTTTTTTTTTTGTGTTATTATCTCCCTCCTTCAACCACTTGATATGAGCTCTTTGTCTCCAACAGATTTCCTCACTACGAAGCAGCCGCTGAATTTCTATTTGAAGGAAATTCCATCTGGTCAAGTGTTCATCACCCCAATCTCCAGTCCCTTCCCGAGCATCCAGATTCTCAACTTCCTCCATCAGCCTATCCAATTTCAATCAGACGTTTCCCACAATGTCCTTATTTCACTTCTTTAAGTCCTCCTTCAACATCTTCAGCTTCTTTTTTTTTGATAAGTAAGGTATATATTAAAAATCAAAAGCGGCAAATAAGGAGCCGCAACCTATTTACACAGGAGGGAAACTCCAATAATTACAGATTACAAAAATTCACTACAAAGTCTGCAAAAGAATTGACCTCAGACCTAACACCATCACTACACCAAAAAAACAGCAGCTGAAGCAACTCATTCTTCATCAACGACACAGACCTTTCCACGTTATCAAAAACTCTCCTATTCCTTTCTTTCCAAATCACCCAGCATACTCCCAAAGGAATAGTCTGCCAAATAAAATCTCTCAGTTTCCTCTTGTGCAAGGACCAACAGAGGAAGAGATCCTTAATGGATTCCGACATGGCCCAAGACAAGTTAAAAATGTGAAAAATGTAGTCCCACAAGGCACCTGCTACCGGACAGTGAAGCAAAAGATGATCAGCACTCTCACCATTACATTTGCACATATAACACCAGCTCACTACCACCTTCCCGCGTCTCCTAAGATTATCCCCTGTAAGAATGGCTTCGTTCACCGCTTCCCAAATGAAGAAAGCAACTCTAGCCGGACCTTTAGACTTCCAAATAGCTTTCCAGGGAAACAGATGCCTTGCCCCAAAATCTGAACCAAAGTAGTAAGACTTAACTGAGAACATTTTGTTTTTAGCCCTATCCCAGATGACCTTGTCAACACAACTCCTATCCAGGTGCTGAGTATAAAGCAACTAAGAGAGCTGGAGGAAACTCTGCACTTCCCAATCCTGAAGAAACCTTCTAAAAACTGGGTTCCAACTAATCGAACCTCCTTCGAGCGAAATAATATCACTAATCAAAACTTCTTTGTCACTCACAATGCTAAAAAGACTAGGAAAGGCTCTCCATAGCTCCACGGGACCACACCACCTATCCAACCAAAATCTGACCGAAGATCCATCTCCTACTTTAAAAGAGATATTTCTAGTGAAAGCGTCCCACCCTGACGAACCTCCTTACTTTATGTCCTTGTTCGTCATCCCGTCATCAGTTAGCCGAAGACTGGAAAAATTTGAAAGGGATTTCTTATGGGAAGGTTCGATGGTGGATCGGAAGTATCACCTAGTCAAGTGGTCCAAAGTGTGTTCTAGTATAAAATCCGGTGGCTTAGGGGTTAAAAACATCCGAGCTTTCAATAGAGCTTTGTTGGGTAAATGGTTGTGGAGATTCTTGATTGATAAGGACGCTCTGTGGAGGAGATTGGTGGTGAGCAAGTATGGGGAAGGAAATCATCTTTGGTTTCTTCAGCTTCTTAGCTAAATGAAAACCAGGATTTCCCACCACTACATAAGCTTGCCATTTTTCCTTAAACCAATCCATGAAACCTGGTTCTTCTAATCACATCAATTCGAACCGAAAAGGATATTTCCCTTTGTTCAAACCACTGCATTCCAAATGCAGCAGAACATGGTCCGAAGTTACCCTTGGCAAAACAGATTGAGAAATACCTCCAAATTTTTCCATCCAAACAGTTGACACTAAAAACCGGTCTATTCTCAAACACTGGGACCCCTCACTATTCCTAGTCCATGTGAACTCCCCACCTTCTAAAGGAAGATCCACCAAACTTAAATCATTTATAAACTCGTTGAAATCAATCATAGCCTGTGTATAAACTCTGGCCCCTTTACACTCTGCAGGAAATCTGACGACATTAAAATCGCCCCCAATACACCATGGAAGCTGCCATCTAGCAGAAACTGCTCTAAGCTCGGTCCATAAGTTCTGACGAGCCAAGTCCGCACAATGACCATACACTCCTGAAAAAACCCATCTGAAATCGTTATCCATGCCCTCAAAAACGCAAGAGACTGAATGAGATCCGACCAAACAATCCTTCCTGGAGACCACCCTACCATCCCACATAACCAAAATACCTCCAGCCGACCCAATAGCATCTACATGCTCCCAATGTGTCCACCTACCACCACCAACACTCATAACCAGCTTTCTGGTCATACTTTTTTTTTTCCTGGTCATACTATCTACTTTGGTTTCTTGTAAACAAATCACATGAGGATTCCATTTACGAATTGCTGCACTTAACACTTCGACTCGTCATTTATACCCCGCACATTCCATGATATTATTCTAATATGCATTATTAAACATTAAGATTTGACTCCATAGTGATATGGATAGATCTTTCTTCAATGCGGGTAGGAAACTGTTCGAGATTCATAGATGGAAAGAGAAGGGTGGTGATTTGTTTCGTATTCAGGAGCGCTCCAGAGGTTTTCTTCATGAGATAGTGATTTCCACCAGAGTTGAACTGGTCTGCGAAGCCGCCTGGAGAAGGCGCCTCATTTCAAAGGAGCTTTCGGAGGAAGAGACAAGGGAAGTCTAGGGAAGTTTTGTTGGCAGCGAGTTTAATAGGCTCGGGGAAATTCTTCAGAGTCGCAGTAAGGGTCCAGAAGACAAGACCATGCATCCCCGAAGGTTTCAGGATCCGGTGGAGCCGGGGGTGGGTAAGATTCGAAGATTTGTCGGCATCAATCGTCCATCACCCAAAGTCCTTCCAAGTCTTACAAGGAAGCTGCGGAGATCCAGCCTGGCCGCCGACTTGGTTTCAAGGCGTTCGAACATAGCCTTTCGAGATGGAGGTGTCATTCGTGTGGAGGCTAATTCTTGTAAAGGGGCTTATCTGTTTTTGGAGAGATGTCTCAGTGGTCAAGTAGAGGACCGTGATAGTTTGGCTCCGAACTTAGACGAGTTGAAGAGGTGGGTAGACCTAAGATGGAAGTCGGCTGGTGGTGTTGATGTCAAGGTTTTGACAGAGAAGCATTTTCTTTTTGTTTTCCCGTCGAAGGAAGAAGCGGGCAGATCCTTTCAAACACTTCCTGGAAATTCGATTCACGACATCTTGTTCGGAAAGTTGGAGTCCGTTTATTTGTTGTCTTCATCAAGGGATTAAACCCACTATGGTATGGATTCGTGCAATGGGATTACCCATTCATCTGGGGTAGTAAGATTTTTAGGCTATCGGCGATTTGTGTGGCGGTTTTATTGAGGTCGCGCAGACTAAGAATAAGGGGATTTGAGGTGGGCCAGATTTTGTGAAGTCTAAGGCCAAATTCCCGGCTCGATCTCTGTTGAGAAGGTGCCAATCTCTTCGAGATTCCTATATGGGTGGAGGCGCCAGTCGTTGGTCTAATCAATGGGGAAGGGAGCCGTGGTGGAGGAGAGTCGAGAAGACGAAGATAGCGGCGAAAAGAGAGGAGAAGAGTACAATCGAAAAGTACGTGTGGCGCCGTGAGAACGGTCAGTGATCGCAGAGGGCGTTGTCGTGACAAGGCCGATGTTGACAAGAGGGCGTATAATGTTTCAATTCAAAATTCAAAATGGCTATGGATGAGGTCGCCATTGAGGAGAGAAAGGTGTTGAGAGTTTCGTTATGGCTCTCGAGTAGAGACGGGATTAATGATAAGTGGGGATCATTGGGCATGGGTTATACCGTCTGATCTTTCGGAGTAAGTGGGCTTTCTTCTTATCAAAGCCCATTAGAGTTTTTATTACATCCGTAGATTAAACAGCCCAAAAGGGTATTTTGCAAGAACAATTTCGGTGGGCCGAAGTCCGATGGGGAGGGGCATGGTTTATTTTCTTTTAGAGAAGGAGATGGAGCCCAAGACTCTTGCTTTAATAATCGGGTAGATGTGGTCTCTGTCAGTTCGATAGTCTCGCTGGGAAGTGAGGAAAAGCTGGAGTTGAACGGGTCCGCTGTGAGAGTTCGACAGATGAGCGAAGTCGGGGCGAGTATAGAGGATCCCTCGTCTTCTCGCGAGAATGGGCAGCTATTGAAGACTTTGTGGAAGTGTGATTGTTCGTGATTCTAGTCAAGACCAAATGAATGTGAGTATAAGATTGTGGAAATATTGAGACTTTGTAAGTGGTTTCAAATCCAGTCCTTGCCAACCTGGGTTGGCGTGATGAGGGAACAGATATCGTTGAGGTTGTGTGTACCTATTTACGCCGATTAATATGATTAGACCGTAGGATATTTGCGAAGAGGATTTCATTACGTATAAAGAGGTAGAGGAGGACATTTCGATACGCGAAAAAGAAGGTCAGTAGGTGTCTGAAAGGCTTGGGTGGCCGTTCGGGTTATGAGGATAAGATTTTGGCGCCATCGAAGAAGTGGGAGAACGCCGCAGCCGCGTGTCAAGAGCAGGACGCATAGGAGAAAGGTAAAGGAAATTGTGAGTAGCCTTTAACATCATATTTCGACTGCCAGAGGGGGGATAGAAGGAGGAAGAAAATAGTTTAATATGGACATCAAAATTGTGTCTTGGAATGTTTGGGGCCTCAATGATGAAAATAAAGAATGATGATAAAAGGATTGATTAGGAGATGGAATCTGCCTCGTTGTTTGTCTTCAGAAACAAAATGGAGAAAATAGATGTTCGAATCATTGATAGTATTTCTGAGTGTTGTGAGGGGTGGATTGGGTTCATTTAGATTGGTTGGAGCAAATCTGGGGTCCTTACATGGGACGTATGTCCTAACGAAAGTTGATTTTGTGTCGGGCTTAATTCTCCGCTTTCTTGTCTTCAAGCATTTGAATAATAATAGAGAGTGGCTTTTTACAGGGCTTATGGTCCTGCAGCAATATGTGAGGGAGAGATTGGGGAACTCCTATAAAGGCTAGATGGAATGTGCCCCGGTGTGTCAGGGGATTTTAATGCGGTTAGATTCCCTCACGAAAGATCCGTTCTCGTATCTACTCTAGAGAAATGATGAAGTTCAATGATTTTGTTAATAATATGGAGTCAGGATCTTATGCTGGTAGGGTGACTTCACATGGTTTAGAAATGGGGAGCGCCA
The DNA here is from genome assembly GCA_013146195.2 of Codonopsis lanceolata. Lineage (NCBI taxonomy): Eukaryota > Viridiplantae > Streptophyta > Magnoliopsida > Asterales > Campanulaceae > Codonopsis > Codonopsis lanceolata. The sequence goes on from CM028378.1 coordinate 132,517,601, forward strand.
TCAATTTTCGAGGATTGATAGATTCTTAATTTCAAGTGACTGAGTGCCGCTTGGGAGTCCGTTGCTCGCCCTGCCTTCCGAGACTCTTCTTCATCATACGTGCCTTTACTTGAGCGTGATGGATGTTCAAAGGGGAGCTCCTTTTCGGTTCGAGAATATGTGGCTAAAAGAACCCAGGTTTGTGGGATTGGGTGAAGGATAGATGGACCACTTATGTGGTGGAAGGTGACCCAAGTTTCCGCTTAGCTAGAAAACTGAAATTGCTCAAGGAGGATTTAAAAGTCCGGAATAGAGAGTCTTTGGCATGGTGGAGTTTAAAATCAAATCTATTTCGGATGAGGTCTTGTGAGTTGGATGAGAAAGTAGGGGCTGGTACATTGTCGAGGAAGAAGAATCCCTTAGGGTGCAGCTTAGTCGAGGTGAGCCTTCTCATTCGCGAAGAGATTTGTTGGCGCCGAGTCGGTTCAGTGGTTAAAGGAGGGGATAGCAACACCAAGTTCTTTCACAAAATGGCAAAGATGCGTGGGGCAGCAAAAGAATTAAGTCAATTCGGATTGAAGGTGTGCAGATAGAGGATGAGGCGGAGATTAGGTGAATCTCGAATTTCTTTAA
>CM028378.1:132518312-132602633 GCA_013146195.2 Codonopsis lanceolata
GTAAAATATCTTGTGGTACATGTAAACACTACAAAGTTAATTATATTATTTGCAGCTTTGTGTTCAGTTTTGTAGGATAATCGAGCTCTTGTTCAATAGTAGAGTTTTGAACTTCAAAAATTTTGAAAGTGTTTTACGTACGTATCTGCAATATAAATTTTGAAAGTGTTTTACGTAAGTACCTGCAATAAATTTGGAAAGTGTTTTACTGCCTTACAATTATCAATTTTGTTAATTAACTGACTTCTAACTTTAGTATAAATTTGTTATGTCACTGAAACAGATTTCATAGGTCTGTTTTTTGTTTAGGACTTTAAAGAATATATAAATAAAGTCTATTTGCCTACTTGAATTCTGTATTTGGTTTAATTTTCAATACAAAGTTAATTGTATTACTGCAGCTTTGGGGCGAGTATTTTAGAATTTTAGAATTGCATATAAATAAAGTCTTTTTTTTAAATATAAACAGCTGTGTGATCTAGTATTTATCTGCCCAATGCATATCTGGAAAGTAATCTGCCTTTTGTTTATTTATATAATAAAAAGCTTTGTTGTCTTCTTATTTATCTGTGCATTAATATAGATATACTCATTGTTGGACTGTAGTTGGTTAATTACTCTGCTGCCTTTGAACTGCTGCCTTTGAACATTAGGTAAATAACACACTTTGTTTATAAAACATAAATTAAGTCGTTAATTAATATTAATATAAGATTAAACATGGAGCTTTACCAAGCACAAACAATTGAACCTTAGACAATGGGAAAACATGTAATTTCATCCCTTACAAAAGAAGTAACAAACTCCTTCAGCTAGATTCGCCATTTCATTCGTTTCAGTCTCACTTGTCAAAAAAGATGCAATCTTGATCCCACTGTTGGTTGATTTATCTTATCAATTGCTCCATATTCAAAAGACACACAAAAGAACCATCTTATATTCGTCACTGCCTTGAACATCAGTAACAAACTACTCCAGCTAGATTCGCCATTTCATTCTCTTCAGTCTCACTTGTCAAAAAAGATGCAATCTTGATCCCACTGTTGGTTGATTTATACTATCAATTGCTCCATCTTCAAAAGACACAAAAAAGAACCATCTTATATTGTTCACTGCCTTCTACATCAGTACTCAATCCTTTTCAATCTTGACTTCAACTTTAGCCATCTTTTGATTTTCACTTCCACAGAACTCATCCAATAGTGATCTCTTTAATGTTGAGGCTACCACATCATTAGAAATAGGAACCTTGGTTACCTTCTTGATAGGGGTTGTAGCATCCACAGTTGCTGGATTCAGCTGAATGAACTATAAAATGATAAGAATAATTTTATTTTGTAATGAATGAAATTTAAATTTATAACATATACCTCATGTAAGTCTCTCATTTCCGCATCATCCATCCTTGGTAAAAAATCATAATCATCAATTAGATGTCCAAAATAATTTTCAATTAGTTTTTCATCTCGTATGACTTTTATAACTTGATACACATCGTGATTAGCTCCAGTCTGCTTTCCTCTAATCTGAATCTTGAAGATAAACTTCTTGTCAACCAAAGATTCAATTTCTGTTGGTATTATCTGTTCAATACAGTCAATTAATTTTGTTAGTGTTTGTCTATCTAGTTATGTAAATTCTTAATATGTACTTAATCTGCTCACCTTGTGACGACCCGACCCGGACCCCGAGGTGGAATCACAAGTCAAGTCGTCCAAATAGGACAACAATACATGCAAATACTCAATTATAGAAAACGACGTGACGCAACATTTCAGATGAAGCGCGACTCGGCACCAAAAGGCCGGAAATTTTCAAAACTTTTTAAACCTGATATAACAATTAAAGACAAGTATACCAATTCATCGGCGACTTTACTACCGGAACCCAACACTACGCAGTTCATGCTAATATATCTCGACGGCTACAACATGCCGGAGAACAACATAATTAAATAAAAGCTAAAGTAATGCCCAACGGAAGTTTTAAAAACAGATGAACCATAATACAGCTATACAAGGCTCGGCGTACATGCGCCGGCACTCAAAAATAGGATACATGAACTACAAGTATAGACATAAATCCAAATAAACCAAGTTCCCAAGCGAAGTCTAAATGACTTGCTAATCCCAACGTCCTTACAAAATAGAACAAAAGAAGGACATCTAAAAACCACAACCTCGTCGCGTGCGATCACGGACAAGCGAGAATCCTGCTACACCTCAACGAGCGGTACCTGATCGGCTCGGATCTAAAGCAGTAAAAGGGAGGGGGTAAGTCATAAAGACTTTGTGAGTTAACAATTATGCATGTCATGGCATTATGCAACATACATAGCAAGATATCATATTTAATATCAAGTCACTCAAGCATTCATTTAATAAACACTTAAATCACATATCCATGGTAGCACGTTGTTTCACATAAGTGCTATAACGTAAATCACATATAAGAAGGATATGTTATGGAACCGGTGCTGCTACGTAGCTCCTGCAATACATAGCGTTAACATTCGTGCCAATGATACCCGTGATGAGTGTATCAAAGTACCGAGCTCTACTGTTACCAAGCTCTACTTGGTAATTAGACTTGCCAATGTGCTCTCTTGGTTACAGAAAGGGCTACTTCCCACTTGTGGCCAACGGTGAGGCGTGTGTGATAAAAACCGGTATAACAACCCATCACTATCACGAGTCCCATAACTCGTGACGGCGATGCATTGTCACACCAACGACTCAATCAAATATGCCAGCTGGACTCATGCAATGCCAAGTAGATGTTTACTCGTCATGTAATCTCAAATAAGGAATAAGTTCGACAAGAGCGAACTTATTCAACAAGTAGTTGTTTACTCATTTAAGGAATCAAACAAGAATTCGACAAGAGCGAATTCAACATCGCAAATAGATACATTATTCTACAACATGCTCTCAATCATGCATTTATTTCACACGATCTCATAAACCGCATAAGAACTCAATCGAGTCTTAAAAGCACACAAACATCAAGGCATAAGCATCAATCCATCTCAAAGTATCGTAAGCTAATTCATTAGTCTAACGAACTACATTAAATCGTAGGGATTGATTTTGGAGTCGTTATTGTTCATAACTCCCTAAATTCAACTCCGGTGAGTTTTACTACATTTCAACCAAGAAGAGCATTGATGCTATATGTATCACATTGCCCTTTTCTAAGTTTTCCGTTCATTTAGAACTCGATAACTAAGCCGTTCATGTTCTTAAACTAGCCTTAAACACAATCTCGAGTTTCAAACCCTAGTTTCGGCGATGTTGTTAAACCTTGAATTGAACCGAATTCTTTCACAAGAGTTATTCCCAAGCTTAATACAAACAACATTCATGCTTTAATAAATGTCAAAATCATAACTTCATAGAGATTTCATAAAATCATACTCACATTTTATATGTTGAATTGGAAGTTTTGTCTTCACAAAAGGTGTTCATAATCAACCCTAGAACAACTATAATGAAGGGGTCATGCTATATTATTGAACATGAAAAATTCTGGGAATTGTCACTCACCTTAGTCTTATGATTAATGGAGGAAAGGTTGATTAAAGAGAGGATTGTAGTAGAGAAGATCGAGAGCTTCGATTTGGCTGTCTCGGTTCGACGATCGGACCACCGGATCTCCGGGAAATGGTCCTTCAAATTTGTGTGACCTCCATGGACGAATTTGAGCTCAAGTCTCTGAAGTTCAGCTTGTTTAATGATCAACAATGGCTGAAGGCTGAATAAATGACTTATATACTTCCCAAGATGGCCCTAATCCAAGTGAAGGTTGATAAATGGCCTCTCATTGGCCAAGGCATGTGAGCCATTGATAAGCAAATGATCAAAGGCTCAAAAGGGTTGTAAACAAGTCAACAAAGGTGGGCTTTGAGTCACAATGGACGTCCAAGGGCAAGGGTGCAAGGGTCATTAACCAAAACACTCAAAAAATCTCTCAAAGCTGAAAACTGTCCAATTTCCAGATTATTGTTACTGGACAGTCGATCTGGTAAAATCTACCATAAATATCTCACACCTCAAAATGAGATGATTATTGATTATTATGAAACTATACTCTTTAAACTATAGTTTAGCCTTTTAAATTACTCAATTTGGACTTATATTCATCAAAATATGGCTACTACAAGATCAAGTACAAAAGCTGATTTCCTGAAAACAGAATTCTGGCACAGCCGTAAGGCAAGACGTAAATGAGGTACTTATACACCTTGGAAAAATACCATATTTTACAGGGAGTATCCTAACATATGTAGATAAAACATACTAAATTTTTAGAAAATTCTCTTTAGTAGATTAGTACCAGAATTTTCCCGAAGTTCGCCCAAAAACCGGACTGAATCTGAGAAGTAATAAGTTGGTCATCTTATTTCCAAATGCAACAAGTCTATGAATGAAATGAAGTCTCTAACATGTCAAGACCTATTATAAACATGTTATAATGATGACAAACAGAAATGGGGTTTGGGTTCTCACATCCTCCCCCACTTAAAGGAATTTAGTCCCTAAATTCATACCAGAAATCTTGAACAAGTAAGGGTATTTCTCCCTCATCTCAAGCTCAGTCTCCCATGTGGCTTCCTCAATAGCATGATTCTTCCACAAGACCTTCACTAAAGGAATACGCTTGGTCCTCAAGACTTGCTCCTTGGTATCAAGAATCCTCACCGGTTTCTCAACGTATGAAAGATCGGGCTCAAAGGTAATCTCCTCATAAGTAAGAACATGTGACTCGTCCTTCAAGTACTTACGAAGCATGGAAACATGGAACACATCATGAACACCCGATATAGACGGTGGCAACGCAAGTCTATAAGCCAAAGAACCAATCCGTTCTAAGATCTCAAACGGACCAATAAACCTAGGAGAAAGTTTCCCTTTCTTCCCAAACCACTTAGTACCGCGCCGGGGCGATACCTTCAAGAACACAAAGTCACCAACCTGAAACTCAAGATCACGCCTCCCAAGTTGTCTGCGTAGCTTTTGTCTACTCTGTAAGCAATCGGTCTCTAATCGCCTTCACACTCTCACCGATCGTTGTACCATCTCCGAACCCCATAATCTAGCCTCACCAACCTCATCCCAGCAAATCGGTGATCGAAACTTACGCCCATACAAAGCCTCGTATGGCGCCATCTCAATGCTCGACTGATAATTGTTATTATACGCGAACTCAGCCAACGGTAGATGTGAATCCCAACTACCCTTAAAATCCATAGCACACGCACGTAACATATCCTCCAAAATCTGTATCAATCGCTCCGACTGACCATCAGACTGTGGATGAAACGCAGATCTTGAAATTCAAATTGCACCTAAAGCCTCCTCGCAAAGAATGCCGTAACCTCGAAGTAAATCTGGGTCTCTATCGACACAATGCTAACCTGTACACCATGTAATCTCACAATCTCTGAATGTACAACGCCAACCGACTCAAAGTAGGAAATCGCAATAGGGATAAAATGAAAAGACTTAGTCGGCTATCAACGATAACCCAAACAAAGACATCAAAGCCTCTACGAGTGCGTGGCAACCCCAGTAACAAAATCCATGGTAATATGCTCCCACTTCCACTCCGGAATCTCAAGTGGCTGAAGCAAACCAGCAGGTCTCTGGTGCTCAGCCTTAACCTGCTGACACGTCAAACATCTCGAAACATACTCAGCTATCTCCCTCTTCATCCCATTCCACCAAAACTGCCTCTTCAAGTCACGGTACATCTTATTAGCAATACCAAACAAATAAAATTTAAAAAAAAACAGTAATAATTTTTTTTCCGAAAAATCGCACCTTATTTTACCAATTGCGTCAAAAATGCCACATTTGTCGCAATAAAATTTTCCAGCTGCTGGAGTCATTTTCTTAGGACAGCGAGTACATGCAATGTACCACCAATTGCTTCCTGAATCTATAAAATCTACCCTGCCGTAGACACAATAGCTCCCAACCTATTGAAAATATTATTAAATATAAACTTTTAAATTGAAAACAAAATATGTAAAAGTTGTTAAAAAGAATTCAAATGAAAGTTAAAATGCATAATTGCCTCATTGATCTCATATAGTTGCTCTATTGTCCTAACCAGTTCCTGAGAGCCTTCAAATTCTTGGACTATAGATTGATCTCCTTTTATTGATATGTTATTTATTGGCATGGTTGCTTTACAGTTCGAAATCAAACTATCACGGAATACCAACTGACATTAGTACTTGTTTTAATTTATTATGTGTTTAAAGCTTATTTACTTATATCGTTATCGTTAATCTAAATAATAACTGTCTACATAATAACAAAATTATTAGCACATAACAGTTACGAAAATCTGCTATTTCTTTTATTTCTCCATTGATAACGACTTTGCTAACATTGAACGTGTTTGATATTCTAACCACATCGCGAAACTTCCTTGCATGACACATTTGCAGGAGAATTATGACAGGCTCATCAACAATTTCAGCTAATTTATTCATTAGCATATCAACATATTCTCCCCACAATGTGCATGCCAATGTTTTTCCACTGCAACCAAATAAAAAATTAAATATTTTAATTATGGGGAATAGAAAATTGGTTGATCATCACATATATAGATTTAATTGACTTAACTCAGAATCTTCTAAAACAATGTCTATCATTTTTGCATGTCGCCCCGCTAACTCTTTTTGTTGTGGTGAATTTCTTGCTGTAAGCTTCCCTATTACATCTTCACAACATTGTACAACAAAATATATTAGAAGATGTGTAATAAATTCATAAATATTAAATGATTTCCAGAATGCACTTACCAATCAACTGTGACTCATCAACTTCATCTATGTTGGAAAAATATCCAAACGGCTTAGGATCATAAATTTTAACTGGGAATTTTTGATCAAAAATTTCTGTCACCAATGTTTTGCCAAGAAACATGATTTTATACTTCTCATTTGTAGTTTTAAACTTCATTATGTTGTCAGCCACAACAAAATCCTTAATGGCATACAAATGATTTTGTTTCAATGTGGATTTGAATTTGCCTACGTGCTGTTGCTTGATAGTTGCGTGAATTCTGGAACCCTGCATGAAGAAAGTGAATGAATTGAAAAACGTATCACAAAATTACAAATTTTGAAAGGAAACTGGAATATGAATGTTTACTTCCTTGTCATGAAAGATGCACTCTAAACTGAAAATTACAAATATTGAAAGGAAATTGGAATATGAATGTTTACCTCCTTGTCATGAAAGATGCACTCTAAACTGTAAATTGTAGCATTGTCATTGAATGTTGGCACACTATAAATGTGAGCTAGTCGAACCTTCAGTACTCATTCAATCTTCGATGGGTTCAACTCTTGTATCATACTGAAAAACAAAGGCATTTTGTCAGATTTGCTGGGTATTTTGAATCTTGAATGCAAAGAAGCCATTGTTGGTGAGGATGGAAGGAAGAGGTGTATTTATAGTGATTAAGCTTGGCATACATCTGGTTTTGCTCACATCTTTCAAGTCAATATAATTTCAAATTTATAATGATTACATTGCAAACTTTTTTTAAGCCAATGAAATTGCATGCAGGGCACTTCAGTTTTATTTTCAAGATGTGAGGAAAAGTGGTGGAAGCTTTACCTCGGTTATCGCAACTTGAATGGGCTCCAGCCGGTTAGGATCACAACTTTGAAGACAAAATTATTTCAAATTTATAATGATTGGATTGCAAACCTTTTTTAAGCCTATGACATTGGTTGCAGGTCAATTCAGCAAAATTTCCCTCGGTTATCCCAACTTGGAATTTTCAGAAGCAATACATTAAGCTTTACAAATTGTATCTTTTGTAGTTGTTTCTGATTTTGTTTATGTTGTCTTTTCAATGTAGGCCACTTTATGGCTGAAAATTTGGCTGTATATGATTTGTTCTATTAGTAAATTAAGCAAACTGCATACTCAAACAACTCAAAACAATGGGCAAATATTAATGTGGGCTACACGGTTTTGTATTAGATTTGGGCTGAATTGAGATTATTACATCTTTAACCCTGACTAACTACAAATATTACTTTCTTATTTTGGACATATGATTTTGGCGGGAAGTTTCCTGAAAAGGAATACTTTCTTGCTTATATATATATATATATATATATATATATATATATATATATATATATATATATATATATATAGATTATAGTAGAGATGCATCTTAGTGAAAAATTAGTGTTGTTAGTAAAAGAAATTATGCAACTTGATGCACAAATTTCTTTATGTGTCATTTGTTCGTTGGCAAAGGTAATTGTTCAAATGTATTCCACATTTCCACTCGGTGAGAGCATCGAAATGATATATTTATTTGTTCAAATCCAGTTTTGGATGAATAAGATATATATCAATGTTTAAAGTATAATAGTTGTTGAAAAATCAGTATTTTTAATGAAAGAAATTGTGCAGCTTGAGACACGAATTTCTTTACGTGTCACTTGTTTGTGGGCAAATGTAATTGTGCAAATGTATTCTACTCGGTGAGAGTATCAAAATGATATATTTATTTATCCAAATCAAGTTTTGGATGAATAAGATAGCATGATTTAACTTATAATACTTGTTAAAAAAATCGTGTTTTTAGTGGAAAGAAATTGTGCAACTTGAGTTACGAATTTCTTTACGAGTCATTTGTTAATTTGTTGGCAAAAGTAATTGGGCAAATGTTTTATACTCAGTAAGAGCATCAAAATGATATATTTATTTGTCCAAATCGAGTTTTGGATGAATAAGATATCAAGGTTTAAAGTATGGTGTTAGAAGTGAGTCATTGGAGTAAAGTACTCACCCAATACCAATATAATAATATTATCTCACATTGGTTAAAAAATGTTGTTGATAGTAAAAGTCTTTCTATATAAGATTTCCACTATTATTAACAATAGAAGAGATTAATAGTGAATGATTAATATCACAATATCATATTAACTATTATTAATTATTTTTTTAGCTAATGATTAGAAAATGAAAAATCTCAAGTCAAGTGATGTGGAGGCTTGAGGATTCAACAATATCAAAAGTTGGATGATGTATCACCAACTTTAATATACTATAGTATGTATTTAATCATTTCACTTTCTTTTTGTTTTCAATTGCTAAAGTCCATTTTCGAGAAATTGTTCCTAAAATGCCCAGATTGGCTCATTTTACAACTCCCACCAACATTTGTTGCTGCAACGAAACGATGATTGACCTTAAGAACGATACTGGAATGGACATGAGCTAAGTTGAATAATAAGGACGAAGGCGGCGATGGAGGAAGATGGGGAGGAGGAGGAAGACGTATAACATAAATGTCTGGTTCATTTATAATTTTACAGCGTGATGCATCAATTGAATGCTTGACTTGATGCAGCGTGATGCAAAATTGGATTAGGTAATTAAAATAATGGATCACGGTGTAAAATTTGGTGTAGAGCGATGTATTTAAGTGTGTGATCCGTAGCGCACTCCAAGCTTATTAATGATATCATAGTCTTTTCACCTCCAAAATATGATATTTTTTTCCGGTTAAAAAAATATAAGATACTTTAGCGATTAAAAAGTTATCAAAATAGATTGGTCCGAATTTATCCCTAAAAAATAGGAAAAATTACAAGCCGGTACATCTTTTAAAATATGTTTTCAAATGAATCCAACTATTTTTTGGACATATATTTTAGGTACAATTTTGGGGTTAAAGTACGTTACTGCCCCTTCTTTGTTCATTTCTCGCATGAACTTCTCATCGACATTTCTCCTCTACCTTTTCCAGTTGCTCACAGCACCTTGGGAACTCTTCCCTTCAATTGCGCTCTTGCTCCACCAACGGTGGTATTCAGCTGCTCTCTGTTCCTACCGGATCATCAATGAATGACATGGCTGAAATTAGTATGTTAGTTATACTGATGATGACAACCCTTTACAACACACACACACACAAGAAACCAAACAAAAACGGACTAGATCTACTTCCCCAGATCTCCTTCATTTCCCCTCAATCTCCTTCATTCCCGAATCTCCCCTTCTCAGTTATAATGTCTCCTAATCCCATGGATAGATTATTGTAATTTTCCATTAGATCGGAGGGAGATCCAACTTTATAAATTAAATAAAATAGGGGCTTTCGAGTTCGTTCAAGTTGCCAACGACAACGACGATGACGTCGAACAAGACAATAACGGAGACGAGAACATCGGTGGTTTCAACGGATGTGGTGGTGGTTGTCTTGTACATGTAGGTTGTAACGGTAGTGGCTGCTAAAAGGATCGCAAACACGACAACGAGAACACCAGTGTTGTTTTTGTTCTTTGCCATTGTTAGGTGCAATGGATGAGAGAGTGAGCGTGTTGTGGGTTCCCGGGAAATGCGCCCGCGCCCCGCGCGCCCTTGGATAGGGGTGTGCGTACGTGCGGATGCGGAACACCACTGCTCTTATTTCACCCTCCCTTTTTTAGGGAAAAACGAAATTAAAAGTACGAGAGGAGTGCTGTCTAAGATAGCATGTTGGAATGCGCCTCGGTTGCCTTTAGTGGATTTTTGATCCAATATGGGAACTTTTGGGTTTCCCGCATCAAGTTATCCCTTGTTTAGGGGATACCAGGATATGAGAATGCATCACCCTTTCATTCTCATTTTCCCTTTTTTAGGGGAAAACGGAAAAGTGCAAAAAAGGATGTTGCGACGCCCCCACTATGAATTTTATAAAAATAGCCTTATGGCCTATTTCGAATCACTATGGGAGCTTTGGGTTTCCTGCATCAAGTTATCCCTTGTTTAGGGGATACTAGGATATGAGAATATATCACCCTTCCATTCACATTCTCCCTTTTTTAGGGGAAAACAGGAAAGTGCAAGAAAGGAGTGTTGCGAGGCCCCACTGGATCGAAAATGTTTTAGAGTCGCCATCTTTATTTTAAGGCAAAATAAAGCAAAACCAAAAAAAAAAAAAAAAACCAGAGATTATGAAAACGGGTTCGGAGGCTAAGTTACGAGTTGGGAAGGTGCTAGGCACCCAACTCCGCCCTTTCGGTCTCAAAAATGGTTTTTGGCTAAAGTATGCTTATTGTTATATTTATTTAACAAATAAACAAAGCATTAAAAGACAGGGAAATAAAAACAAATACATCCGCGGCTACATTATTTACGGACTTACAGCCGTTTCCTTACAATAATTACAAATATATTTAAAAATATTTGGCCATTATAACGGATCTTTTTACATAATTTTTCTAACTAAATCCGGGTAGCACAACGGCTTATATTTGCTACATTGGGCCGGATTTTAAAGAACAACTAAAGAAAAAACAACGCCCTTAAAGGCTATTACCTTTTAGAGCGCGGTGTGCTCGCTCTGTCCTTCAAGGAGATGGAGTTTTTTTTTTGTTGTGATTTGGCTAGAGTGACTGCTTATTTCGGATGGTTTTGGCTAGTTCACTCGGGCAGAATGACGACTTATTTGTCGTTGTTTTGACCTTTTTGGTTGGGTGGAATAACGACTTATTTTGGGTGTTTTTCGGCCTATTACTCGGGCAGAGTAACGACTTACTTTATGATTTTTGGGCCGGAGAAATGAGGTGGATACCTAACTAAAAGGCTAGGGATCACTTTTAATCGGTGGGTTTTTGTTTTGGCGGAGTTTGGACGGGGTTTGGAAGCTTTGTGGGCTAAACACTCCATATCTCACTTCTCTCACTATATCAGCGTTATAAGAACGCGGAGGAAAATCTTCAGCGTTTTTTTGCGAGGATTTCTCCGTCTTCAGAAGTGAGCCCAGCACCTTTATTTATAGGTGGGCAAGAGGACACATCGGGGATTAAAAATCCCTTCAGCGCGTATCAAAACCTTGTACACCAGCCTTTGATCATTGTACAATGCGTTAACTGGGAGAGGAACTGTAGCTTGTATGGCGCGGACTTAAACCCCCCTTGGCGCGGCGCCAGAGATGCCTTTTGGCCACACCAAGGCACTATTCAAGTTTCAAATTTGACATTTTCACCCCTCGCATTTTACTGTTTCGCGCATCCTGCTTTTCCTTTCGCAATTTTGATTCCTGTAACTTGACATTTGTTAAGTTTAAGCAGTTCTTGATATCACATGTCAGAGTCACATATCAGAGATACGAAATTGGGGTGTCTACACGTGTGTGTGTGTGTGTGTGTGTGTGTATTTGAGGGAGAGGAAGGGATTTGCATGTTAACCTGATGTGTGTATTTGAAGGAGTGGACCAACACCAGTTTGACATCAGCATTCTGATGCCTGTATTTGGCAGCAACCTGATGCCTGAATTTGGCATCAGGAACCCGATGCCTGTGTTTGGCAGCAACCCGATGCCTAAGTTTGGCATCAGCAACCTGGTGCCTAATTCTGATGCCTATCATTAGCATCAGCATTATTGAATTTTTTGTCTTGAAAAAATTGTAGGCATCAGCATTATTGGATTATTTTTCACCTTATGCCAAGCCTTGACATCAGCTTTTTGGCATCAGTTTTTTTGATTTTTTTTTTTTGCTTTTAATAAACTATGAAAACAATGCTGATGTCAAACCTTGACATCAGCTTTTTTGAATTTTTTTTAGGTCGGATTAGATATGACTTCATTAATGACAGTTTTGTCATTTGGCAGTCAATTTACAGTTACATGAAAGGTCTAAAAAATTGATGATTTTAGATGAAAATATGTTTCTAAAATTATATCCACTTGAAATTTGCCCAAAAAAATATGTTGGACAGTAGTGGTTAGAAATTTTGAAAAAATAGGCGAACGTACTCCTTATTTAAAGCTCAGGCTTGAAAATTGGGCTTTCATCACGGGCTCACTTGGCCAAAATTTGTGCTGCAGACGAATCGGCCCATATCACACAATTCATCAACAACCTCACCGGTACGTACAGCAGTGGGAGAACCTTTCCTCTGACTCTGAATCACACATGCACCCCATACTATCAAACTAGAGGTCTAAGAGGTGACTAGGTGAGTCCAAAAATCTATGCAGGCTGTGATGGTTAGAAGAGTTAAACAAACAGAGTGACCCTTGGTCAGCTTTTTCCAGTGGCCAAAAGTAGGAATTCCATCCACTAAAACTACAAATTAGCTCTTCTAAGTTCTAAGTAATTTTAGCTCTTGTACAATACATACCCTCCCGGCGCTAGAAGTCCTATCTCCACTGATGCAAGAACACAGGCTTGGGAACATGCCAAAACAAGCGAGGAAGCAGGGCCGGCCCTGTAAAATCGGGGGTCAAATGCTAATTACGTTGAACGAGGCCCTTCCTTTGTAGCTTATTTTTTTTTTTTCAAATTTTGAAAAATTAAAGAAACAAAGGTTATGTATGTCATTTTTTTCTATTAGTAATCTTTTGAAAATATGCCGAAAAATATTTTCGGGTGTTTGTTAAACACATGGAAAATGTTACGGAAAACAATATATGAATAAATACAAAAATTATATTCTAATATTAATGTCCATATTGAATATAAAATAATGTTTAACTTTAAGTAATTTTTCTTTAGTAATCCTAAATTTACCATTAATGTTGTCAAATCAATAAGGTTCATTTTTTTTCAATATCACAAATACAAACAAAAAAAATTGCTAATAATGAAAAAACGTTTTAAAAAAGAAAATTGATAATATTTGGGATATCCCTAAATAATATAGTGGACACTAATTTTATGACGTAATGAGTATTTATTTAAATTATAATTTATAAATAATATGCACAAACTCTAATTATATTTCTAAACAATGTATTTGTTGAGTAAAATATTATGTGTTTGTAAATATGTGTAATTGTGGAAGAGGGCGAAGGGGTGCTCGAACATTTGGAAAATAAATCCGTAAGTCATTTTCCGTTGACTGGGAAAAGATTTTATGGTTGACTACATTTTCCTCTGGTTACCAAACACTGGAAAATGAGGAAAACGTTTTCCAAAAGCCATTTTTCGTGAAACAAACGGAGCCTAAGTCTTTTTAAGAAATTAGAATAGGTTTTTTTTTAATAATGTGTAGGGTTTTTGTGAGATTTTGGGGCCCAAAAGATTGGGTATTTTTAGGGGCCCAAGGCCATGGCCTTACTTTCCTTATGACAGGGCCGGCCTTGCGAGGAAGTATAGTTTGTAGACTTGCCAGATGTTATAGAGTCCGGGAAGGTTAGATAAGATAATGGAGTATGGACACAAGGATGACAAAATGGGTGAAATATAATAGCCTAGCGTAGTTGACAGTCCGAGTGATATAACCAAACACCATAACTGAAATAACTATATATGGATGCTGTGATAGTCTGGACTCAAAATGACAGCAGTCCACGAGAATGAACCTGCACAAAGCTACCTAAATAGTCAAATATATGGATACTTCACTATGTAAATTTAAGGCATTTCGCTTACTTAGTAAATATTTCTGGATGGTATAAAGTGTTGGAGACATCCTCTAAGGCAGACACCCTATCAGTTTAATTTGTGGTAGTTGCAGGCCAATGACAGTGGCTGTGGCTGTCACTTTATTTAACTCTCATAAATCTTAAATGGCAGCATGTGAGATGGTTCCACAACAAAGCTCAAAGAAACCAAAGTTTCAAGTAGAATGCAGATTTTGAATCACAGAGGATGGCAGCAATGAAACACTCGGTATCGAGACATAGAAAAGACAAGCTGAAAATTTGCTAAATCTCATGTTAAAAGGCCAGAAACAGAAATTTCTATTTGTTTAGTGCATGTAAACAACTACATTCATCAATTGGCTGTTTTAGATATAATAACATATTAACATGCACAGTTTGAAAGGATATAGATATAGAGTGATCAAACTAGACTTCAGCAACTTCCATAGGCCATATTCTCTGATCCCAAAAAGAGAAAGGGAAAAGAACAGAAAAGAAAAAGGTCATATGTCTGTTGAGGATAATTAAAAAGAGCCTAGGTTAATTATTTGCATAGGCACCAAAAAGAGTTATGACTTATATTTATGTGTGGGAAATTGGGAATGCTGAAACTTGTAAAAGCCAAGCTTGCAAAAAAGCCATTCCTGAATATTGAGTCCTTGCAGTTCATAGATCTTGAGAAAACAAAATACCACGTCTAGACTGAGGTTGCTATGGGATATTGACGAAGAGCATTTCTAGGTCTAGCTAGGGGTGGAAACAAGCCTAGCTCAAGACTCGCTCTCTCAGGTTTGTCTAGCTACCTAAAAAGAAAAGGCTTGAATTTCATTCTTTTTCATATTGAGCCGCTTGTTCAAGTAGTTAGTTCAGTTAAAAAGGTTGAAATGCTAGTGAACTCTTCACTCAAGCTCAACTGAGCTTAAAAGATTTGATGAGCTTCTAGGTTTGGTTCATTGACCTCATTCTGCATATCTAGTTGAAACGCCAGCCAAGCAAGTGATGGCAAAGCATCAAGTAGCATGACTTGTTTTCTAGCTCTAGCTATAACCTAGTTAGTTTGCAGACTGCAAATTTGAATGGTGATCAAGTCTCACTTAGACATCCAAAGAATAGTATTGACTAGACAAGTCCTAATACCATAAACTTATTGGATCTAAATCATGCTTGTCACTATAGTGGCCTTTTTCAAACATTTACACCAATGAAGTACCCACTTACAGAGTTACAGGTTTTAGTGCTTCCCCAGCACTATTCTCTATCAGTTCCAAGTGAACCTTGTGCCTCGTTCTGTCTACATTTGCGCACTATATACCCGTAACGCCTACCAATTGAAAAATCGAGAGCTGTTGGGTAAGCTATCAGTAGGCGGGTCCTTTTTTTTTTTAAGAAAATTGACAGAACTGAATGAAAAGGATCCCCGTAGCAGAGTTATTTTATGACAGGTTTTAGAATTTTACATGATGTAAATAGCTTCACATTTTATTATTAAAATTTTACATGATGTAAATAGCTTCAAATAAGGGTGCTCTGCCCCTCTTATTTAAAAAAAAAAATAAAATTCTGAACTATTCTCTAGCTAGCAGGAACCCTATAACATATACATGAGGGTCATGTTCAGTCAACAATTCTCTGCCACACTTTAAACTTTGCATAATGCTCAACTACAAAATTTCTGGATTAAGCATATAAGGAGGATGTTGGTCCTGGCTATGGGGTTCCCTGCAAAATTTCATTCACCATCCACTTGTTGGTTATCACTTTCACATGCTTCTCTTTACACAAAAGGTACCAAATGCCAACCTCACCTTCAAAAGGCCAACCCACTAAGTTGATTCTCGATTGCTGATAGCAACTTGACCTGTACCATATTCTTGTCTATCTTATTTCATCTGTTGATATTGTACCAATTAAGTTCTATTTATAAGCCTCATCATTGGTGTCTGAAAAGTTACATTTCCCCACATATCTCATAACAATATTCTTCTTTTGGCATGTTTAAGCGACTGAGTCACTTTCCTGCATCAAATATCCATTTGCGATGGGTTGAATAATTTAGGCGGCAATGCATAAGAAAAACGCATGTGGATCCATCTTGTTCAGTAAGAATCCCTGCACCCAAGAGAGAGGGGGAGGGGGTAACTCACTTGCATCCTATGACTACAACACTTGCACAGAAGAAATCAAAACGATACTGCCCCTTGCTACACAGTTGCCTTATATACATAAACAACCCCATAGGCCTTTGGATAATTAAAGGTGATTAATTTCTTATATGATTTTCTCCTTGTAAAACTTGCTGGATCATATGACTCACTTGCATCATATGACTACAAAACTTACACAGAAAAAATCAAAACGATACTGCCCGTTGCTACACAGTTGCCTTATATACATAAACAACCCTCGGATAATTAAAGGCGATTAATTTCATATATGATTTTCTCCTTGTAAAATTTGCTGGATCACAAACAGTTCTGCACCTCCCCAAACTCCAGGATTCGGAGTGTATGAGATTAACACCATAAAGAATCACATCCTGAAAATTCCAATATCCTAAATGTAAGCAATGAGGTCACAACATCACATACCAAAAAAGATTACCATTCTTTATTAATGGGTAACTGATATAGTTCTTACTCTTTGGTTGTTTCGAAGAACACAACTCTGAAAATGTTGGCTGAAGTATAAAGCCATTAGCAACTGCTAAAACCAACAAATTTGGAGCCTAGGCATGCATCAACAGCTTCACTAACAGTAAGGAAAACCCACCCTCTTCCAATTTTATCTACAAATTCAACTAATTTTAGCTTGTGAATCACCTGCCACCTTGGATTGGCCATAACTAGCTGCAACCACACAGGATTATTTAGTTAGACTATAGAAACAAATGTCTGCAGATCCATTAACCAAAGGAGAAAGATACGAAAATCGTGTTCATGAATGTTTGCACCGTTCGGTCAAAAAACAAATCTTATGATATGCACAAATAGAAAAATGATGAGGTGATTGTGGCCTACTGGCCTAGTATTATGATCTGGTGGTCAGACAATATGTTTATTCTCAATGACGTCCCTCTAGTCTAAGAAAACTTTTTAAGTGCTAGAATTGGTTAGGCTCACTTTTATGCCTCGTGAAACCAATTTCTTCTGTATTTCTTCTAATGCAAGGATCCCTGAACTGTCAATACTCATCACACCTGTTAAAACAAGAGATTTAAGTCATATACTCTGCTAGAGATTCGTGGTTATAGAGAAAAAATATGACAAGGTTTTTACTGATCAAACAGTCAGAACTTACTGGACATGTCTAGGATCAGTGCATAAGTGGTTTCCTTCGAGTTTTCTTTTGTCCCATCCTCCTCGGTCACCCTTCTCATTATCCTAAAAGGATAAACTTTAAAATTATTAGAAAGAATCTTGAGTGGATTTGCACTCTCATGAACATCCACATGAATGGGTACCTTTCTCTAATGAAATTTGCATTTGCAAAAGATATTGAGCCAGTGTTCAAGTGAATTATCAAGATGGATGGAATTTTAACCGCCATGGGGTATTGATTGATATCACAAAAGATATCTGTCCCTGAAATTCTCCCGAGTTCTTCTACACCAGGTCGTATCGAATTAAGTATTATCTTTGCAAACGAGATGGTAACCTGTTATGAATCACATAAGTAGTTAGTGAAAAACAATTCCAAGTTTTCTCCGACGTTGTATCCACGAAATAAGATTAAATATGCCAAATTAATCAGTCTGCCAGACTCTTAATCTTTGAGGTCAATAGGTCATATAGGCAGATATTTCCAGAACAGAATGATCTAAATATGTTGTCAAGAGTAAGTTCAAGTCACCAGACTTCCTTAGAAAAAAAGCATTCTTATCCACACAGCAAAGCAGGCAGAGGTCAGAGGTGGTTACAAAGTATAAACAAACAGGATACACACAAGAGTAGACGTAATTAAGTCAGCTATCTTGGAATGCTTAAAACACCAGTAGCCCGAGTATCATACATACGGTACATGTGACTGGTGGGGTATCCACTAACTACAGTATTATTGACCTCATATATATATATTCCTTACTTTCTAACAACCATGCTCCTTTTTCAAATAAATTATCGTTGCTTTATTGCATACATGTGAGAGATTCCTGCTTCCCATTCTCTATTTGTATGTGAATTGGTGGTTTTGTGACTTGTGAGTTTGATCAAGATTCATACAGTATGAGTAGGAATATAAGATTTACCGCAGCTAGAAGACCAATCTCCACTGATGCAAACAGCACGCCAAAGAAAGCGCCAATACAAGCGAGGAAGTCTAATTTATCAACTTTCCAGATATGGTAAGCTTCATGAATGTCGATCAGCCCAGGAAGGGCAGATAAGATAATGGAGGCAAGGATGGCAATGGGAGTGTAATACAATAGCCTAGTCAACAGTTCCAATGATATAAGTACCGTGATGGCCATAACTATATTTGATACCACAGTTTGACAGCCTGCGCTAAAATTTACCGCAGTTCGTGAAAATGAACCTGCGTAGAATTACATGTACAGTGAATATTTTGTACTACATAGACGAGGGAAAAAAAAAAAATATATATATATATATATATATATAAAGAGATAGAGAGTTGCTCATGAAAAATATAAGCTCACCAGTTGCCGTATAGCAAGAAGTTAAAGATCCTACAATGTTCATGAAGCCCATGGCTACCATTTCTTTGTTCCCATCAAGGTGATATCCTCTAATAGAAGCAAAAGACCTGCCGACAGCAATGGCTTCCTGAAACAAGTGGCTGATTTCATTAATAAACAAAGACTCTATATCTTCTGTTTTTTTATGAAATGATTGAACTAAAAAGGTCAAAGAGTAGAGCCGGACAGTGAGAGCAACAATGGCACAAATCAATCCAATTTTTGCTGCTTGCCCAACATGTGGACCATGGAGTTGCAACTGATGAGCTGAACTTGGATTCAATCCTGATTTGAGATGCTTTATAATTTTGATTCCATGTTCATCTCCTTTTGCGAGGTAGACTATCAAGGTGGATGCAACAACCGATATAAGAGGAGCGATAGCTGGCAACCAGAAGAGCTTTTTGTTCCTTCTCCCCTACATATTCAGTCCATGTTACTAAGACTTGATAGAAAAATGATATAAAAACTAAATATAAAATACATCGAAGAAAACTACTTACAATGAATCTGGTGATGAGGATGAAAATAAGGAATGAACAACCAAGGAGAAAATTCAGGGGATACCACTGTCAAATAGAGCAAAGTCATGGCTGTTAATGTAAAAAATGCAACAGAAACTAACAAGAACAGAAGATTACCGAAAATGTAAAGCACAAAGACATGCATAAGGTTACCCTTCTTGAGGACAATGGATCATTCTTAAAATCATGAATTAGAACGTTAAATATAAATATATAAGCTTCGAGAAAAAGCATTGCTAAGCGGAACTTACTGGATGGTGAAGGGATCTTGAGACCGCTCCCAAGACAGAGACCACGTCAGTTTTGGTGGTGAAGTGACTAAGGCCAAGCAAACCCTTGAGTTGTTGGAGACCAATGACAATGGCTGCACCTCCCATAAATCCAACAACCGCAGCATGTGAGAGAAAATCCACAAGAAATCCCAACCTGTAAGTATCACTCCCTTACCAATAAGTACAAGTTTACAACATAACACTTGCATGCGCACAACCTAAAGATAGCAACCATCAGAAAAGAAAAAAAGGCGAATTACCTAAGGACTCCAAACAAAGCTTGGAAGATTCCAACAAAGAAAGTCACAGTGAAAACAAATTTTCTATAGCCCACTGGATCAGCTACAGGATCAACTACTTTCTGAATCGTGGAAGATAGCAGCAATGAAACCACAGCTACTGGACCAATGGCAATCTCCCGCGAGCTCCCCATTACAGCATATATTAGAGGTGGAACAACACTCGTGTCTAAAACAAACAGATACAAGACATAAACGAAAATAGAGCAAAATTACATACCAAAATACTCTTTTCAGTTACATTATTACATCAAATGCTGTGATAAGAGTAACAAAACTTACATAGGCCATACTGAGGATCGAGCCTTGCTAAACTAGCATATCCAATACTCTGCCATAACAGTTTATGTGGCAAATATGAGTTAGATTTAGACAGTTATCAGTTACTAAGTAGTTAATACGTTATGATCAGACAAGCAAAAGGAATTCTACTTTCATTATGCATACCTGAGGAATGCTGAGACTTGCTAGAGTCAAACCAGCCATTAAGTCACTCTTGAACTTTTTAGCCTTGTAATTCCTCCCCCAACTGAGAATTGGGAAAAGGCCATGCAAGAATGAAACAACGTGTCTAAATCTAGGATGATTTTTGGGTACTGATGAAGAAGAAAAACTATTTCCTCGAGGAAGAACAGTCTCTCTTATCGAACCAACAAACTCTTGCCATAGACCAGGTGGATCAGGAGAGTTGAGAACCCACTGATTCCTCTCGGCTCGCTTTATATCCTCATTGTTGAGCTGCTCGTGGCCCTCCACAATGAAGGTCTGTTCATCAGGCAAGGAACCCATTGTTGTTTGAAGTGTTTGAGTGAACTCTGAAGGTATGTCTTTTGTAGTAGTAGCTCTACCAAGTTAACGGACTAATGATAGAATGAAAAGGATAAATGGATGCTTTAAACATGGGTTTGTGGTGTCTTATAGTTAGTCCTAAATGTGGGTGTGGGGCCGGTGGACCTACTTACAAATTTAAGTAGGCAATAGGAGACTTCTTCTTATAGAGGTCAACTTCTGGCTGTTGAGTTTGAAATATCTGTGCCTAAAACTAATGTTTTTTTTTTTTTTTTGTCCTTCTGATATCTCTACATCCTACCTACATTGTTAGTGCTTCGGCAGAGGCATCACTTGGATGCTACGTATGCTGTCAAATTTAATTTTTGCGTAATCCACTATCAAATGCCTAGGTTCGGAAAATTAGGGGAAGTCGATTATCTTGTTTCATGAGAGATTTGATTATCTTTTTTAGCGTTCATTTTCTTGGCTTGAGAGAAGTATGGTTAAGTGGATTAAAGGGACGTTCTCTTGTAGAGAGAAGAAACAATGCCAAGCTTAAGAGATATTAATATACTTGGCAAAAAGTCCACCATTCTATTTAGGGATTTTGATGTTTTACTAAAAAAGTCTACTTTCAAAAGTTAAGCCTACAATCTCCTTAACCTTCAACTTTGCCCTCCACATGTTGTATAAGCATATCGACTATGCTCGAACAATTTTATAATTATGATCAAATCTAATAATACCTATAAATTTCTTAATAATTAGACTTTGCAAACATCAACTCTTTGGGTGGTTCGGATTAGTTGAATAAATGAAGTTCTTGGGAAGGTAGATACAGTAGGCAGGCAGATCATCAATCCCAAAAGATAAGATAAGATACAATAAAACTAATAAATCAATGATCATATGCTATGAAAGGTAACAGTTGATTCAGTTTGGGTCAGTGGCCAGTAGGTCAGGATAGTGGCAATTCTCATCATTTCAACAATAAATTATAATTTTAAATAACATATGCCTAAAGTGTACATTTGATGAATGCATTGGTTGTTCTTCTGCTGAATAGGCAAAGATTGTGTTAGGAGCAGCTTAAAATCTATAAACCTATAGTTCAGTAATGTTAGCATCTTCATGAACGCAGAACGCTACTTCATATGTCTCGTAATGAGAGTTTGAATACAACATATACTTATATCTATGAAGGAGGCAAGTTCGCTCAATTTCTGAAATGGGACTCTGCTTCGGGTAGTAGCGAGATGTTGGATGGAGAGAGAAAGGATTTATGCGAAGTGCCAAGGAGTGCCTCCACCCTCAAACACACAAAATACAAAATAGCATGTATAGATCAAGAATTCAAACAATGTGGTGGGCATAACAGTAGGATAAGCATCAGAAGCCTTCTTTTGACTTCATCTCTGATTCCTCTGCAACAGGATTTACCAATCATTGTCATATACCTTGAAAAATTTGAGGCTAAGTACCATTAGACTATGATTAGATGTATGCATATCAGAAAGGATTAGCTGGCGAATAACATGGGAAAAGAGTTCCAAGAGTGTATGTGTAGCTTTTTGGAAGAGTCAAACTACAGCAAGGGGATTCTCAAAGCTTCTCAGTCTTTTTAGCTTATCTAGCTTTAAATCATTAGAGGAGTGACTATCACCACTAGAAAACTTCAAATACATAATTCAGTTATTGACTACTGTTAGTATTGAAGCCTTCACAAGATCATCCATCTAATGAAGCATAGTGGAGGTCATAGTGATTGTGTGTTGCCTAAAACTTAAAATGTGGTAAATATAAACTAGACCAATCGTACCACGGGTCTTGTATGTCATTGGGACGAAGCTATGTTTACGTGCGTGTATATACAAGCCACCAACTTGGTATAAGCCAAAGAAAAAATAAATATATATCTTGTAGTGAGAGACATGAAAGGAATCCATTATCACAGCCAACCATCTAATATGACCACTTTACAGGATTGCAATGAACTTAGCAAGTGCTAAAAGATATTGGTGACCGAAACAAAAGTACAACTTCTTTATGATCAAATCAAAGGCCCCAAAAGACTAGGTTTATTCTTCTAGGTTGGAAAATTTTGTGCTCTTTTTCTAAGACACTGGCAAAAATGCTCAAACTTAGGAGTCAACGAGTCACCGGCCAGCGTCTGAGCACTGCCTTGCCACGTGGTTCGATGTGGACTGCCCACCAACAGATCTGACAGAAGGTTCATGAACAGTTTGAAAAATGTTGGTCTAGTGTTATGGTCCCCAGTAGATCAGAATTCATAGATGATCTTCTGCATTCTGGTTCTCACTTTACAAAGTGCACCTTCTAAAAGGCACCACCCCATCCCAATCTTCATTTGGAAGGACAACCCACCACTTTGATTCTCAAGTGCGACAGTAACTAGACTTATGCCATATTCTTTTGTTTTATTTTACTCTTTTTTTAACTCTTAACAATATTCCATGTAATGGCCTAAGAGTTTTCATTTGAAAGTTACATCTCTCTCTCTCTCTCTCTCACTCACTACCTTTCATAAGCATAGGTATCACCGTATAGCTTTCTTTTACCAGAAAATAGCAGTGCCACTAATGCAACAGTGTGAGGGGTGGCATAGCATAGTGCTCGCTGAAGTGCAAATTATGATTGATCGTAAAAAAACCCTTGTTGTGCAAGGAACCATAAGGGAGCACTAGAAGAAATGCTGATCACAAACAGACTAGTGCTCAAGAAAAGCACACATTTATAATTTGTATGATGTGCCATGGTAAAAAGTGCCCCAAGGAAATTCTTTGAGGATCTAAAGAGTTTTTGCTTTGGAACAGAGGATTTTTGCCATCGAATTCTTTGCATTGGGCAATGTTAGAAGTATCATGACAGGCCTCACCAAAGATAGCCTAGATCCTACTAGAGTAAACTAACTTCCATTAATTGTACGACAACAATTGGTGCAACAAAGATGTGGTCACGGAAATAACATAAAAGGAGCTCATCTCTTATACTATACACGCTACACCTAAAGACTTCCAAGTGTCAACTACTTGATAAAGTATTTGTTCATGGGTAGAACCTCATACCCAAACTCTAAGCCAAATAATTGAAATGAAATTTCAAACGAAGGTGTGACGTAGTCCAAACGTGAGAATCATAGTGCTCATGGTTACTCAGTCATCTAGGACCTCATCAGTCGTCATATATAATTGCTCACTCAATAACATTGACCTAAATTTTGGTACTCCAAAAGTTACAGGACAGCACATTTCAATCATACATGTGCACGAGTGTGTGGTTTAATATAAGTAAATGTCATCCAGAATATGTATAATGAATTACAACAAACAAGTGTTGTATAATCATTCCTAGTAAAGTTGACAGGAAGGCAAATTAAGTGGCTTATTGCATAACATGATGAAAATTAAAGTAACACCAGTTCTACTTGTTGAGCAACTTTTCCTTCAAGTGTCTGCGTTGCTTCCTCCTAATTTCATATAATTAGCGGGATTTCAGATAATATTCGTAGATGAAGAGCATCAATTATAGATTTTTTTTTATATGTGGTATGCCACATACTGTATAGTCAGTAGTCACCTTTACGGGATTTAATTAGCTTGTTTTGCTTGCAGGAATTATGGATTTTAAGTTATTTTCTAGTTTTTCCTTCATCTTTATATCCACTAGTCTAGAGTTTTAGTTTTTGCTTTGCTATATATTTCTAAGCTTTTGTTGGAGTCGGCAGTGCTTGATTAATTAAAAAAACTACAGAGCAAATTCTCTGCTCTTCAGAGAATCCTCTGTTCTTCCAAATTTTCAGAAGGGGCACTCCAGAGCAAAAGAATACCGATAATCTGGAAGAACAGAGGATTCCATGAAGAATTGAAGATAGAAGAATTAGCTCTGTAGTTCTTTTATTAATCAAAAACTGCCGACTCCAACAAAAACATACAAATAAATATACAGCAAAGCAAAAACTAAACCCTAAACTAATGGATACAAGGAAAGACTAGAAAACATCTTAAAATCCGTAATTCCTGCAAAACATAAAAAATAAAAATAGTCGAGCTAATTAGATAGCAATATCAATTACTACCTATGTTCCACCTACAAATATACTTGTGGATGGTAGAGATGAAAAGGTTATAAAAATTGTAGGCGTAAGTGAAACATCTCGAAGAGTAGTGAACTATTTCCGCTAAGTACCTCTACAAATCGAACTTTGATCCTTAGTAGCTCAAATTGGACCAAGCTTGGCAATGTCCCAAAATTAGATTATCCCCAGTGTTTGTATCAAAATGCATAGTCCAAGCAAACCTAGGTTGTTGAGTGTGTTACCAAACAAGGTGGACTGTTGGAACCAAAAGTGAATCTAGGTAGAGTCGAGGGAGGAAAGGATGAGTCCAGATCTTCTGTATCACTGGTGTATTATTTTTTATCTCCATCATTGCATCTCCATCATTGCATCTCAACCAATGGTTGAGATGAAAAGTGATACATCCAGTGGTACAAGTGGTACAGGAGATCTGGACTCGGAAAGGATGGGGGTTTCCCTCTTCTTTCGAGCAATCTTAGGCATCTAACTAAGTTTTTTATTGTTAAATTTGATGAGGAAAAAATGATCATAGTCATCTAGCAGGCGTTGGGAGCACCAGCGAATGGCCAGAGCTTAGTGTTTGATTGGGCAGAGCATATTCCTCCTATGAACTTGAGGATGTCACCGCTTCTGTAGCTCGAGCATAGGAACATCGTCTCTTCCCAGGCAATGGATGACCCATCCCCATGAGAAGTTTAGCTCGGATTGTCCTTCATGCATTAAGCAGGGCCGTTCCTGGGCATTGGTCAAAGGGACGATCGCCTAGGACCCAAAAATATTAGGGGAATTTATATGTATAGTATATATATAATATATAAATATAATATTAATAAATATAAATAGGGAATATGGAAAATTGTCTGGAAACAAAAAACGGAAGTAGAAGCTTGATGCCGGCAGACGAAAGGTTGATTAGATGGAAGGGCGGACAGCGGGACAGTAGGACAGAAGGATCAAGGAGATGGAACGATCAACGGCGGCCCTCGACCTCGAGATTCACTCTTCAGTCTTCCTTATGCATCTATGGCCGCCTGATTAATTTCCACTCCACCTTCAGGCTCTGCTTCAGTTCGATTTCAAAGGCTCAAAGCAAGAAAAACTCTCACAGTCTCACTCACTTAGTCACTCTGCCGTTCCTCATGCACTAACTCGAAGCCGTCGGCGCCGGTGAAGGACTGACGATGTAGGTACTCGTCCAATTTTCCTTATTTCAATTTCAATTTTCAAAAGTTTTCTCCTCTTCAGACCCATTCTCTGCTTTAGACGAATCAGACACCCTAAACCCTCAAAGGCTCAAACCCATATTTTTTTTGGTATAAGGTTTTTAGGGCTCGTAAATTAATTTTTTTGTTGATCCACAATTTCTTTTCAAAATCACATAATCTAAAATTGTTTAAGTAGATAATAGATTAGAAATTTACAAATTATTTCTTATATGTTGGTGCACATTTCAGCAAGCAATCGAGCTTGGGGCCCTTATTCATTATTTTGCCCCAAACCTTTGAAATATCAGGAACGGCCCTGGCATTAAGGAAGACCAAACACTGATGAGTTTCCTAACACAACCAAATAAACTTTAAATCATAACATAAGTCTAAACCAAATACAAATTAAACATAGTTAAATTCATAACATGAAATTGTTGTTCCTGCTAACGAAAATGGTCGCACCAAACATTGAGGTTGGTAAATTTTCGAGTTTATGATTAAATAGCCAACTTTAAGTTGTTTATCGCTTATCATAGGTTAGTTTTAAGTAGGCGATAAATCGGAACCACCGAATCATGGAATCGAACCGACCCAAATTAAATCAGTCGGTTTGGTTTGGCTTTGGTCGAAGATGGTTCGGTTTCAGTTTTAAAAATTGGAAAACCACGTGGTTCGGTTCACGGTTTTTGGTATCGAACCAAACCAAACCGAATCGAACGAAACCAACCTATATATTTTTATTTATTTATTATATTATTATATAATATATATTATATTACATTTATTAACTATTTTAAATATTTGATTTATTCATATATATATACACACTAAACAAAACAAAATCTTAATTGTTGGAGAACTATTATTTTTTCTATTGTTTGTGTTTATTTATAATTTTATTGTTTTATTTATAATAATTTGTTGTTTGTAGGTTATTTCCTAATTTTGATGTTAATTTCAAATTAAAAATTTATTTTTACTGTTATTTTTAATGTTGGTTAATTTCATTAAAAATAATTTATATAATCCACAAAACCGAACCAAACCAAACCAAACCGAGTGGTTCGGTTCGGTTTGAGATTTTTGGAACCACTAGGAGACGGTTCGATTTGTGGTTTTGGCTAGGGGTGTGCACTGGCCCTAAGCCCGCGGGCATTAGTAATGCCCAGTATAGGCCCATAAGGCAGCGGGCATCATTTTAAAAAGCCCAGTACTGTAGACAAGCCCACGGGCATCAGTGAACGGGCATTGAACGGACACGGGCGGGCACGGGCTTAGATGAGCTCTCCAATTGATTTTCATGTTTTTAAAATTACACAATATAATTTTAAAAGTCTTGGCAGATGAACCTGAACCATGACAACTACTCACCTAGTTCCTCCAAATCCAAACTGTGACTATGCACAAAAATTACATTATGTATTATGTAATTATATAATAGAGGTTAGAGTGGGTACTGGGTAACGGGCCTAGCAAATTGCCGAACAACCATGGTCAAGCCGTCAAGGACTCAAGCTACTGAAGGTCTGAAGCCGAAGGAACGAACTAACGAAGGTAGGCAGGTAGGCGGTAGCAGTCATTAGTCAATTTGTTTTAGGTTTTAGGGTTTCACTTTGCCAACTTGCCTTTTGTTTGAGTTTTGGCGATTTGTAATTTTGTATTGGTAATTTGGTATATCACTATATAATAATATAATATTATAATTGACTAATCTGATTCTTTTATGTTACTGTTGGTGTTAGTGACTTAATGTATAATATATTATTATATTATAATAGTATATAATAATATAATTTATGATTTGATTTATATATAATTTTATATATGATATATATATATATATATATATATATATATATATATATATATGTATATTATCTAATATTAATAGACGCTAATAGAGTAATTGTATAATTATAATATATTTAAAATTTAAAAACATAATGTGATGATGGGCTGGGCCGGGCTTAGATGGGCATTAGAACTTGAAGGCCCGGGTGTGCCCGAGCCCGCGAGCATTTAACATCTCTAAAGCCCAGCACTATGTATCAGCCCATGGGCACGGGCACTTTGGGCCGGGCACAGACGGGCACAACGGGTTGTATGGGCTGATGGGCTGGGCTGCTCACCCCTAGTTTTGGCATAAATCAAACCAAACCGAACCACTTACGCCCCTTTTAAGTGTTAATTACACCATTGAAAATGGTTTGTTGAGCACTACAACATCCAATTATATATATATATATATATATATATAAAGGAAAGGTGCACAATTTGGAATGTTCCCACCAAAATGAACTTTCCAAATTTGGAAACACTTCTCTTTTAATATCTATCATATTTTTTGGAAATTGAAAATAAAAAATGTCAATTAATGTGGTTGACTAGATAAGTAAATCTAGAAACCTTTTGAATTTTTCCTTAATATTGGGATACTAACTTTTGAACTCTTGAAATTTATCTTCAGTTAGATACAATATCTATCTATCCATACTAATCGACAATATGATCATTATGGTGATCAACAGTAACATGACAAAAATTCTTAATTATTCTTGAAAATTTCGAGATTATTAGAATAGATAATTCATATTAAACAAATTCATTGATTGTGTCGATGATATAAATGAATTCGAGATTATTAATGATAGTAACAAAACAAATCCATTTTATTATCAAAAAGATTAACTACTTCATCTAGCTAGATATGGACATCTTTGGAAGTTTGATAGTTTAGTAGCTATTCAATTCAATTGTCAAGCTATTTAAATGAAGAAAGCATTATAAATTTGTTGCAATTCCATTAAAAGTCAACCGAGTATAATTCAAAATCAAAGAAGCAATCTCTGCAAAATGACCTATCTTTTCAAATGAATGAAGGATATCAGCTCATACAACGTGAAATGGTCATTAAAATTAAGATTACCCCAGTTGTATAATCTCTTATCATTTGGTGAACAGTTTAACCGTATTGTGTATGACCATCGTGAGGCATGTGTTACAAAAATGTAGTTTTTTCCTTTTTGTTTTGATTGTTTTCAATTATATGTGTATTTTTATTTTTTGGATTGCAGATTCATGCTACATTAAGATGACAAATATGGACAAATTCCAACCGATGCTCGAAAAGAAGAAAAACATTTGTATGCTGTGAACAATCTCATGATTGCAGAGAACACATTAATTGAAGCTCAAGACTATAAATGGAAAATATAAAATTATATGCTATGAGTTTTATGAATAGCAATTTGATCCCTAAATTTGGCATGTAAGCAAATGGTAATTTTGTTTCTAATTTTTTTATTATGGTCAAGTGAACTTAATATTTGGAGGCTAATTAGTCTCTAATTGTTAGTAACTAAAGGAGTCAGCCTTAGAAGCTTGATCATGACTTTTGCTTCTTCTTTTTTTTTTTTTTTTGAGATATTTTTTAGAAAATAAAAAATACTATTTAAATATAGGTCAAACATTAATAACTTGAAAATAAAAAAAACTAAGAAAATACTATATTAAAAAATCAAAAAAATTAAATAACTATTTACTTGAAATAAACTGAATATAATGCTAAATACTCGATAACTCAAAATAATATGAAACAATGTCATTTTATATAAAACAAATTCAAAAAGGGATACGATTATCTTAAATTGTAATTTTTTAAATAAATATCTTAATCGCTCACATCTGATAAATACACGTTCCTAAGTTTAGATATGTATTTGTTATAAAAATATTAAAAGTATATACTACAAAATAATTGACTTACTCGAAAAAATCACAAAAAATATATTAAAAATAAAATCTTAGAAAGTCGGAGAAATCTTGACTATATAGGTTTGTAATTTTTAGATGAGAGACAAATCAATAAAAATATACCTCATGAGCTATAATTGATCGTCACGTTGGGAAAATCAACGTTTGAAAGTATTCTTCATTCACCAAGGCAGAAACAAATTTTACATGTTGTTTGGACTAAATTTGTTTAAAATTTTGTTTTAATGGATGGTCAAACAAAAATAGCATCAAAAAATTTCTTCCCTAAGCGAAGGGCAAAGAAATTGGTATGTTTTTTTTTTAATTTTTGTCCTAAATTACCGATGAGTGAGGTGAGAAAGAGAACGTGTATTTAAGTTTGGCCATGGTTTGTAAATTTATATTCAAATTCTCTCGGTCTTTGTATCCACATATTTGCTTTAGTTTTTTGTAAATTTAAATGAAAATGTTATGTAAAAAATTATCTCATCTAGATCTATAATAATATGTCAAATCTTTGCTAAAATGCATGAGCGTAAATGAAGTGCTCATCCACCATGTGAAAATACCTATCAACCCAAATAATTGACCGTAAACCTTTTCATTAAACCTTCAACAGTTAAAACACAAACACAAACAAAACCTCAAACCGTTGGTTTTATACATCAACGACTTAAATCTCTCTTTAATTAAGTATTAGTTTTATGGTAGTTATTGTGCCTATATGATTCATAATATTTCATTACAAATTAAAAAAATATATAAATTGAATATTAAATTAATTTATAAACCATAAATCAAAATAATGTGAAAAATACAAATGTATTTCAAATACGTAAAATGGTTAACTAATAATTTTTTTGTTATTTTTCAACATTAGTAAACAACAACATTGTGTTACTAAAAAATAATTATTAAATCTAATTTATAAACAATATATTAAATTAATGTGTAAAAGCACAATAAATAAGTCAAACAATTTCATGAATCAAAATGCATCGAGGTGGTTCTATTCAATATACCTCTAAACAATCACGTTAATTTGACAAAGCACACACATTATTACCAACATCGTCTAAATTCATAATTGCTGATAAACAAAAACACACACACCCACATAATCATTATTCATTGAGACAAAGCCTCATAGACAATAAGAGCAGCAAAATAGATGAATTACATCAGTTGCTCAACTTTGATATACTATAATATACTTAACAATGTTTAAGCGTAAAGAAAAACTAAGAAATTAAACCACTAAACGATCATGTACATTTGACAAACTATACATCTAATTACCAACATCCTCTAAATTAACCATTGTTGATAAATACACACACACACACACACCACAATTACTCATTGAAACAAAACTTCATACATATTTTGATTTGCCTTGACATAATTATAATTTATTAATAATCTATATGCATGTAGAAACCTGATATTTGCTCAGTTTTCAATCTATGATTGTTTTAGTGATTATAGATAATAAGTGCAGCAAAATAAAAAATTTGGATGATGATGGATCTCCAGTAAAATTATAATTCTTATAAATATAGATCATCCATCAAGAACCAAGATCTAAAAATTACAAATATATATTTTAAATTGTATTTTCTTAAATACAAATCTATAATTTAAAATTACTAATCTAAAATTACAGAAACAAATGATTTGTATTTATTTTCAAACAAATCTAAAAATTAAAGATCGGTATTTTAAAATTACAAATCTGATGTATTTTATTAAAAAAAAATTAACAAACTTCATAGACAAACAAATTTGTATTTTAAACTAATAAATACATCTAAAAAATACAAATATTACAAATATTATATATATATATATATATATATATATATATATATATATATATATATATATATATATATATATATATATATATATTGATGTATAAAAAAAAGCATCATACCGGGGGTGCCGGAGGTAGCAGTGGACGTGGGTCGTCGGAGTTGTCATCCGACAGCCATATTGTCGTCGGTGGTGGATATAAGGGGGGGCCCGCCTAAAACCCTCCAATGTGTTTATCAGTACACGTATGAAAGAGAGGGTGTGTAGCGTCCAAGTGCGTGTGTGATTGTCAATCAAAAGAAGAGAGAACCCCTTTCACTATGGACTAGTGCGGTTATTTATACCTGGATGGAATGAGCCTAGCTCTTGGATTATCTGCCCGACCTAAGCCTTTTGATATTATGTAAAATATAATGGGCCATTAGATTAGGGCCACACGCCATTGAGGCAGATCCAAAATATGCACATCAGTAGCCCCTTACTCATTATTCTTCGAGATTCATCTCGAGGGTAAGGAGTATTATTCACTCGTAATCTTCTTTAATTTCTCGGGATGGCCAAGGCTTAATCACTTTCATCTTGGCCGACAAGATAACAGAAGTGTTGGGATGAGTCATGACTTTAGTCGCTTTTGACCGCCATTGTACATTTTAATTAACCAGTACGCTTTATAACTTGATTGTTTAAGTCCTTTATATAGCGTGCAAAGTGCCACTTGGGCCGAGGTCAAGCCCCAGTACTCGACTATGCGAGTAGAAACTACCTTTGAAAAGCTAGCGAGCAGAACGCTAGTTGGGCCAATGTCGAGTCTCAGTACTCGACTTTATGAGCAAGACTACCTTTAAAAAGCTAGCGAACAGAAGCGCAGATAGGCGCGGTGTACAACTCAACAGTGAGTAAACTCGAGCGGGAACTTTTTGGCGAGCAGAGACATATTATGCTCATCAGAAAGATAAACACTTGGTCTTAGGTATAATCTAAGAACCACTTGAACACCAACCTTTTTTCACAAGCAGAAATACCTCTTATTCGTGAAAAAAAGTATAATCGACATAACAGACTCGAACACCAACTCGTTTTCACGAGCAGAGATACCTCTTACTCGTGAAAAAGAGAATAACCAAGATAACAAGCTCGAACACCAACCCTTTTTCACGAGCAGAGATACCTCTTACTCGTGAAAAAGAGAGTAATCGAGATAACATGCTCGAACACCAAGCCTTTTTCACAAGCAGAGATACCTCTTACTCATGAAAAAAAGAATAATCGAGATAACATGCTCGAACACCAACCCTTTTTCACGAGCAGAGATACCTCTTACTCGTGAAAAAAAGAGTAATCGAGATAACATGCTCGAACACCAACCCTTTTTTCACGAGCAGAGATACCTCTTACTCGTGAAAAAGAGAATAATCGAGATAACAAGCTCGAATACCAATCCTTTTTCACAAGCAGTGATACCTCTTACTCATGAAAAAGAGAATAATCGAGATAACAAGCTTGAACACCAACCCTTTTTCACGAGCAGAGATGCATCTTACTCGTGAAAAAAAGAATAATCGAGATAACAAGCTCGAACACCAATCCTTTTTCACGAGCAGTGATACCTCTTACTCGTGAAAACGAGAATAATCGAGATAACAAGCTTGAACACCAACCCTTTTTCACGAGCAGAGATGCATCTTACTCGTGAAAAAGAGAATAATCGAGATAGCATGCTCGAACACCAACCTTTTTCAACGAGCAGAATACCACTTACTCGTGAAAAGAGAATAATCGAGATAACATGCTCAAACACCAACCCTTTTTTCATGAGAAGAGATATCTCTTACTTGTGAAAAAGAGAATAATCGACATAACAACTGAGCGGCAAGCTGAAAGTGCATGCGTACAAAGAGCAAAATCTGATAGTGTGACTCGGGCACAATAATAGCGTGATTGGGCGCAAAGTACATAGTAGCTTCCGGGAAGGAGTGTATCATGCTTAATCTTCCTTAGTGTAGCCCCTACTTCTCGAATACGAGGGTTTATCTTGAAGTTGAGAAGTATCGCTAATATGTATTGTTGGCTCTCGGGCAGTGGCCGACATATAGTATGCTCATTCTGGTCGCTCAGATCTTTGAGTAGTTACTGCTTGTTAAGGCTCGTAGTATGCTCGAGTACGGTAGAGCTGTTGGGGAAAGCCTAGGCTCTGTTGACATAGACTTCATACTTGAAGCCTTATGTGCATCATTTGCAAATCAAGCATATTTTTCCATTTAATAAAATTGGGGTTTGTTTTGCGCAATTAACTTAGGCGAGCAAGAAAGTAATCACGTTTCTACACAACACGACCAAAAAATGATGTAATATCATTATTTTGATTCATAAGCAAATAAATCATGTTATCTCGTGTACAATGTCAATTAAGTCAATAATTCAAGGTACATTGGACGTATTTAATGCAATTTATATATGACATGAATGCTCTTCATAATATCATATATTGCATGTCATAATTGGTGACTTAATCACATTTAATTTAATTTATGTTAAATAATAAATGTCATGAGTAATTAACCCAAAATTAAATAACCAATAAATCATAATCATGACCCCATAATTATGATAATCAATAATTGGTAACTTAAGCACATTATCTTTTTGTTGTAAACCCGTACAAGTTGCAGTAGTCTTGAGCAATCAAACGATTTTTCATTTTAACCTAACTTTAATTAGTTAGGTGTATAATAGCTACCCGACAAGCAGAGTAACGCATTCGTAGAAAACTGAGAGAAAAAGGAAAGAGAACACATGAGAATGGTGGGAAGTGGGAACCAATCTGAACCAACCCCGAAGAGGATGAATAGATCATCCCACTACTTCTGCGAACTAGGCCGGTTACTCACCAAAATTGTTACGCCCTTTAATGCATCGTAACCGACGCATGATGGAGGGATTAATACGTGGGGCGTGTCTCGATACATGACTGGCGCGTGAGGGGCCAACTACTACCACTGTCGTTGGTAGCGCATGTGAGTACCATTGGTTCCTTTGACGGTGATTCTCACATTTCTAACAATTTTCAGTTATAAGCGAAGCTCCACAAACTACACAATGAGTGGAGGAGAAGACACCGTTGCCATCTTCTATTAATTTTCAGGAAAGAAGACCACAAAATTGAAATTTTGTTTGCTCTCCCTTTCAGCTCCTAATTTGTTGTTAAAACTTCAAATTCATCTATGCTCCGCTGCAATATTATGATATGGGTTTGCACAGGGTGAAAGATGTTGAGATGTTCTTCCGCCCTCCACAACCCCTCATGGAGACGCGTGTGAGGTCGAATGATGGTAGTTGTGGTATCGTCGGCATCACTCCGGTGAGACGAAACCATCTTCGATGCGGATTTTGGTTTGTTGCTCCATACTCTTAAAAAGTGAAAGAAATCCTTCTGCGATGTTAACAGCTTTCCTCAAATGATCCTCTTGTTTTGTTATAATTCCTTCCTTAAGCTTTGTTTCAATTTTCGTTCCCCTTCAGCCACTCAATTTTTTCCATTATTTCGGTTCCCGGCAACGGAGCCAATTGATGTATCCAAAAAAGCATCATACCAGGGGTGCCGAAGGTAGCAGTGGACGTGGGTCGTCGGAGTTGCCATCTGACAGCCATATTGTCGTCGGTGGTGGATATATATCTGGCTATATTATCTATAAAATAAACACCATGAGTCGGCGGGGGGGCCCGCCTAAAACCCTCCGACGTGTTTATCAGTACACGTATAAAAGAGAGGGCGCGTAGCGCCTAAGTGCGTGTGTGATTCTCAACCAGAAAAAGAGATAGCCCCTTTCACTATAGACAGTGAGGTTATTTATACCTGGATGGAATGAGCTTAACTCGTAGATTATCTGTCCGGCCTAAGCCTTTTGACATTTTGTAAAATATAATGGGCCATTAGATTAGGCCCACACGCCATTGAGGCGGATCCAAAATATGAACATCATATATATATGATGTTGTATATAAATAAGTATTCCAAAATTTATAATATTTTTTTTCAAATTTATGTGATTTTATATCTTTAATTTTACTATTTATTAAGTTTTTTGTTTTTTCTATATTAAAAAATTTAATTATATATTATTTAACTTTAACTGAATACATAATTTTACATCCGTGTATAATCCGTGCAACGCATTGGAACATCACTAGTTAAGTTATAAATAACAAAACATCAAATAACGAACTTCATGATAGCACCAATTGAAATCGTGGCCATAACATAAGCCTAAACCAAATGTGGAACATAGTTAAGTTGCACTCACTACAGGCAATTGATCTTCTTCATAGAGAAATTAAATGGTTATATCTTAACCCTAAAACTTAAACACCTACATGGCTACACTTTAAACATTGAACCTTTAGACTATGGTAATCAAGGTTCCAACTTTAAAGTCTCTATCTAATTCGACCTCTGTTTTAACTGCTCTTGGTACCATTAGAGATGGTGTACTGGATACTACAACATCTAATTATGTGATAACTAAAAAAAGTTCCTATGTTGAGATTATTGGTTTGGTAGCATGAAATTACCCGAAGATCATACACACAAGCCTAAACCAATATTGAATGGAATTGTGCTTAGACCATGAATTGTTGTTCCTGATACTAAAAATGTTATCCCTCCTTGAATTTGGAAATCATTGTACTTAAGGCTCGTTTGTTGTGGCTGATGGCTTATGACTTATGGCTGATAGCTTAAGCTGGTAGCTGAATGACTTTTGGCTGATTGCATGATAGACTGTTTGTTACATCGGTTGAAAAGCTGCTTATGAGTCGTTATAATTATTTGTTAAAAAAAAAACTTGAAAATTAGTATTCATATTTTTATGTATATTTCATAAAATGATGAAATGAAGACAATCAAATATTTATTAATGAATAGTTGTCTTCATGTTTTAAAAAATTCAAAAAAGCTTAAAATTTTAGCTTTTTGGCTTTTCAATGCATAAAGAGTGTTGTACCTTACTTATTGGCTTTTGGCTTATAAGCTGAAACAAACACTTTAAATATGACTTTTCAAAAGCCAAAAGCCAAAAGTCACTCCAAATAAGCTGCAACAAACGAGCACTTAACTTAGTTCCACAAAAACTCACACGAGTTATACTCTATTATGAAAGTTGTTGTACCTTCTAGAAAAATTAGTTGGCTAGTTGCACACTTGCACTTGACCTAAACCCTAAATTCTAAAACCTTAAGAATGTACCCTAACTGAAAACCTTATGCATCTAACTAAACCCAAAACCAAAAGGTTATCAAATACCCCCTACTATAATTGCATAAACCTCTAACCCCTAAAATGAAAGACAAAAACTTAGGAAATACTGTCTTACAGGTGTTTTTATCTAAGACGGATCCCCAAAACCTAACCCACAGTGTGTTGGAGGTTGTGAGAGAGTGAGAATTCATAAGGCGGTCTCATAGAATACCCACTCAAAATGAAAACCCTATGCCTATTATGTAGTTCTAACCCTAACCTTATAAAGTTTTCAACTTTGAGGCATTGCTTCTATTCAGAGCTCGATTTGGAACATTTTTGGTACCGTTTGAAACACTGTATACAGAGTACTACACCTTTCAATCTAGTTATAGCTAAGAAAACTTCAAGATGGTGATCAAGATCTGTGGAAACATTAAATCAGTTGTACTATTACAACGAAAACTCGTTGTTTGAATTTTTCGGAGGTAGAGCTTGATTGGATGTTGTGGCACTCCATAAACACTTCCTAAACGTATCGAGGACATTCGACATTACTGTGAATCTGTGATAGGCCAGGAAGCAAGGTCTCAAAATAGTCCAGTTGATCATTGAAGTCTAAGGCCATCTCCATCGCTATATCCCAAATTTGATCATATTTTACCTCAAATTTGGTTTATTTCAGTACCAAACACTATTTCAAACTCTAACCCACAACCTCAAGTCTCTCCACAAATAGAATATTTCTTAGCATATTCTATTTTTATTTTTTTTACTTTATTTATCAATATGTATATTAATTTGCTATTAACCATTTAAATAATAATCATTAAGATTGCGCAATTATTAATTTTAGAATATTTAATAGTTTTATGTTTATAATTATTTACGTCATAAATAATGTTTTAAAGTTAGTAATTTTTAAAACTAAATTGAAGAAATATAATTTAATAAACATACAAGCACTTGAAAATACCATAAAAAATATTACAATCAACACAAAATATAACAAAAATCATACCACTTGATATATAAACACACATGCATCATTGTAAAACAATTGAAAACATATGCGTTTATTTATTTATTTGTATATAATATATACAAATAATTGAAAAAATATTAATTAATTATAAATTATTGAACTAATATTGTTCAATAATTTAAAATACATAATATTATTATTTTTATTATTATTATTTATATTAGATATTTATTAGTTTTTAATATATTTAAATTAAAAATATCATATTATAAATAATTTTGAGATTTAATCATTCATTAAAAATTTAATTTATAGCATGGGTCCTCCCAATACCAAATTTGAGGTATAAACAGTGGAACCCCAAATTTGGGAAAGGGGTTGGGGTTGGGTTGGAGAGCTTGGAAGTAGTCGGAACCTCAAATTGAAGAATAGGGGGTTCCGTTTAGAGCTGTCAAAATGGGTTAGCGGGGCGAGCCAACTCACAACCCACTTCAACCCACCATTTGGCGGGGTGGGGCGGACCAGCCCAAAAACATGGCGGGCTTAAGAAATACCAACCCAACCCACCTCTTTTAGGTGGCGGAGCGGGCTAGCCCAACGGGCCCAAGCCTTTTTGACAACTCTAGGCGGACCAACCCACAACCCGCTTTAACCCGCCATTTGGCGGGGCGGGGCGAGCCAGCCCAAAAAAATGGCGGACCTAAGAAATACCAACTCAACCCACCTCTTTTAGGTGGCGAGCCGGGCTAGCCCAACGGGTCCAACCCATTTTGACAGCTCTAATTCTGTTGGAGATGGTCTAAAACCTCAAAGTTTTAAGCTTAATCGGTTAGGTTTAAGGTGCAAACATTTTGTATGCCAAGAGCAACAATTTTCTTCATGTAGAGCACGTTTTTAGCATTTAAATGCATTAATTTCGCTTGGAGGTACATTTTTTTTTAGTTTCGTATAACTTGCTAGATTATAGTAAAATATTAGACAAAACTGTTTAATAAATTTGGTCCAAGTAGTAGTCTTCTACGATGTCATTTCAGCACAATTCACATACTAGTTTTAGTCCTTATCAATTTCACTCTGATACAGAATGTGTATACCTAACATGAATATAGCTAATTCACTCTAATAATTAATATTACCACGCAAATTCTCTAAATTATTGTTAATATATTAGTTATCCATCATCCAACGAAGTTTATTTCTCAAATAAGTATTGATAATATAGTATATTAACTATTAAAATATAAATTATTGTAATAATGATAATAGATGTAATAGTAATTCACTCTAACGGTAGTAGTATAGCAGCAGAAGCAATGTTAATGTTAACAAATATAGATGACGGTTGCAGTAATTCACATGTGAATTAAAATTATTAGTTATATTAAAGATATTAAAATAATAGAGTAGTATAATAACAACATACATGTGTAATAATGAAATTGATTATAATAATAGCATCGTAGTTATAATAACAATAATCATGACAATAGTCATAATTAGTAATTACATTCATATAATAATAATAATAATAATAATAATAATAATAATAATAATAATAATAATAATAATAATAATAATAATAATAATAATAATAATAATAATAATAATAATAATAATAATAATAATAATAATAATAATAATAATAATAATAATAATAATAGTGTTGATATGTCCGGTCCAACCCGGGTCACGTGCAAAGCACGAACGACCATCATGTGCCAGTCATAGGGTTAGACAACATGGGACCTACTAGGCTTAGCGAGCAGAGCTAGCAAGATATCAAACAACGAGTAAGGTAACTCCAGCCCAAATCTGGACACCCCTGCCCGACCAGGCCATGCCCAGGGACCACACTTACATCAGGCAAAGAATCAGATTCATCCCGGCCAAATCTGGTCGAGCACAGGCCTTCCATGCCCGACCAAGGATCAAGCCCGGGATTTATACTTGTCTTTATCAGACCTGTATCATATAAGCCAGGCAGAGCCTTGCTCGCCCGGTTGTTCATCGAACAGGAAACTCCAGAAATTTCTCTCCAAGATAAGTCAAATGTTTCCTTATCCGAACAGGACACTTACCTTATCTACTCCTACATTCACCCGGCCAGCCGCCTATTATGCCTACAATTTAGGGATTTCCTTCTTAATTGGCTGGGTAACTATGGAAACTGAATCCCACCAGGATTCTACGTCATTAGGGGCCTATAACTATCTCTCCATAAACCATAAGCAAGGTACACACTCTTTCTTGAGCCTAGAACCTCTGTCAAACTGTCTTTTGACTCTCTCACACGACACTCACTTTTACGTCGGAGTGGTTTCGCGAGGCCAAGCCTTGCACTTCCACTAAGGTGTTTTCGTGATCTTAATCAGGTTTAAGGAAGCAGATCAAGCTCAGATATCCTACTCATATCCCCAGAAATTTCTTTCACAAACGCCCAGGCAGCGCTGGTGGTAGAAGGCATCTCGAAGTCTGGTCGTTTCCAAAAAGCAACCCCGCCACAAGTTGGGGGAGAAGCGGCAGGCGCAGTACTCAAACCGCATTGATGCACGATTCAAGCATAAGAAGGAGAAGGGCTCTTTTTTCTTTTGCCCGCTGCCTTGGCGTCCTTGGTAGTAGAGACCTCAGAGATCTGGACAGCGGGGGCCTTAACGGCCTTATCAACGACGGCCTCAGGGCCTCCTTCTGCACGGGGACAAAGGCTTTGGAAGCCGCTGCCTTTTTGATCGGGCTCGAGGCTTTGCCCGAGGCCGGGGCCTTATTAGCCAGCGAATAGAATAGAACTTTAGGTAGGGCCACATGCTCATTAGCCTTCAGGTCAGCAGCCCGCTGATCGGCTTGCTTCTTTCTGTTTCCCGATCTTGCTTGCCCGGTAGTAGGCGGAGTCAATGCCAAGGGACGTGAGCCATGTCGTCACCTTGTCTGCTGTGTCCAACGATGCCCAATGAGAAGCATACCGACTCTCATCGGTATTTACATAGCAGTCAGGCTCATCGTCGTCTTCTCCATGGTCTCCTCAAGTGTGGCCTCCACTTAAGTGTGACTAGTTTTTACTTTTCTTCATGCGGCAGGCAAGGGGCATGTCATCCATTTCATCGGATTCAGAGACATCTCCAGCGGCCTCTCCTTGCTTGGGCCGCACCTCTCCAACCACGCCAGTGGCCCGGTCCACCTTCTATTCAGGGCCTTACCCATCAGCATATCCACCTCCCTCAACACTCTCCTCTCCAGAGTGGCCGTGCCCGTTGGAGAAATCGATGAGATCAACTATGGGGGTAGCCATACGTCTGGGAATGGTTTTTCCAGTCACGGACTCTTCCCCTTCTTCTCGCACAAAATCTACAGCATGAGTCTTCTCGCTGTTGAGTGAGTCGTTTCGTCCACCATAGATGAAGGTTTCGAGATCATTGTCCGAAACATCAGACATCTACAAAAGAGATCGAGGAAGCAAAATCAACATTATGCCCGGGTAACCAATAAAACAAAAGGGAAAATTATTAAGTCTAGGTCCACCAAGGGGCCATGTATGCCTAGCGAGTAGGACCACCTGGTCTTTTCCTCGATCTCTATCGAAGGGCCGATTCTAATCGTAAGGATCCTACTGGAAGTGCATGAAGACGAGGGAAAAGAACCCTGAAATTTTCATCAAACTCAGAAAAGGGAAGAACAAAACCAGAAAAAGGGCAAGAAGCTTACTGTCAAAATTGGATTGAAGCTTTTACTGGGAATAAATGGTGTTGAAACTGAACCACTGGAAGGCCTAGAACGCCGAAAAAAAACGAACGGTCGGAGTCGAAAGACAAGGTCACTGGAATCTGGGAATCGCTCCAAAGCAGTAGTAGCAAGAGCGTCAGAAAGCTCGAAGAATCCTCTCTCTAATCTTCAGAAACCGTAAAAGGTTTAAGGGGAGAGGGGGTGGCCTTTTATAGGCCAGGGTTTTCGGTTTTGGGGGGAAAAAGCGGAGGCCGAAATGGCGCTTGGAAGGAGGGATGATGTCACTCGAGGCACCCGCGCATTAAATGCAACGCTTCGGAAGCCACGCCCCATCAAGTCACGCTGCATCCTGACGGCTCACGCGCCCATCACGCCTACTCCCCCACTGCACTCTCAACGGCAAGCTTCCTCAGCACGCTCCAGCTATATTCCACTAAGGTTTCAGAATCTTCTTTAATCGTTCCTTCCAAACCCTTCACAATTTTCTCAAAAAAGTGATAGAGCCCAGAGCAAGAACAACATCATCCAACATATACGCTCCCTGCTCCGAGCATGAATGCTCGCAAGACAAGGAACTAGGGGCCACTGATATGCCCGGTCCAACTCGGGTCACGTGTAGGGCACGAGCGACCATCACGTGCCAGTCATAGGGTCAGACAACGTGGGACCTACCAGGCCTAGTGAGCAGAACTAGCAAGATACCAAGCAACGAGTAAGGTAACTCTAGCCCAAATCTAGCCGGACACATGCCCTGCTTGTCCGACCAAGGGCCATGCCCGGGGACCACACTTACATCAGGCAAAGAATCAGATTCATCCCGGCCAAATTTGATTGAGCACAGCCCTTGCC
Source organism: Codonopsis lanceolata (assembly GCA_013146195.2). Classification (NCBI taxonomy): domain Eukaryota; kingdom Viridiplantae; phylum Streptophyta; class Magnoliopsida; order Asterales; family Campanulaceae; genus Codonopsis; species Codonopsis lanceolata. The sequence goes on from CM028378.1 coordinate 132,560,934, forward strand.
TGCCCAACCAGGTATCAAGCCCGAGATTTATACTTGTCTTTATCAGACCTATATCATATAAGTCGGGCAAAGCCTTGCTCGCCCGGTTGTTCATCGAACATGAAACTCCAGAAACTTGTTATTCAAGATAAGTCAAAGGTTTCCTTATCCGAATAGGACACTTACCATATCTACTCCTACATTCACGCGGCCAGCCACCTATTATGCCTATAATTTAGGGATTTCCTCCTTAATTGGTTGGGTAACTATGGAAACTGAATCCCAACAGGATTCTATGTCATTGGGGGCCTATAAATATCCATCCATAAACCATAAGCAATGTACACACTCTTTCTTGAGTCTAAAATCTATGTCAAATTGCATTTTGACTCTCTTACACGATACTTACTCTCACGTCGGAGTGGTTTCGCGAGGCCAAGCCTTGCACTTCCACTAAGGTGTTTTTGTAATCTTAATCAGGTTCAAGGAAGCAGATCAAGCTCAGATATCCTATCCACGACACGAATGATCCAAGCTACATTTTTGTCACATCAAGTGCTAACAATAGTAGTACTGTCGTAGTAATAATATGTCAAACATAATCTAGTTCATGATCGTACTACCTCCTCCTTCATAATATGTCTACTTTTCTTTTTTAGCTGTTTTAAATTTTTTGACCACTTAACTACAGTGATACTCCCTCGGTAGAGTGTCTGAAAAGTCTCTAAAACTAAAAACAAGGTTCATTTTCTTTTAGGGTAAACAACGTAAATGGTCCCATACAATTTGAGTTTTTCGGTTGTGATCTCGATTGCTCGCAGTTGGTCCTTTAGTTACATTTTGTAGCGTAATTAGTCCTTCTGTCTAATTTCGTTCGTTAAATTTCCCCACGTGTGTATCACGTGACTTTGACAACGGGTAAAATTTCAATCCACTTTAAAAAGTTTATGGACCAACCTCGCTGATGAGGTCTTTATAGAAAGAAAATTATAACAAATTGGGTGTCCGGAACAGATTTGCAAATTTGAGGGGATACCCCTGACAATGTGTGTATGCATGTGAGTGGGAGAGGGAGATAGATGGGTAAGATTAAAAAAAAAAAAGACTAAATATTGAAAGCTCGCATGGCCAACACCAACACCGCCATTGACGGTTGTTGTGGCGTCACTACTCAAATTATGATTGACAATGTGGTATATTCCAGCTGAAAGTCGGAAGAGAAAAATAAGGAAAATAGGTAATGCAGCGCCTCAACACTCTATGTTCATTTTGGAATCAGCGTCCCTCATCTCTTTTTGGAGGATCCCAGTTACGCCGAGATGTTTCTGTCTTTGATTGAAGTCGATTTCTTTTACAAATCTTGGGTGGGGGGGAATTGAAAATCTTTGAATAGACTTCAAGTTCAAGTAAATCTCAAATTGAAATAATCCAATTTGAATTATCTAGGTTGGGGAAGAAAGGGGAGGAGTTCAGTTCAAGATGAAGGAAAAACGGGAGAGAGGAGAAGAAAAGTATTGGGTTCTTAAAGGTTGATGATGACTAATTTATGAATTGTCATGTTAAGAGCAGGCCAATGGGGTATCTCCCCCTCCCCCTAATCTTCATCTCTAATAGAGATTCTTAATGAATCTTAAAAAAATCAAGGAAGATTTTTTTCCCCAAAATTCAGTAGAAGAACCCAAATGACTTCAATTTTAAGGCACGAGCCTCCTTCCCCCTTCCCTAAGGGTGAGCAGAAGTTTTTCAGATTCGGACTAAATCAATAGAAACTAGATTAGACTAATACTTTGGTTTGATCTTAAATCTGAAATTTTATAAACCGGACTTTTTGATCGATCCTAGATTTCAAACCAAAAAATATAGAACATGACCGAACCAACTCAATAGATTTGTTATTATATATAAATAATTATGTATAGTTATATATAATGATATATTAATTTATAACCCTAATCAAAACTCCCTAAATATATAATTTTTTTTTTCTATTTTGCCGTTAAAGATAGAGTGTGTCTTCAGTTCAAACAAACTTTCGAAACTCTAGCTCGTTGCATCGTTCAAGTTTTTTGAGCCTTCAATAGTTTTGTTAAACTTTTTAGTTTTTTCTCACTTTTGTAATTTTATTTTAACGGATTGTTATATTATAAACATATAACTTCATTATTTTTAATTGTTGAATGTAATATTATTGAATGATTTTTAATCTTGTTATGAAGTTTAAGATTTTTTTATTTGTTTGTATTAAATAGTTAAAAACCATAATATTGGTCCGGACCAAAGTATTGGTTCTTATACATATTTGGTTGGTTCTGGTTCTGAATTTTTTAAGAACCGAACTATTGGTCTGATTTCGATTTTCTCTTTTTTTGCTAAAAATTGGATCGAACCGGACCAAGCTCACCCCTACTTCCCCCTTTCGTCAAAATTTTATTGGTTATCATTTTATTTTTTTCTATTGCCTTTCATGACAAATTTTCAGCCAAAAAATTATTATTTGTTATTTTTTCCCTGAATTAAAGTACACATTTTTATCTATAAATAGAGACTTGGTTTGTTTCATTTGGACATAAAAAAAATGATTTTTTCAAGTTTTGCTAGCCATTTTTTTGTAAAAATATTAAATTAATGAAGATAAAGATTGTGGGGTATGTAAATGTGTTAGATTTTATACCACCATTGGAAATGTTTTTTTTGTTTTAAATCAAATGAATATCTAATTAATTATTTTAATGGGTTTTAATGAATTATGTTTAATTTTGGGTTTGATTTTGCAAAACCATTGTACATGCTCTAAGTATCACATGTAATGATTAGTTGATTACCCCACTTTTAGTTTATAACTAGTTTTACACATGTGCGTTAAACGCACGTGCATATATCATTTTTAATTAAATTATACTCAAATAAGATGAAGATTATAAACAAAATTTAAAAATAAAAAATATGATGAAGGGAACAATCGGTATAATTGATATCATTTAATCCATTATTTTATGAATTGTTTAAGTCATTTTCTCGTTCATAATTTTCTAGAGTTTAATAATTGATATTTTTTGTTATTAAAATTTAGGATCTTAAGTAGTATAAATAGCAATTTAGATGTATATTCTTCTCTATATAACATATAATTAAATTTATTAAATATTTATAATTTGTGGTTGGTATTTACTACTATGATTTAATCGTATATATTCATATGATTTACCAATAAGTTATAATTAATTGTGGTTATTGCAAAAATAAATTTTGTTTTGATATTATAATTTCGGATACGATGAAAGAGTACAAAAGTTTCAAATACAGATAAGTCATATATGAAGATTTCATAGTAGATTTTTTATAGTTAATTGTGGTTATATTTTATTTTGTAATCACATGTATTCAATGGGTGACTAATCCTATTAAATACTACATAGAAACTCGGTATTCTCTACCACATATGCATATTTGCACATTTTTAATAAATTTTGAGAGTTGTGTAATCAATTAATCAGATTTGTGTTCTCAATGCATATTAACTATTATATAATAATACTCAAAGATGACTTTCCTTTTTTAACAAGTACATTTTGCGAGATTTTACCTATTTTAGACTACCTATCTTTTATATATATATAGATTACCAAAATACCATTTAAGTAAGTTCAAATTAAAAATTAAATATGAGTAATTTGGTCAATTTGAAAAAAAGTTGCACGGACAAAAATACCCTTCAAAATGCATCACATGATATGTACGTGGTTGGAACTTAACAGTAGAAAATCACAAAAGAATTAGCACAAGCAAAATTTCAAAAAATTTAATTCAAAGACCATAACGGAGAAATTTAAATTTTACATGAATCATTTGTGTTGTTTGTCCTTTCTTTTATTACACTAAAAGATAATATTCCCTTTGTCCTTCTTAAAATAAATATCTCATATTTTATTTTTCGAACGTTTCAAAATAATTTTTTATTCATCTTTCTTGAAAGTTTTTAAATCTTAGTTGTCTATAATACATTTTTCTTATTATGATACAAAAAAAAGAGAGATTTGATTTGATATTACTACATGATAATTTGAGGGTATCATGAGAAAAGAACAAAGTCAAATGTTATTTGAAAATTAGTATATAATCAATACAATGACATTTATTTTAGGACAAATGAGTACGTGATTAATTAGGGGGAAGGTAATTACATTTTTCAATCAAACTTTTTATAATATTATAAGTTCAAACTTTGAGTAATTATATCGGTTTTGATATCTATACCATCAACTCAAAAGATATTTAGAATTTACATCCATACCATATCAAATTATAAGTCATCACCAACCTAACAACAATTAAGCATCACGAGTTGTGTTACAACCATCCAACATCAACAACACTAAAATCTGTAGTAATGATATAAGTTCTATCTCGTAATATCATTTATCTGTCCAAACAAGCAAAAAGGCTGAAAGCTTAGTTATATTAAGGTTTAATTACATTTTTTGATCATCGTATAAATTGTGGGTAACTAATTTAACCAACGAAGTTCTAATATCCAAAATGTGACCAACATACTCATAATTTGAGTGCGATGTGGTTTCTCCCGTTAACTCGTGTTATTTAAAATGTGTAGGCTTTCTAAGAATAGCAAATGACAGTAATTTAAACAAAATAAAAGGGATGAATATAAATTTAATTTAATTAATTAAATCAACTGAACTCGAGACTTGTGTTGGACACAATCTCCGAAAGACAAAATTACCTCGTACTAGTGCTAATAGTACCAATTGCCCCTAAGATGCAACGACTTTTCATTCATTGTAAGCAGCACTTCAATACTCTGATTACAATGAACTTTATTGGTGTTTCAGAACTTCCAAGACTCAAGAATAGATTTATATATCAATATGATAATGATCTTTAACAGTCTAATGGTTCTGGATCTAGTGTAACTGAAATATCAACCGAGGGTTCTATTTATATATATCGAAGAGCTCTTGGTCAATGGTTGCAACTCTAAATTCAATGGGTGCATACTAACCGCCAACCCACCGAACCGATTCAAAGTGCAAAGTACACCTCTAAAACACTCAAATGCGACCTACGCATGCGTGCGCGAGCTTGGACATGTGATACCACGTGGTTGTACCTTAGGGAACACTTTATGCTACTTCTAAGGTGACCAATTAATAAAGTGCCTTAAAGCTCTTTATATACCAACTAGTTTTATACCCGTGCGTTAAACGCACAGACATATATATTTTTCAATCAAATTATACTCAATTAAATTATAATCAAGCAAAATGAAGACAAAAAACAAAACTAAAAGAAGAGATTATTTCAATGAATAAAAAAATATCATTTGATTCATTTGATTAAAAATTATTATGAAAATAAAAAAATATATGTGTCAGTTGATTAACAATAATAAAATAAATAAATTTGAATAACTGCAATTTATGAAAATTAAATAAATAATTAAAATGAAAATACAAAAAATGTGTATCGCAGTGTACCAATTTTCAGTAGCGATACGTCGATTTGGATTCCCGATGCATCAATTTAGAATCACAATGCATCGTTTTGAATTGGAAATAGACCATTTGAACGTGAGGCATCGATTTAAAATCGCGATGCACTGCTATGGAATGAGAATGATAATTACACAATTTTGAATCATGCATGGCAAATTGGCAATGTATGAATTGATGTTTATCGCAAGCGTGTCGATTCATTAAAGGTATAATCGTCCTTTCACATCAAAGATGTTTTTTTCCGATTAAAAAAGTATAGTGGACAGCGGTTGAATATCTGTCAAAATTAAGAGACCGACCCAATTTTTATCATATTCTTTTCAAACCTTTAAAAGACAAATAAATATAAATGGGTCTGACGTGTTTATAACCCGACATATATTAATTGAATGACAAAACTTACTCTAAACAAATTTAATTGACGATGATCGATTGAAAATTGACTCAAATAATTCTATTTCTACTTATTTAAGCATGTGTATGGCTCATTTCAATATCAATAATCAATAACAATTAAAAAGACAAATTTAATCTTTTGGCTTTGTTACTTCGCCCCACTCACGGATATTAAAACGACATTGTTTTAGAGTATATATATATATATATATATATATATATATATATATATATATATATATATATATATATATATAAAACTCTTATCTTGGGTATCACTACCTCTTGTCATGATATCTATTTTAGCAACCTTGTCCTCTCACCGAAGGAAAAATAAACTATTAACCCAACTTAGGAAACCAACTCCCATTTTAGTTTTTCTTCTTCACTCCCATTACTCATTATCCCTCTCCCCTTCTCTATCCTAAAAAATATAGAACTCTATGAAGGGGGATCATCAAGATAGCTTTCCAAGTGAGAATACTTGGGCACTCTACAATTTGATGTAAATCTGATTACTTTTCGAATACAACGGCAAATCAATTCGTTCATGATTAAATGGTCGGTTCATTTTTTTTAAAGAGAGGTAACTTTGCACTTCCGAAACATTTCCTCTTTCTTAGAGGAAAAATTATGTTGCGATATTGTTTGTTTCGTTTTGTTATTTACCATTATATAGTTTTTGTTTCTTGAAGTATTTGTTAAATTTTATTTATTTAAATCGATATATTTTTTAGATCTGTCAGTCATTTATAATTAATCATATGTATTCGTGTTTTAGATGAACTTTTGATGTTTTTTAAAATTTAAATATGATGAAATGGATAACAAAATTTCAAAATCTCTATATTTTTGTTGGTCAGTCATATATTTAATATCAATAATGAGTATTTGTAATTTTGTTCATAATATTTCTTTTAAGAACTTTGATCCGATGAAATAGACAAAAAGTATTCATATATTTCATTTAGTTATAATGAGTTGTGAGTTTTTGTGATTTCATTGGAAGTATTTGTTTTAATAACTTTTAATCTGGTGAAGTAGACAAAAAAAATCATAAATAAAATCATATATATATATATATATATATATATATATATATATATATATATATATATATATATATATATATATATATATATACTTATTTATTTACAGATTAGTCATTCAGTTAGAATTAATTGTGAGTATTTGTGATTCACTTCAGTGAAATTTCTTGCGCAAAGTCATCCATGATTTTTCTAAAGTTTATTTGGCAACAATGGAAAACTAACGGTTGTATGCATAAAAGGTTGTGTTTGGATAACAAAGTAATGAATGCAGTGACTCTAGTTTCAAGGAGCTATAAGTATTTGAATTTGTATTATTTAATCATTGGATTCATTAAATATTTGTTATAAATAGGGGTTACTATTTTAGGGATGCAAATTTTGGCGGAAAAATTACTATTTTTAGACTACCTAGGCTTTATATATATATATATATATATATATATATATATATATATATATATATATATATATATATATATATATATATATATATGTGGGATAAATTTTCAAATAATAAAGTTAAGTTGCACACTTTGAGTATTAGTATCTCATTCAACTAAAATTGGTCTTGAAATAATAAATATATCAATTTAATCCACTCGTAGATTTCATATTTGCAACTTAATTCCATTTTCAATAAATGAAACTCAATTAGAAACTTGGTCAAATATTGGTCAAACACCAATTATTGAAACCAATTTCCAACAACTTGTAATCTAATTTTGTAATAGAACATTGATGTGGACTAACAAGGGGACTTTACAAAGGTATTTTTGTCTCTCGCTTTCTTTTTCAAGTAGGTCTCATGTGAGACCCTCTTGCGGATTTTCATTCATAAGACGAAATCATCACTCTCTCACAACTCAACCCACTAACACACGGTGAGTCGGATTAATACGATATATCTTACATAAAATATTTGTAAGACTGTCGTACCCAACTTTTTACCTACTTTTTCTCGCTCACTACCAACATCTCTGCTACTAACCCACTAGTCAGCTTAGTCCTAAAAACTCCAAAGTTCTAGCGAGATTCTCAATAAATGTGTCGTACGACATTTTTTTATTCTCCCTTCGGTGACAATGCCCCCGCATCACTACTTAAGAAACTTGAGAATGAGGTAACGAAAGTGGAAGAAGAGGATGATATCATAAAAGAGCAGAACCTTCCAGAAGGAGAGAATGATCTCTAGTATGGGCGGATCTAAGAGGGAGAAGAGTGGGGCTCCATCCCACGTCAACATTTAGCTAAAAAAAATCAATTGTTAAATATTATTATTATTATAATCTCTATTACGATCCGATTTGGTCTATTTTTTGCTAAAAACATGAAGAGCCATAACCAAACCAATACTTCGGTTCTTAAAAAAATTGGAAAAATTACGGGCCAGTACACTTTTCCAAACATTTTTTTCTCTCTAGTCCAACGTTCTTTATGTCAACTGCTAAAGTTAATTTTTGAAATATTGTTCATAAAATGCCCATATTGTCTTATTCCACAGCTCCGGTAAATAGTTTTTTTAATTCATTAAGTACGAAACTGTAACGGACCTGTGCTAGGTTGAAGGATTTTTCAGTTGGGATAAAGGCGAAAGAGGAAAAGGAATAAGAAGGCTAGCAACAGAGGAAATGAAAGAAAAAAGTGAAGGACATGGTCAAGTTCATTATGATTTTGCATCGCGGTGCAAAAATGTGATGCAGCGCGATGCAAAATTGGATGAGTGATTTAAATTGATGTCTCGCGGTGTAAATTTGATGTATAGCGGTGCAAAATAGGATTATGGATTTAAATCGATGCATCGCGGTGCAAAAGTTGATGTAGCGCGATGCATTTGAGTTGATGATCTGTAGCGCGCCTCAAGCTCATAAAGGGTATCGAAATCTTTTCACCCCCAAAAGTGACTTATTATGGCTGAGAAAAAGAATGCAGTACTGAAGCGATTGAAAATTTTAGAAAGTGGACCGACCCAAATTTGCTTTTAAAATATTTAGAATTAGAACCAACCCAACATATATGAGAACCAATACTTTGGTCCGATTCATAACCAACCAAATTTCATGAGAACCAGGCCAAGACCAAATACTTTGGTTCTTAATTATTTGATACAAACAAATTTGTAATCTTCTGAGTCTAATTGAGCTTATTTTATCTTTCTCATGAAAATAATGAAGTTTTTTATTGGAATAATTACCAGTCGGTGCACTTTTGTAAAATTGTAACCGCTCCACTCCCATATTGTTTTATTTAACCGGTAAAGTGATTTTTCAAAATTTTGTTCCCAAAAATACCCTCTTCTCTGCCATTCTCTCTTTCAACCTGTATCAAATTCAAATTTGTTTAGTTTCTTTTTATCTCTTCTGCATTTTCTCTTCTCTCTGTCACACTCTCTTTCTCTTCTTTTTTCAGCTTCGTTTTCATCTCTCTTTTCTCCATTGCCGATATTTTTTTATCTTTTTCGATTATTTTCTCCATAACTTATGATCTCGTATGAACCACATGACACACCACATATCAAATTGAAGCTCTCAACGAGACTTACAAGACTCATTAGGATTACCATGTGATGTTTTCGATTTAAGACCAAAAAAATGATGTTTAAACAATGTTTTGAGTTTCAAAAGTTTTTCGATGCCCAATTTTTACACACAAATTTGGGGGTGGTGTTTAATTTATTAATTATGACGTCAAATTTTTCTATTTAGATGTCTACCTTTGTTGATATTTGGTGGCAGTGTTTAATTTATTCATTATGATACCAATTTTATCCATTTTGATGCCCAACTATGTTGATATTTGGTGGTAATGTTCAATTTTGTCCATTTTAATACCCAACTTTGTTGATATTTTGTGACAATGTTTAATTTATTCATTATGACGCCAATTTTATCCATTACGAGGCCCAACTATGTTGATATTTGGTGGTAGTGTTCAATTTTACCATTTCGATGCCCAACTTGATGATATTTGGTAGCAGTGTTTAATTTATTCATTTGGTAGTAGTTTTTTGAATTTCGACGCCTCAAATTTTGACAGATTTCAATTGTGTATTTCGATACCCAATGTTTTTATTCTGATGCCCAAATTGGGCAGTGAATTTTTTAATTTCGACGCACAAATTTTGATGGATTTCAATTGTGCATTTCGATACCTATTTTTTTCATTCAGATGTCCAAATTGGGCAGTGACTTTTTGAATTTTGACACTCAAATTTTAACATATTTCAATTGTGCATTTCGATGTCCAATGTTTTCATTCTGATGCCCAAATTGGGCAGTGACTTTTTGAATTTCGACGTCTAAATTTTGACAAATTTTAATTATGCATTTCAATGCCCAATATTTTCATTTTAATGGCCAAATTGAGCAATGGATTTTTAAATTTCGACACCCTCATTTTGACATATTTGAATCATGTATTTCGATGTCCAATTAAAAACCTTCTATGATAGTCTGGTACAAACCCACAACTTTTACGGTGTCGACGGGTCAATTCCCAGCTGAAAAGTACAAAACGAACACACGTTTCACACTCTTCTCTCTCTATCTTGGCCGAAGAAGGAAGTGGAGAAACTCTCAATCTCTACCGAGGCTGAATCAAAGCTAACAGCACGAGTCAAACAATAGCCTAGGTGAGTCATGAGGCGGAAGAATGATAAAAACCCATTAAAAACTAGTCAACGATTCCAAGTAGGATACGACAAACTAAAACCCATTATATTGAGTGTGCAGCAAACTTTGTAAACTTTGTGCAGCTAACTTGTAAACTTTTGAATATTGAATCAAATTATTATATATTTTCTTTAAGTTGTAAGTTGGAAGAATCTTCACGAGGGACCCACACATAAAACATACCCCATACCCATACTCTCATAATTATCTTGAAAATATATTCAATTAGATTATTAATGGGTAAAATTCTGTCCATTTTTTTTTTCCAGAGTTTGTAACATCAAACTCAAAAGTCCACCTTTCTTTTTTTAATTACAAAAGATCATTTTTTAAAATATTGTTCTAAAAATATCATCATCACCTTTAACAGTTCCAACACATATTAAATTCAAAAATCAACATTATTATGCAATAAAACAGGGATCGACCTGCCCAATCAGGTTGCGGGGGCATCAACATTTTTTTTATTTATAAAATACGAAACTGTAATGGATCTGTATTATATGGTCGAGAGTTTTCAGTAGAGATAAAGATGGAGAAGGAGGAAGAAGGCTTACGACAAAGGAGATAGAAAAAGAAGGTGGAGGACGTGGTCCGGTTTATTATGATTTTATATCGCGGTGCAAAAATATCGGATTAATGTATCGCGTTGCAAACATTGATGTATCACGGTGTAAAAATAGACTATACAATTAAACTGATGAATCGCGGTTCAAACATTGATGTATCGCGATGCAAAAATATATTAGATAATTAAACCGATGAATCACAGTGCAAATATTAATGCAATAAATTGATGCTCCGCGATTCATTTTCATAGCGCGCCACATACTCATTAAGAGTATCGTAATTTTTTTGCCCACAAAAGTGTCTTTTTCGGTTTGAAAAAAAAAACACGGTACTTGAGCGCATAAAAACTTTAGAAAGTGAACCAATCCGCAATTTTTCCATTATTAATATTAGTTTGATATGTGTAATTTACTTTAAAGCTCATGTGTTTATGATCTATCATTAAAGTAGAATGAAAAAAGTAAGGTTAATTAGTAAAAGTGTTGTCCTAAAAACGAAAGTTTCAAACAAGACAATTATTTTGGGACAGACGAAATAGAAAAAAAGTACAAACTAGAATTTTACTCATTTATCCGTAAATAAAAAATATAATTTAGACAAATAATATCATTAAGCTATCGTTTGACAAAATATTACATGGTCAAATATATATATAAAAAAGATTAAATACCTTTATTCATAAAAATCAAAATAGAGAAAATATCGGGCTTTTACTGGTGATGTTCTTCTTTATATTGAATTTTATTACTCCACCACCTAACTTCTCACTCTCTTTCCTTTTCCTCTACCGATCTTCAGTTTCACCCGTGTCTTATTCTTCTTCTTCTTCTTTCTTTATGTTTGTATTTGATTCAAAATGGATTCACTTTGTGTGTTATGCTGTTATGTATGTAAGCTATTTGATGAAATGTTCGAAAAAAAATTTGTTGTTGTGGGACACCTTTTCTTATTCTGGATGCATCAATTTTGAATCACGTTGTATTATTTGTGAATCGTAATGTATCGATTTGAATTTGTGATGCAGAAAGATAGATCGATTTGAATAATTTATTGTGAAGAAGAAAGAAGGAACATGAATGTCTGGTTCATTACAATTTTGCAGTGCGATGCATCAATTGAGTGTTTGACTTGATGCAACGCGATGCATAAATTGGGTTAAGTAATTTAAATTGATGCATCGCGGTGCATAAATTTGGTACTGCGCAATACAAAATTGGATTAGGTAATTTAATTTGATGCATCGTGGTGCATAAATTTGATGCAACGCGATGTAAAATTAGATTAAATAATTTAAATTGATGTATCGTAGTGCATAAATTGGATGCAACGTGATGCACTAAGTGAATTATCCGTAGCGCACCTTCGGTTAATTTAGGGTATTATAGTCTTTTTACCCATAAAAATGTTTTTTCCAGTTAAAAAAAAACATAAATTACTGTAGCAATTGGAAACTGTCCAAAGTAAACTGATCGAAATTTATCCCAGTTTTTTTTGCTCACCCCAAGTAAGACTCGTTAATTCATCAGCTATATTAACTTTGAAAGTTACTATAACGGGTGAGTCATCAAATCAGTTGGGTTTAATTATCCGAGATACATTCCTGCTAAGTGCTTAGAGCATCTCCAACGGTGAGTTGGAGAAAGCTCTAAACCAAATTGTAAAGGTTTATAACCATTGGAGAGGGCCACCTCAAAGGTTGATATATATGGACCGTTTCATCCTTGTCCACCTTGGCAGCACATTGGTTGATTGACTTGATTCCTTCTATCTTTTTTTTTTTTTTACTTTTTCTTTCTAATGTTTGATAAACAAAAATGATAGTGGAGAAAATATATACTCCATTCATTCCAAAATTATTGTACTATTTTTCTTTTTCGTCCGTCCTAAAAAATTATCTTGTTTGTAACTTTCTGTTTTAATACAACACTTTTACAATTTTACCTCTATATTTTCTTTCTATTTTAATTTTTGGTAACATGCACATTTGCTTTAATAAACTACACATTATATAAATATTAATAATCAAGTTAATTATTGTTCTAATTAACCGTGTGTCGGTCTAACAAGACAATAATTTTGAGACATGGGGAGTATATTACTTTTCAAAAATAAATTTATTTAAAAAATAATGTTTATAAATTATATGGTGCACATAATATGTTTTTTCAAAAAATTAATTAATTATTTTAATAATTATTATTATATTACTTTTCAAATGTATATTGTGAAAGAATAAAATAATTAGTTGAGTCCATGCTAACAACACCCTCGGATGCAAAAGATTCTCCGGTTTCTTTTAGTATATGTGTGTGTCATATATACATAGTGTCGGTACGTCATCATACGTCATCAGCTCAATGAATTCTCAAAATAAATTATAATAACGACCTCGTCAACTCAAATAAAGATGTGATTAAAAAAATGTGGTAACAGAAAACATTGTTGTAATTGGTTGTGAAAGGAATAATTCAAACAAAACATATAATTGAGGGGTTTATACGTAATTTACATACTTATGGTAAGTGGTCAAATGAATGTGGACTTCGTGCAATGAGTTGGTTCTTGGTTACACCGTAATTGATTGTGGAAAAGGTAATTCAAACAAAACTCATAAAGGAATTTATAAGTAATTCACATTATGGATCAATCTAATATATAAATCTGCACCGAATATATGTATATTAGGTATCTAATTTGCACTTGATTCACATATTCAATGTTCATGATTTCTCTGATTGCCCCCAAATCATTAGCCCCTTTTAATGGTTATACATTATACATTTACATGCATGCTTTGAAATAATTTAAAAAATAAATTTTATTGATTGAATGGACAAAAATACCCTTTTTAAATGTCATTTGGTTAGTCCACATCAACATCTTCATAACAAAATTGGATGACGAGTTAACCGGATCGACCATATTGCACTCAAATCATCATGGTCGACCTTGCATAAAGGCCAGTGAGTCTTGGGTCTTAGGCCTATGAAATTGTGCGGTTTTTAGAGCCCCGAATTTATATATACCAATATACAATGAAATGAAAAATGCATTATTTCATCTAATAATGTCTAATGATCATATCTCTTTAGTCTCTCTCGGAACTTTTTTTTTTCTTTCACAACAAAAGTCATTTTAAGTTTACATTGTAAAACATTTATGACCATAAATAAACCGTTATTTGCACGGTGTTCTCTTCTTTTTTTCCTTATCCCTTCCATTTTTATTGTTCATTCCACTCTGCCACGCCAATTCTATTGTAGTGGCCGGTAAGTTTTCTTCTTTTTCTTTTCATATTTTATCAAATTCTTTCAATTTGTTCCACATTCTTGCTGCTTTAAGTCTGTAAATGTGTTATTTTCTTGATTATGGAATGAAGTGTTTTGTTTATTATATATCTTTTATATTTGTCATTAATTTTTAAAAAAATAAAAAATTATGATACAAACCGAAAGGGCCCCATCCAACATATATAACCAACCCCAGGGACCTGAATTTTACACGGTCAACCTTGCAAATCATAAGTATGTTAACCACATTTTGGATATTGAAAGTTTGTTAGTTAAATTGGTTACCCCAATTTGTGTTATTGTCAAAAAAGTAATTAACACTTATGTTGAATATCACTTTCTTTATCTTTTTAATGCACAAGGAAGATAGGTTGGTTATGTAATGAGACTATGAGAGTGGTCTTTCCATGAGTAAGAACATCACCATGTAAATGTGAATGCAAAAAAAATTAAGTGTCACCTAGGATTTACATACTTTTTATTTTTTATTAAAAAAAAGATATTCAATGCAACTGTTGATATGTGTTGTGGATATGATTTGTCAACTAATTTTTTTTTCACAATCAAGGATGCTAAATTTTCACATTTTAGCTGAGCATTTGAATATATCATAGTCAGTATTTTTTTCTTTTTAAAAACTATTCCTATTTGTCATTCCCTTTTCTTTTATTTTTAAATTTTTATCAATTTATTTTAGTAGTGAGATGCATATCATATTTAATTGAATGTGAATGAAGAAAAAAAAATTAATACATATAATTGAAATTGTTAATTATCCACGTCCACGTGAGCTTAAAATAAGAGTTGCAATAAAGAAAAGTTTATTATTATAGGTGTTTATGATTTTCTTCTAAAAAAAAACACTAACATGAATATGATTTCCAATAAAAAAGAAAGAAAGAGGGTAATTGCGGAAAAAGAATACCAAAAATCATAAGCATCTGGAGTAACATTTAAATAAAGTGTAGTATTTGACAAAAATGGTTTGTTAAATGCAATTTCTGAGAGGTTGAAAGCTTATCATCATTCATCATTGCCGTATTGTACACAGACGCGGCTACGTCTAGATACACTTACGCACGTATGTATCAATGTCATTGTTCTGTGGCTCCCACAATGAAAGAAGGAGCCAACCGTTGACCTGGAATCTAAAAAGTAGAGGCTATTGTCATCCGTCCTTATTGACTATTCATGTACACGTGGAAGTTGACAAGATTTTCGGTCGTCTGTCCTAAATTACTGAATCCCAAACAATGTTTAATGTAAGAGAAGAGGTCGGAAATTTTTAAAACTATAACCACTATAAATAATATTGAGATTTCCCCAAATATTGTTATTTAAATTCCAAAACTTGAACTGGGTTTTCTTTAAATTTTTTGTACATTGCGATTTCCCAAGAAATTTTCCTGCACAGTTTCTCTGCGGTATAAATTTCATCTCAGGAATGTCTTGAACAAATTTAATGTTTTCTGGGTTCCTTATGATTATACCTGGAATAGTTTTAAAATCATCAGATTCGTTGAACCTGCCCGCGATTTTGGCTTCAAGGTTTGTTCTTGATCATCATTTTTTAGCCAATTTTTTAAATTATTTTATTATATAAAATACATGGGCCATCAAATATGCCAGGGAAAAGGTACGGTGGTTACTGATTTAGGGTTTTACTAATTTCATATTATAATTATACTAGTACTACTTTTGAACATACTGTATTGGTGTTTTTTTCACTTACTATTTGATTGATGAGTGTGTGATGTAGAGTTGGGACCTTTTTCTTGTAGGCATCATTGTACAATCCACTATCAATGGTGTTCTTAGAAGGCATATGAAGGAGGTAACTTGGTAAGAATTAAAGTGTTGTACTGTATAACTATCAATACACCATTGTGACAAATAACTAGATTAATTGCGATTGCTTGTGACACCAAATTTAGAATACTGGGTATAGTATATGCGAGGGAATACAATGCTATTTTCATAGGAGTAATCAAATTAATGTTTATTGCTGCACTGGCAATGTGGCTTCTGGCATTATCTAAACTCTAAAGGGGCAGTCGTAGGTCTTTTGTACTTCTTTTCTGTGACTGTCATTGTCTTCATCGCTGAATTCTTAATTTCCACGGCCGGCTTTGTCTCACTTGTTTTGGTTTAACATACATGATTGTAACTTCGAATTATACAGTCCTAAGGTAATTTAATTCAAGTAATGCAGAACTAAAGAAATACTGAAATAGACGATCTGCTTAATTTGTAGTTTCTTGTTTTAGGATGCTATTTTCGTCATAGAAAACAAGACATCTTTTTTTATGCTGCTACGCATACGCAGACTGCATCCTCATGAATTGCATGGAAGTTCATAATTCATGTTCTATAATATTTTTATGCTATTGTTGAAAAGAACGAAAGTAACCAGGCTATAAAACTAATATTATCAAAAGACATCAGTTGACAGAGAAAGAAAAAAACATATATATAAATATAAAAGAGAGACAAAGGATACTCTGTCAAATGATTACTTTAGCATTTTTACATAAGAAAATCAACTATTCTCTATGACCATTTTTATGAACAAAGTAGAAAGACAGAAAGAAAAAAGTTCCTTGAAGGACTCTACTTCTCTAGCTACTGCCACTTGTCCTCTGAGGTGCGAACAAACTGATTATATAAATAGCTGCAAACTGAATTGCATATTAGTGGGTTAGTCAAAATTTTAATTAACATTGGCCATCACTGAGTTTCCTAAGGATATGATTAGGAAGAGATCTTGGTTCGTCATAGTTCCTCTTTTCAAGATTGAGAAGTTTGATTTGTAATTTACGTTGCAACTTATTTAAGCCAGAGCTTTCCCAAGCTCTTTCAGTCTCGAGAAGCATTCATAAATCGTTGATTATTTTACCCTCCTTTTTGCTTTTGCTCACTTTGCCAGGGTTAGCTTTCAATTTCTTTTACGTTTCCTTTCATTTCTTTTTAAAAAATAACCAAGTTTGTGTTTTTGTGTAATTTGTTTCTTCTTTATGTAACCAAGAGTGGAGATGTACAGTCTATATGTTGACTACAATTCATAGTTTCTATTGTTTTATAAGCATTTACTGGTCAGAAGCTCATACATGGAATCAGCATTGTGTGTGTGTGTGTGTGTGTGTTTGTTTTTCTTTTTTCCTGATTAGAACTTTAAATTTCTCGCTTTCAGATTGGTGATATAGGTGAATCAATACGCGTTGTGTCCAATGGCTCATCAAAACGATAAGCAGCAGGATACAAAGGATATCGACATTAAAAGTTTGTCATCCTCAGACAGTCGTAAACAAAACGCACCATACATTCACAAGGTTGGGATTCCCCCAAAACAAAAGCTTTTGACAGAGTTCAAAGCGACTGTGAAGGAAACTTTCTTTTCTGATGATCCTCTACGCCCCTTTAAGGATCAACCCAAGTCCCGAAAGCTAGTCCTTGGCTTGCAGGCTGTATTCCCCATTCTTGAATGGGGAAGAGATTACAACCTTACAAAATTAAGGGGGGACCTTATTGCTGGACTCACCATCGCCAGCCTTTGTATTCCTCAGGTAGATTAGACATTTAAGACACTCAACATAGCTACTAAATATAATTTGCTAAAATTTTGTTGATTCTAACATGAGCTGGAAAACAGGACATTGGGTATTCAAAACTTGCAAATCTAGATCCTCAGTATGGACTATGTAAGTTTTCATGCTATTTGTTTTTCAGGCTTAATTTTTTTTATTCGTAAAGATATATTCATGGTAATCTCCATCTTATATTGTGAAATTGTGCAGACTCTAGCTTTGTTCCACCCTTGATTTATGCTTTCATGGGTAGTTCACGAGATATAGCCATTGGACCAGTAGCTGTGGTATCTCTACTATTGGGAACACTGCTACAGAATGAGTTTGATCCAGCTAAGGAGGCAGCTGAGTATCGCAGGCTTGCATTTACGGCTACTTTTTTTGCCGGGATCACCCAAGCTACCCTTGGAATTCTCAGGTAATAGAAGAAGCAACTCCCCTTATTTTACAATCAAGTTGTTTGGCCTCTTCTCAACTATGCTTTAGAGCCTAGGAATCCTTACTTTATCTGCTTTCTTTGATAGATTGGGGTTCTTAATTGACTTCCTATCCCATGCCGCTGTTGTTGGTTTTATGGGTGGAGCTGCCATAACAATTGCCCTCCAGCAACTTAAGGGTTTTCTTGGCATTAGCACTAAGCATTTTACGAAAAAAACTGATGTTGTTTCTGTTATGCAATCAGTTTTTCACTCGGCTCACCATGGAGTGAGTTCTCTCTCTCTCTCTCTCTCTCTCTCTCCGCCTGTGAATTGGGGTTGTAATGTCTTGGTTGCCATATCAAAAGCCCAACGTTCAGTCAGTTTTCAGACCTATGTTAATGATTTCTACGCATAAATTTTGCAGTGGAACTGGCAGACAATAGTAATTGGAGCATCCTTTTTGGCTTTCCTTCTAGTTGCCAAGTACATTGTAAGACTATTATTCCGAGCACATAACAAAAAACATAGGTTTGTAAATGTTTCACTGTTCTAACATTATTCGGGTAACAGGGAAAGAAGAACAAGAAACTCTTCTGGGTTCCTGCAATTGCCCCACTAATCTCTGTTATCCTCTCCACCTTTTTTGTGTTTATCACCCGTGCAGACAATCATGGTGTTGCCATTGTAAGAAAATATTCTTCTAATTTTCTCTCCAACAGCTAGTTAAGTTATTGTATTATCTGCTAATCAATTGTGGATTGTTTTCCAGGTGAAAAAGATAGAGCAAGGAATCAATCCTTCATCTGTTAATCAAATATATTTCACAGGTGACAATCTCTTAAAAGGGTTTAGGATTGGAATTGTAGCTGGCATGATAGCATTAACGGTGAGCTAGTTTTTAAATCTACAGTTTTTCCAAAATGAATTTTGCCTTTATGCTCTCACATCTAACCATCATTTCTTGTTCACGTCAATTATGAATTCGTCAGGAAGCTGTTGCCATTGGAAGAACATTTGCTTCGATGAAGGATTATCAAGTAGACGGAAACAAGGAAATGGTGGCGCTAGGAACAATGAATGTTGTAGGCTCAATGACATCCTGCTATGTAGCAACAGGTGAGAAGCTCACAATAGATAATATCATGACTGTATGGCTGGGGATATTTGATATTTGGTATGTGTTTGAACGATCAGCTGTTATGTTGTACTAAGAAGATGTTTATCATTGCAGGTTCTTTCTCTAGGTCGGCCGTAAATTACATGGCTGGCTGCCAAACTGCAGTCTCTAACATTGTCATGTCCATTGTTGTGTTCTTAACATTGGAATTTATCACGCCTCTTTTTAAGTACACCCCAAATGCAATTCTAGCATCCATCATTATATCTGCAGTCATCGGCCTAATTGATTATGACGCGGCAATTTTGATCTGGAAGATCGACAAATTCGATTTTGTTGCTTGCATGGGAGCCTTTTTTGGTGTGGTTTTCGCCTCCGTTGAGATTGGTCTCCTAATAGCAGTAAGGCTTTTGCACCATCTTGGTCTGAAATTCCTAACTGTCATTAAGTTGACTTTTGCATGATTGACTTGAGCTTTGAATATGTTTGTTAAAATAGGTCTCAATTTCTTTTGCTAAAATCCTCCTTCAAGTTACAAGGCCGAGAACTGCCATTCTAGGAAGGATCCCTATGACAAGTGTTTACCGGAACACCCAACAATACCCTGAGGCAACGAAGGTTCCAGGTGTCCTGATTGTAAGAGTTGATTCTGCAATCTACTTTTCCAACTCCAACTACACCAAAGAAAGGTAAACAGAAAAAGTCGATATTTTCTCCATAAATATAATATATATCTCCACATTTAACTTTGAATCAATAATCGTGTTTTCCTATCTAAACTTGTGGATGGAGGGAGATACTATTCGAAGTTTTGACCATTGTAGTAGCGCTAGTTAAGTAAATTATGTGCGTGCAGGATATTAAGATGGTTAACTGAGGAGGAAGAGCAATTAAAAGCAGCATACCAACCAAAAATTCAGTGTTTGATTGTTGAGATGTCACGTAAGTAGTTGCATGCTTACCTACCTAGTCATGATCATTTGTGAATGTCTGCAATAAAATCTATAGTGTTTCTTCCTCTTTGCAGCCGTCACTGATATCGACACGAGTGGGATACATGCCTTGGAAGAGTTGTTAAGGAGTCTTCAGAAAAGAGAGGTTCAGGTAACCCAAATAAACTAAAGAACATAACATTACTGAAAATGCAAAAAATAATATGCTGGGGAAAATTACCTTAAACACGATCTGGTATGGCTTCACAGCTTGTTCTGGCGAACCCAGGGCCGTTGGTGATGGACAAGCTGCATGCGTCAGGATTTCCAGATTTGATAGGGGAAGACAAGATCTTTCTCACAGTAGCAGAAGCTGTTATGACCTGCTCACCAAAACTGGTTCAAGAGGTTTGATCAGATGGGGAAAAAATATGTAAGTGAATAGGTAACAGATGAGCGTACTATGTATAGGAGAATGAAAATGCATAATAGAATGAAAAAGATCAGAGGCCCATTTGAGCAGTGGGATTGGTTGTAGAAAAGGTGCCTCCTAGTGGAAACATCTGCTGGAATACAAATCCAGAAAGATAAATTGCGTAAGCGATTTCAGATATGGTACTTTAGTTTATAAAATTAAAAAATAACTTGGGTCACACATACCGTCTTTGTCTGTAAGAGTTGTTAGGAAGAAATATGTTATCACTTGTCCATGTTGTTGCATTGAGCAAATTTTTATTACCCATAGCAATTCTTAAATGTAAAAGATCGAGGAGGAGCCTGAAGCCTTTCCTTTGGCTAAAGTGACAAGGATGTGCATAAGCTTGTGTGTGGGGGGAATGTGTAGGCCCTGTATAGCTTAGATGAAAATCCAGGTTTAAGCTCATAACTTTAAGGGCAAACTTTTCTTTTGTAAATTTATAGCTTTTTAAGTTTGTTGACTTCCTTGTTCCAACTACAGCGATCGACCTCCTTTGTTAAGAACTTAAAATTGGATTTGGAGCCATTCGTTTCAGAATTCAGAACGAAAGACCTGGTCTGCAAGACAGCAACAAATGCTTTTAGGGTGTGCGGGGTTTTAGATTTAAAATTCTTGTTTTGTAATGATTGAAGAAGAAAAAAGTGTTACACCAACCGGTCGTGGAAACACTCACCATCACCACATCAATCACATCTGGAATTATCATTTCCTTTGAAATATTGAAAATCGTCAGTTACATTCAGCAACACTAAACCGAACCATCTTCACCATCATAACGACTCAAGAAGCTGGATTCTATGGTTACGAAGTTAGTACAACGAGGTGGGGCTCAGAATTTTCGGTGATAATCTCCATTTTTTTTGTTTCTTTTCTAAATTTAAGGTCTATTATCGTAATTTTTGGTTGAGGAATACTCCATCAAATTGGGTGCAATGATAATGTGATTTAGTTTCGTTCTGGGTTGCAACTTGCAACAAAGAGATGGTCTTGAATTGAAAAGAAAACGGGATCGACTTTTCCCATGTTGTCTTTATAATCTTATGTTGGTACTCCAAACATTTTGCTCTTCCGTTATCTTTAGAGTTTTGACTTTAATCTTTGTTTAAAAGCTTCCCTTGTGAATTGTGTTAACTGATAAGCATTTGGAAGATCTGCTATTGCTACGAGAAAACTTCAAATATAAAGAAACAAGGAAAAGGTACAATGAAATAATAAAAACAATTTCACAAAGCAGTCTCATCTCCGTCAGAATCACTTCTAGATTCCCACTGAAGCAAACCCTTGAATAGGTGACTAGCGACGGCCACGGCCACAAAAGAGAACCAACTGTCTCTATCTGTCTGCATTTCATGTTGACATTCGGCAGCATTACATTTCATGTTGACTTGATTCCACTTGACATTACATACAAGATTTAGCAAAAGGAAACGACATAAACTAGATTAAGGGTGGCAATCAGGTGTTATCAGATAATTTAGATAAAATCATTATATCTATTAATAAATTGATATTATCTGGATAATACCCAATAAGTATCATCATATTTTAATTCGTTTTTGAGTATTACTTATATATATATATATTATTATTCACTAATCACAACACATAAACATACAAACACACTTATACACACAAAACCAAACAAAGACACACACACTAGTTGTAAGACACACACACAACCATAGCTTGTATTAATTGTAATTGACAAGCAAAACAACCAAAGTTTGATGACCTTTCTAGGAAACTCTATATCACAAAATGCTTCAATTGTCTCGGCACATGTTGGCTATAAAATATTTTTGTTCTTACTAATAAATTAGAAAAATTATAGTAGAATAAAAAAAAAGTAACAAATGCAAAGATTAAAAAATACAACAAATAGTGAATAACCAATCATTCCGATTATATTAACAAACACCCACGACTATCCGACCAAAATACTCTCTTCGTTTCAAGCAAAAAGTTCACTATTTCATTTCGGGATGCTTCACTTAAATAGTCAACTTTAAAAAAATTGAGGTATAAAAGTGCAATTTTATTACTAATAGGTAGAACTGTCAAAATTGAGCCCGGTCCAGCCCACCCGACTTTTCAAGGGCTTGGGTCACAATTTAGAAGGTCTGAAAAAGTCGGGCCTCTCTAGCCCGGCCCAGCCCGATCATAAAGTTAAACACTTAAACTTAATTACAAAATTAAAAACTAAAACATAAATCTAAAAAGAAAAAACTATCAGACATATTCATTTAGATTACTTTTTTTTCTTTTGGTTAAATAAATTTATGACACAGTATGATCTATTTCCAAATCATTGTTCCCTTTCTGGTTGAAACTCATATTCTAAATTGATGGAAGTGAAACTTACAAAGAGGAAATGAAGTTAATCTTCAAAATTCCAATCTAGTTTAGTATGGTTGTGGTTAGTAATTTTATCGAAGCTGATCTATTTAATTGAGTATCTCTATCTGATATTAGCTAATAAAAAGCCTCAATAGTATAAACTTGATAAAAATAAAATAAAATTTAAATGCTAGATTAGGTCGGACGAATCAAAAAATGAACATTTTCTAGTTAGTATGGTTTTGCAAACTAGAATCTGAAAAACTTTGTCTATCCTCAGAAAACACATATTAAAAATTTGGGGACAGTTTGATGAACTTCAATTTGGTTATAACTTTTTTGAAAAAAATACCCTTCAAGTAGCACATGTATTTTTTCTTTGGTCTGTAACATTATGATTTTTCTAGTTTCTGTTTAGTTTAATTGTTGAAGTTACTACATTTGTTTATATTTGTTTTGGTTGTTCTTTTTGCTTTGTAATTGTGTAAGTTAAACTAGTAAGTATGTGCGTTTTGAACTTTTGATGTGTTATATAACTTTTATTAGCTAATTTGTGAGTTTTATTTAATAAAAAATATTTATTTATTTGGCCCATAGGCCCGAATTGCGCATGGGCTAGGCTTGAGTTCTATGAGGCCCGCCATTATTCCGGCCCGGTCCGCCGTTAAGCGAGACCATGTAGGCTTGGGTCGGGTTGGGTCGACCCACTTGACATCTCTACTAATGGGTTACTAAAAGTTAATGAAATGAAATGGATCATTAAATATTAAAAAATGCATATATTTTTTTTTTAAATGTCATAATTTGTGTTCATGAATTTTTTTTATAAAAAATGTATATTAAACATTTAAACTTGTGTAGACTTTGTTTTCTTTTTTGTCTTCCTAACTTTTAATTTCTAGCTAAATATTTTTTAAACCAAATGAAATGGAGCAACAAATATTAAGTTAAATAAATGAAATGGAGCCAACTACTAATTTAACAAAATGAAATTGACAAGTAAATGAAGAGTTTGTGGTACAATAAGTTGATGCAATTTAGGTGCAATTTTTACAAAATACAAATAAAATTTAAATTTAAATACTTATATTTATTATAATTATAAATAATACAAAACAAAATAATAAATAAGTTCATAATAATCAACAACTTTTATGATTACTTGTTTGTATTTATGTTAAACTTTCAAATAAATTTCAAAAATGGGTCTAACCTGGTGGTAGCAAGCTTTGGTATAAAGTAATTTATTTCAAGTTCGAATCTTGTTAATAGTAAGTTTCATTTCTATTTATTATCATTTTTAAGTAAAGAACGTATAAGGTGGTATGAGGTTCAAAGCGTATTGGATGGTGGTGGCGAGGCGGCGTGGCATGGTGGCCTGAGGTCGAGGTTGGTGGCGATGGGCGGCAGATGATGGTGGCGGTGGGCAATGGTGATTGGTGGCGGTTGCTGGTGTTGGGAAATGGCGACGGTGGGCGGAGGCGGGTGGTGGTGGGTGGTGGTGGCATTAGTTGATAAACTAAATGATTGTTGTGACTTTAATTGACAAACTCAATGGATAACCGGTTAATATCCATAATTTATCAATTTTGTTATTGGTTTCTAATGGGTGTTATCCATTAACACCCATTAACTTAATTGGGTGTTAATGAATAACACACCCAATAAGTCTTTTATAATAGTCATATTGGATAACCCAATGAATTGAATAAAATTTTGACATCCCTAAATGAGATAATGAGTAACTACGATAGGTTTTTTTCTTTTTTTTTCCAGAGAAAGGAGACGACGCATAATAGAATCAAGAGATAAGGTTTTATGGGTAATAAAGATTAGACAGTAGGAATTAGGAAACCACTAATATATATGTATGTGTAAGGTTAACCACACACCAACATATACTCTCTACACTCCCATTTCCTATAATTTACAGCACAATGTACAACGTCTTAATGCAGAAAATGGGATGTAAGGAGCACATTTTGGGGTGTGTATATATCTATATATAATACTAGTAGTAAAACAACATAGTTTTAAGACTACACGGGCAAGGCTTATGGGCCGGGAGAAATTGAGTGCTCGAGTGAGCCCATGCCCACGGGCATTCAACATTTTTATAGCCCAACACTATAGCCGAGACCATGAACATGGGCCTTATGGGCCAGGCATGTGCAAGCATTGTGGGCTGATGAGTTGATTTGCTCACCCCTAATTGTTCTACCAAATGACACTATCTAAATACTTTATAACCTTTCAAGACATTAATAATATATTAATAAGTCTGTTCAACCAATCATTAAGTCTGACCATTTTATTTTGATCTAATAAATAATACTCCATTTGTTCTCTATCAAAAGTTCACAATACTATTTCAGGATGTTTCACTTTACGAGTCTATTTTCAAAATTGTGTTTACAATCTTTATGAGATTTCAACTCCACCCACCACATTTGATATTAGAGCATCACCATTGTGATATTTTTGTTATTGTTAGTGTTATTCTTAGTCAAGAATAACAAAAACAACAATGGGAGGCAACTTCTTATATGAGAGAGAAATTCAAAAATTATTCATTAAGAATAAAATCGGTGAGGAGGAAGCAGTAGCGCATGAGGGGGGCGATGTGGTGCAACGCTGCCTCAGACTTGACGCGTGCACTACGTGCGTTGAAGAATCACGTGAGTGGTCGAGGTGGGTGGGTCCCCCGTGTCTGCCATTGCACAAAAAATTGATTTTTCATTTTTTAAAAATCCAACCGTTTTTGACTTTATGGTGGGTGGGGGGGTCCGGATGTTCAACAATTGCATTTTTTAATTTTTGTTTCTTCTTCTCTATAAATATACCACCTCGACATTCTTAATTAATTAAATTATAAATTATAAATTTTATAATTTATAATTTAATTATTATTTTTAAATTAATTTATAAATTAATTTATGTATACGAAATATTTAAATATGAAATATATTAAATAACGTTAAATAAATTTATTTGTTGAAAAGTATAAAAATAAGATTGAAGTGTAAAGTTAATGAGTTGGTAGTGGGTGTGACCCAACTAAGAAGATGTTAAGAAGATTAAATGGGTAGAAGAGAAAATGTGTAGGTGGCAGTGGGATCCAGCTAAGAATTTGGGGGAAGAATAACAACAATGTGGATCGCTCTGATCTCCTAATTTTTTTTGTAATCGAAAAAAGTCATTTTTTAGAGCGAAAAGACGACTTTGCCATTAATGTGCCAAATGTGTGCTAAGAATCATTTTCTTCATCGCGATGCACCAATTTGTTTATCACAATGCATCAATTTGTGCATATTTACGAAAATCAACCAATTTGTGTATCGCGATTCGCTATGCATCAATTTGTGCATATTTATGAAAATCAATTAATCAATTTAAATTTGAGATATGATATTACGAGCTAGAGCTTGTGTTATTACTACAAGTCTACAAGTTTTAGTGTTAGTGTTGTTAGATAAAATCTTTTAAAATCTTTACAATGTTTGATCAAATTTGTTATTTTCTAAGTAAGGACATAGACATTTCAAATCATCACCAACTTAATCATCTAATGACTATAACACTAAAGCTTGTATTAATAGCACAAGCTCTAGCTCGTAATATCATTTACCTTTAAATTTAATCTATTTGATTTCTACCTTAATTACAAATCAAGTAAAATAAGGAAACATTGACTACATATTTACGAAAATCAATCAATCAATTGATATTCAATCTATTTGATTCCTACCTTAATTACAATATCAAACAAATAAGGAAAATTTGACTACATATTTACGGAAATTACAAATCTATAAATGAGTCCTACCTTAATTACAATATCAATGAAAATAAGGAAACTTTGACTACAAATATAATTACTTGTTTACCAATGACTACCTTAATTGGATTTGATTTTGTACATCGTGATGAAAAATGGATGATGCATAAAATAAATTTGATTCGATTTGTGCATCATGATGCAAAATTGATGCATGAATTGATACTTTACGCGCGCGTGTTCTGCTTATTAAGGGTATCATTGTCTTTTCGCCTCAAAAAGTATATTTTCCAGATAAAAAAAAGGTGGACTAAAATGGTTGAAAAGTTTTGAGAAGGACTTATATCTATTATACAATACAGCTCATACTCGCACGCTCGCAATTGACTAAAGCTAATCTGGGGCTGAGATCAATTCATTTACCGAGATCTGACTGTCTCAATTTTGTCTACGTTTCACATGTGCGAAGGGCAGTTTGGACCTTCTTTCTCTGTTTGCGTATTCCCTTCTCCCCAACTCTTTCCGAGTCCTCTTCCAACCCTTCTTCCTCAGTGTGTATCCTTCCCATCCTTCCCAACTCTTTCAGAGTCCTCTTCCAATGGGTTTTCCTCTGCGATTCCAATTCCTCTTACCGAGTCTTTCTCCGCCTTTTCTTACAAAACCCTTGCTTCTTCGTCTCGCTGGTTCGCTTCTTCGTCCCCGCCGCAATCCCTCACTCCAATCGTGCCCTCGCATTCTCCCACAATTATCCTTTGTTTGGACTTGCTTCTTCGTCCCTCGGCCTGCCTCACTCCCCTCGAAATCTTGCTGGTTTCTCTGCTGCTGCTTTGAGTGACCATTTACAGAGTTTCTTCTCTTTCTTCTCTCTGCTGCTGCTTTGTAAGTTTCTCTTTCTTTTGAGTGAATTTATTTTTGATTGATTTGTTGTGATTGATTTTTTCTTTATCAAATTGGAAGAACCAAATATGCTTTCTTTGAGAATTGTGATAAATTGGAATTGTAGCTTCTTCCTCCTCCATTGAAGTTACAGTTTCAGACCTTTAAACTTATTCCACTATCTACATAAACATGGAAGGTCAAAATCCATGGAAGCTTAGATTAAGGTAGCTAATAAAAAACCAATTTGGAATTTCTTCGTATTCAAATTAGAAGAACCAAATATGCTTTCTTTGAGAATTGTGATAAATTGGAATTATAGCTTCTTCCTCCTCCACTGAAGAACCAAATATACTTTCTTTTTTATTGAAAGAGCTTTGCTTATTAAGCCATGCCAATCTTTTCCCAATTAAAAAGAAACCAATTTGGAATTTCTTCGTATTCAAATTGGAAGAACCAAATATGCTTTCTTTGAGAATTGTGATAAATTGGAATTATAGCTTCTTCCTCCTCCACTGAAGAACCAAATATGCTTTCTTTAAACTTATTCCACTATCTACATAAACATGGAAGGTCAAAATCCATGGAAGCTTAAATTAAGGAAGCTAATAAAAAAGAGCTTTGTTTATTAAGCCATGCCAATCTTTTCCCAATTAAAAAGAAACCAATTTGGAATTTCTTCGTATTCAAAATCTTTATCAAATTGGAAGAACCAAATATGCTTTCTTTGAGAATTGTGATAAATTGGAATTATAGCTTTTCCTCCTCCACCGGGTTACAGCTGACCTTTATACATTACCGAGATCCCCGCACAAATTCTAACCATTTACATTTCGTCTTTGACGCAGACCTTTGTATTTTTCCACTTATCTCTGCACCCATGTGTTGCAAGAGTTGTCGAGTGAAGGTAACAACTTAATGACCTTAAAATTTGAATTTAGAACCCTCATTTCATCGCTTAGAGTTAAGCTGCTATATGTAGAGTTATTGGGTGTTTCGTCTCCTTCGCTTATATGTAGAGATGCCTCAATGTCAACGCTTGGTATTCACCTAGAGTTTTTATTTTTTGGAAAAGAGAACCCGATCATCTCCCCGCCAAATTGTAAGTTTCTTTTGAGTGAGTTTCGAATTGGTTTATATGAATTGGTTTATATGATTTTTAGTCTTCCCAAACAGAAAATTTATCTCTCGCTGCCGCAAAGTTAAAATTTAAGTGACCGAATTTCGTCTTCCCAAATGTAATTGTAAGCTTCTCTTTCTTTTGAGTGAGTTTTCAATTTGTTTATATGAATTTGGTTTATTTGGGAATTTGATATATTTAGATCGCAATTAGTGTTCATGGTTTAACTATTAGTGTTCATGGGAATTTGATATTTGATATTACTGTAAGAGCTTCCGGTGCTACCTTAGTGCTTTCTACAATTAGTAAAAATATATTTGTCCGCTAGTGATTTTGATGCTCTTTTTTAGTATAGATTCTCTCGAAAGATACAAAGGTTGTTTTTAGTTAATTTCTTCCTATGTGTGCGGTGAGTCCCAAGTCTCACTATTTTTCTCGCACAATTCCACAGCTTGCGTATGTTAGTTTAGTGTATGTAAGTGGACTTTTCTCAACACGCAGCGTATGTTAGTTTAGTGTATGTTTCGAAGTTTCGACACCGAAGGGGTATGATGTTAGTAGTGCTATAAATGGACTGTACAAATTGAATGTTACTTGAGCTTAGGATGAAATAGCATCAAATGTTCCGAGCTCGTGGAAGGCAAATACCAAGTCCACCGAGATAGAGCTAAGGTCAAATAGAGTTATGATTTGCTCAACTTGATTTGGCCAACTTTTACTTAGATCTAAAGGTGAGGACTTCTATTTGATTTGGGGGAAGTTAGGCCATCTGAACATTAGATAATGAAAGCTTTCAGATTCTCTCAATAGATTCTCAGAATTGTTTCTATTTGTATGATGTAGATGTTTAACTCAATATAAACTTTTTGAAGGGACTGAAAATCTAGTTGTAATTAGTTCTTCCCCATGTGGCCATGTGTGAAATTTCTTATTGAAGTGTTCGAATCTGAACAGTGTCAACCTTGGAGTGCAGAGCACCCTTGACCCTTCTTCTCATTGATACCTTTTGTCCTCCACTGTTCCTTTTCTTTCTCCTCCTTCTCTCTGCTCTTCACATGATCAATTGCCATTATTACATAATGCCTATGCAAAATAAGAAAAAGATAGCAATCACGTCATGCCCCTATAACTTTATCGGCCTACTTAACAACATATAGACACATGATATGATCATGAAGTCGCCCTTTTTTAGACCTTTACTTCTTGATGTTTCTATCTGTTTACTACTGTAATAGATTGATAGTGATTTGTTTCCTCAAAATTGTGCCCCAACATCCCATTTGACATGTGAAACTTTTATAATTGCAGCTTTACATGTCCAGCTGTCCGTAACAACTATAACTATATCCTCCTTTGGGGAATGGAACTTTATTTATTTATTGATTAATCAAAGAAAAAAGTGAAAATATTATTTGGGATGGAGTATTCAATATCTATTCTTCAGTATGCTACATTCATTCCTTTTCTATTTGACTAGTGAAGCTATTTAAAATTGTATCTTTACTTTTTTGTCCATACAATACCTTTATCCTCCTTCTGAAATGGACTTTTTAATATGCTTTATGAATTCAAGTTTTAATAGAATTCTCAGCAATGAGAACCACACAAAACATATATCAATTAGATTAAGATCATTTGTTTTCAACACAATAGTTATCGATGATATAGAAGAAATATCATCATGCAAAGACATGTTTTATACAAAACTTTTGAAGCAAGTCTTTCTCTTTGCAAAGGGGATAAGACGATAAACCAGAAGAATAAACTTACATGAAGTTGAAATGTAGTCTTCTATCTTCATAAATGCAGGTCATATGCCAAGCAGCAGAATTTGAAATTCTGCTTCTTTTGGGATATTCAGACATGGATTTGTTCTTCAAGAAGAGAAGGGGAATATGACATTGCTTATGAAAAATAGGGGTCAAAATTTGTCAACATTCCTGAGGGAATACTTGGGTTTTTACACCATAAGTTTTTCCTGAAAATCCAAAAATAATCACACTCACAACTGCCAAAACATTTATCCTTTCAAAGAAATATTTACCTTCTTATTGCATGTTTTCAGAGGATAAATTATATTTAAAATCATTTTTGAATGTGGTTTTTATATTAAATTGTTAATCTATGAGGATGATACCAATTGTTTACTGCATAGGAATATGCCAATTGTTAATTTAAAAATATCTATTAGAGATATATTAAGAGGCGAATCATAGTGATGATAAAATAGTATTAATATTAATATTATTAATAAAATTAATAATAATAATAATAATAATAATAATAAAACAACACCAACAAATAACTAACTATTAATAATAACATTAGTATTTAAAAATTTGCTATTAATACTATTATTGTTATTAATAATGTTATTATTATTGTTATTGTTATATTAATAATGTTATTATTAGGTCCTCTTATATGTCTTTAATTTGTTCGGTTTTTGTTTCTTCAGTTCTTTTCCCTCTACGTGTTCCTGCTACCGTTGAAATCGAGCACTGCCGGAACTGAATTGGTAAGTTTCAAGTCTTTGAAAGATAATTATGATAATCCTATGCACATGAGTATTTTTCTTTTGTAGTTCAAAAATTGAATTGGGTTTTGTGGATTTTTTAATGTTTTTTTTCTCGCAGCCTTACTTATTTACTTATATTATTTTTTTATTGTTTGCTACCTCTTTGGGCTAAGGTAAACTGTATGAATTTTGTTGAATGCACCAACATTTGTCTTTTGAGTTTTAGTGAACACAGGCTTTGTCTTTTACCACCACTTCAGTTTTTATCACAACCTGTATTCTGATAAAGAGTTTTAATAATTTTATATTAAAAGACATTTCCAAAACTGTTTATAGACAAAGATCTAAAATAACTTTAAAGTACTTGAGAAACGAGAAACTGCTTATTCTTGACCAATAGTTGTCTTTTGAAATATTTTATGATTTTGCGAGTTATCTAAGTTGTGTATTTGTAAAGAAAACTCAAAGGAAAACTGATATGGATATTTTTTTTCTTGGTGCATAAGCTGGATCTTTTCTTTTCAAGTTGAAGGAAGTATGTCATGGCATGAAAGCTTCAATTTCTTTCTTTTAATGTACATTGTAGTTTAGTTTCGTTATTAATTATAATTGATTTTGTAGTAACTGTGTTATTTTTTGATTACTAAACTGTTTTGACAAGTGTGTCGTACTATTTATATCGAGTATTAGCATTTTTATTGAAAGAGACTACAATCAAAAGGCTAAAGATTTTGAAACTATATGCTCAGTTGGTTACTGATTTGGAGAGTTCGTCTTTTGAGCTGGAATTTGTTAGTTGTCTTGACTGCTTTTTGGCGTAATTCAAGAGGCTTATAACCGACATCGTTAGCTTTGATAGTTGAAACTTAAGGTTTTAGAGCATGATTAAATTTCTCTTCTCTTCTTCAACACCAATCATCCAGAAGCCAAAGAGATTATTTGTGGTTCAAGCAAAGGGGAATTTAGTAACCCATTTCTAAACTGTTTATAGACAAAGATCTAGAATAATTTTAAAGCACTTGAGAATAATTTTCAGGTTTTTGTTTCTTCAGTTCTTTTAAAATTTATAGTACTGCTGCTGCCACTTCTTTTTTTGAGAACCCATGTAACAAATTTTTAAGTGGTCAAATCTTGATGATTATAGGTCTGAATTGAGTAATTTCAAGGGGTGGCTTTCAAATGACTGATTTTTTCCAAATCATTAGTTGTGTCTTTTTCAAATCATTAGTTGTGGGTTTTCCAAATCATTAGTTCTTTTTAATTGGTATTTTACTAAGTGTAAGTTCAAGTGGGTTCTAAAAGTGGAGGGTTATGAGGGTGGTAGGTTGAAAACATGCTGGAAGCAGAAGGGTGCACATTAAAAAACCTAACCTTTATTGAAAATTAATGATCAAAATTCCTTAGAAAAAACTATGAAATCACTTTCTCACACTTCTTTCAACATCAAACAGTACTTCGATCCCTTACTACATCCCCCATATGCCCACACACACACATAGAAATACATTTGTTTGAACTACTTGCAAAACCAAAATTGCAAACAACCAAAAACTAAAAAGTAAAAAAAAAAAACCCAAATGGCCATAGTTGCAGTTCAAGTTTCTTAGAATCCAGTAATTTTTTATTTTGGATTTATTGCTATTTATTATTCTTCTTTATGTCTATGCAGCAACAAGTTTTACTACATGGATCAACCTCCACCTCCAAGAAAAGGAAAAGAACATGCACCACCATCGCCACCATCTCTACAAGAGGTAGGATTACTTAGATTGTTTTGAGCATGTTATGTTAAACTAATTGTTCATACACATGTTTCATATCATGTTTATTTTAGGTTAAACATATATCATGTTTCCATTATAAAATACCAAAATAGACCACTTTAATGAATTACATGTTTTCATTTGATTATACATTTTTCATGATTCTATGTTTTGAGTAGTTTTTATTATAGATGTTTTGTTTGGTTGAATATATTACAACGTCAAAATTATTATTATGTCATACTTCTATACTACATTGGTCTATTGCAATGATTTTTAGGATTTTATGTTCTAATTAGCTTTTTATATGATTTGTTTAGTTGTCACCAAAGTCACCCAACTATACGCACACATACACCAATATATTGTGTCATACTTCCATGCGACATACGTTGACATGGCTTTCATACGTGTGACATGGTTTACATATATACATATTATATTGTTTATTTACCTTAATTGTTTATTTAGTTACCTTAATTGCTTTAAGACGATGATTATGAATTGGCAGTGCGATTGAGTCGAGCCCAACAAATGTTTCCCCCTTCTTTGAATATGGAGTTAGGAGAAAGCTCATCTTCTATAATTCACAAACCCAATCGTAATATTTCTACATTTGAAAGGACGTATATCGCGCCAATACGTGCAACAACCCGTGGTAGACGTGGGATTGGACAAACAAGACGCTTTCGCGTTTATGAAAGAACGAGTTGAACGTGAAAGAACTAGACTAGATTCAATTGTCTTTCAAACATTGTTTTGCCTCCTTCAAGCGGGCATTAGACAAAGGAGGACGACAAATGCATGCCTCACAACAGCATCATCCGACTATTATGTAACTTAATTTCTATTTCTCTCCTATTTAATTCAAATAATTGACCATGACAAGATTATAATTCAACCTTAAAACATTTTAATTCAACCTTTTAAATGTAGGACTCCTATTCCAGATTCTGAACCGCTGTCTTCAAACATTGTTTTGCCTCCTTCAAGACGGGCATTAGGAAAAAGGAGACGACAAATGCATGCCTCACAACAACATCATCCTACTATTATGTAACTTAATTTCTATTTCTCTCCTATTTAATTCAAATAATTGACCATGACAAGATTATAATTCAACCTTAAAACATTTTAATTCAACCTTTTAAATGTAGGACTCCTATTCTAGAAGAACCTCTCACAACTGAAGAAGAACATGGTCGTATAGGTGACTTTGAAGAGGAACATGAGCAAATAGGTGACGTTGAAGATGATGCGTTTCCTCTACCCGTCATTGAGAATCAACAAGTGCTGGATCAAAGCCGTCATTCCCTTGGGAGAATGAACATCATTTGTGAGTAATGTAAATCGATGCACTGGATCGATGAGAGATTGGTTCGTTCTTCTAGGTCCAATCCCAAATTTGGAACGTGTTGCAATCAAGGGAAAATCAAACTACCTCCACTTCGTGATCCACCTACTCTCTTCAGAACATTAAACGAAGGTTGTGATAACCGATCTAAATCATTTTTACAGCACATTCGACAGTATAATGCAGCAAATGCTTTTACAAGTCTTGGATGTACAATAGATCGCAGTGTCCTAATAGGGAGGGGTCCTTATAGCTTCACTATCCATGGTGAATTGCGACATCGTAATGGTGTATTATTACCACAGTCGGGTACAGATCCCGTGTATGCTCAGCTTTATATATACGACTTGGTGTCTGCCTTAAACAATCGTGAACGTCTGACGAATCCTACATTAGATCGAGAACTCTTGGCCCTCATCCAAGAATGTTTATTACAAAACAATCCATTTGTATCTAAATTTCGTCAAGCGCACGAAATATTACAACAACAAAACCAAGATGAATCTAATCAAGATTTACCTGGCGTGTTTGCATTATAATCCAGAACCGATCGACGACGTTATAATGCAGACCGAGATGAGATTGCGAGTAATATTGCTGGTGATGGTACTAAAAAAAGGGAATCAAGAGATATTGTTGTATATCTCAGAGGAGACCGAGGTTGATGCGGATTAGTGAATGTCACCCGGCATACGCACCATTGCATTATGTTTTATTGTTTCCATTTGGGGAGCTAGGGTGGGAACCGCGAATCGATGATGCATTGGGATGTGGGTAAAGATGCCCAAGTACCAAGAAACCGACTCACAATGATGGATTACTATAGTTATCGTTTATTCCAACGAACTTGAGTATTCAACCATTTTGAGAGCCCAAAAGTTGTTTCAAGGAATATTTGGTGGATGTTTGGGTCTGAGCAGCAAAATTGTCTTTACTACATTAGAAAAACCAAGTTGAGTTTATTCGTGTTGAGCGGTATAAAGACCTCCAAGAAATCCATGATCAAGAGGGAGATCAAATTGGCAAGAGATATATTCTTCCATCTTCTTTTACTGGTGCGATTGAGTCGAGCCCAACAAATGTTTCCCCCTTCTTTGAATATGGAGTTAGGAGAAAGCTCATCTTCTATAATTCACAAACCCAATCGTAATATTTCTACATTTGAAAGGACGTATATCACGCCAATACGTGCAACAACCCGTGGTAGACGTGGGATTGGACAAACAAGGCGTTTTAAAGAGCGAGTTGAGCGTGAAAGAACTAGACTAGATTCGAATCGCCGTCTTCAAACATTGTTTGCCTCCTTCAAGACGGGCATTAGGACAAAGGAGGCGACAAATGCATGCCTCACAACAACATCATCCTACTATTATGTAACTTAATTTCTATTTCTCTCCTATTTAATTCAAATAATTGACCATGACAAGATTATAATTCAACCTTAAAACATTTTAATTCAACTTTTTAAATGTAGGACTCCTATTCCAGATTCTCGAACCGTTGTCTTCAAACATTGTTTTGCCTCCTTCAAGACGGGCATTAGGAAAAAGGAGACGACAAATGCATGCCTCACAACAACATCATCCTACTATTATGTAACTTAATTTCTATTTCTCTCCTATTTAATTCAAATAATTGACCATGACAAGATTATAATTCAACCTTAAAACATTTTAATTCAACCTTTTAAATGTAGGACTCATATTCTAGAAGAACCTCTCACAACTGAAGAAGAACATGGTCGTATAGGTGACTTTGAAGAGGAACATGAGCAAATAGGTGGCGTTGAAGATGATGCGTTTCCTCTACCCGTCATTGAGAATCAACAAGTCTTTGGATCAAAGCCGCCATTCCCTGGGAGAATGAACATCATTTGTGAGTCTTGTAAAAGCGATGCCTTGGATCGATGAGAGATTGGTTCGTTCTTCTAGGTCCAATCCCAAATTTGGAACGTGTTGCAATCAAGGGAAAATCAAACTACCTCCACTTCGTGATCCACCTACTCTCTTCAGAACATTATACGAAGGTTGTGATAACCGATCTAAATAATTTTTACAGCACATTCGACAGTATAATTCATCAAATGCTTTTACAAGTCTTGGATGTACAATAGATCGCAGTGTCCTAATAGGGAGGGGTCCTTATAGCTTCACTATCCATGGTGAATTGCGACATCGTAATGGTGCATTATTACCACGATCAATGCAGTCCGTGTATGCTCGGCTTTATATATACGACTGTGCCTTAAGCGATCGTGAGCGTCGAGAATCCTACATTAGATCGAGAACTCTTGGCCCTCATCCAAGAATGTTTGTTACAAAACAATCCATTTGTATCTAAATTTCGTCAAGCACTAAATATTACAACAACAAAACCAAGATGAATCTAATCAAGATTTACCTGTTTTGCGGTATAATCCGAGAAGCGATCGACGACGTTATAATGCACCGATGTAGATGAGATTGCGGTAATATTGCTGGTGATGGTACTAAAAAGGAATCAAGAGATATTGTTGTATATCTCGAGAGGCCGAGGGTTGATGCGGATTAGTGAATGTCACCCATACGCACCATTGCATTATGTTTTATTGTTTCCATTTGGGGAGCTAGGGTGGGAACCGTCAATGATGCATTGGGATGTGGGTAAAGATGCCCCAAGTACTAACCCAAGAAACCGACTCACAATGATGGATTACTATAGTTATCGTTTATTCCAATGAACTTCAGAGTATTCAACCATTTTGAGAGCCCAAAAGTTGTTTCAGAATATTTGGTGGATGTTTGGGGCTGACAGCAAAACGTCTTTACTACATTAGAAAAAACCAAGTTGAGTTTATTAGTGTTGAGCGGTATAAAGACCTCCAAGAAATCCATGATCGAGAGGAGATCAAATTGGCAAGAGATATATTCTTCCATCTTCTTTTACCTTGGTGGACCGAGGCACATGTATGAAATTTTTCAAGATTCTATGGCTATCACTCACATACAAACACCCGGATATTTTCTTAACCATGACGACCAACCTAACGTGGCACGAAATTAATGATGCTCTACTACCTAATCAAAGCTGGCGATCGACCAGATTTGGTTGCTCGAGTTTTTGAATTAAAGAAAACAATTGATGAAAACGGTAAAAGAAAAGAGGGTGTTCGGACGAATAGAAGCATATGTTTTCACGATTGAGTTTCAAAACGGGATTGCCTCATATGCATGCTCTATTTTTTCTCGCAGAACCGGATAAGATGAAAACACCCGAACAAGTTGATAGGTGGTCTCGGCAGAGTTACCTGATCCGATCAGTAAGCCTGCACTTTTCGACACAGTTAAGAGATGCATGATACATGGACCATGCGGGCCGAGAAACCCACGTGCGCAATGTATGGACAATAATTTTTGCAAGAAACGATACCCAAAACTATGGGTGAAACTACTTCTATTGATGTTGATGGTTATCCGTCTATCGTCAACAATGACTTGGTATTGGTGGTAAGGGAAACAATTGGATAATAGAGATGTCGCATCAGTATAATCCTTATCTAACGAGAGATGTTTAACCGTCATATTAATGTGGAGGTTTGTGCTGGATTGAGATGTGTCAAGTACATTAATAAGTACATCTACAAAGGACATGATAGAACTACAATGGTTTTGGGGAGGGGTGATGAGATCAAACAATATCTTGATGCAAGGTATATTGGACCGCCGGAAGCTGCATGGCGGTTATTTGGCAACACTTTACATGAAGAATGTCCTAATGTTGTTCGATTGGATCTCCATCTTCCTAGAGAACATAATGTTTTGTATGATTCAAGACAGTCATGAGATCAGATTGGTCAACAAGCTGAGGAGAAAGTAACGAAATTAATGGCTTTTTTTAATTGTTGTGCCTCGATAGAATGGCCCGAGATTTAACATATCAACAAATGCCACGTAATTACACTTGGAATAAAAATTTTGGAAGCGAAGGCATCCCAACTATCCAAGCAATGCTATTGGTAGAATATACTTTGCTAGCCCCTCGAGTGGAGAGAGATTTTACCTCCGACTATTACTAATTACCGTGAAAGGCCCGACATCGTGGGAAAATTTACGCACATACAATGGTATTCAATATGATACGTTTAAAGATGCATGTGTTGCACGAGGTCTTTTAGAAGATGACGAAGAATGGGCGCAATGTTTAGAAGAAGCTTCGGTTATGAAGACTGGATACCAATTGAGAAGATTATTTGCCCTTATTCTAACACAATGTTCTCCGATACAGCCTGACAAGTTGTGGAATAAGTTTGCAATAAATATATGTGATGATCTTCCACACCAATTGCGTACGAATTTCAGAATTACAAATTCGACTAATGGTCAAGTAACAGATTATGGTTTGCATCTCTTGAACGAAATATTGCAAGAATCTGAAAAAAGTTTACAAGATTTTTCACCGATGCCCCTCCCAAATGAAAATTGGACACAAATAGCAGGAAACAATAGACTATTGTGGGAACATAGACAACTCCGATACGATGCTCGCACAATTGGTGCAGAAGAAAATATTAACTGTTTGAATGATGGTCAATCTATGTTTCGAAGCTGTAATCTCTTCAGTAGTTTTGAGTCATGGAAGGACCTTTTTTTTGAATGGGGGTGCTGGTACGGTCAAAACATTTTTATACAACACCATTGCAGGATACTGTCGAAGCCTTGGTCATATCGTCATTTGTGTTGCATCATCTGGAATTGCATCATTGTTGTTGGTAGGCGGTAGAACTGCGCATTCTACGTTTTGTCTGCCATTGAATGTGTTGGAAGACACTATATGTTCCTTCACTAAACAACCAATTCATGCGGAATTATTTAGGGAGGCGAAATTGATTATATGGGATAAGGTCCCTATGCAACATCGTCATTGCGTTGAGGCCGTGGATCGCACCCTTCAAGATGTTCGTGATAACATCAACCCTTTTGGTGGAATTACTGTTGTACTTGGTGGGGATTTTCGTCAAACTTTGCCCGTTGTACCAAAAGGATATCGTGAACAAATTGTGGGATCAACTCTTCAAAAATCAACACTTTGGAATCAGATACACATTTTGACTCTATCACAAAACATGCGATTGAATCCAAATGATTCAGAAAATGTTGAATTCGCTACATATTTGAACGAGGTAATATCAATTTTACACATCTACGTTTAAACTTTAAATTAATAAATATTTTATGATTAACATTAATTTAATTTCAATCAACAGGTAGGAACCAATCCATATGAAACCATTGAACTACCTTCTACAATTCGAAAGTGTAAAGACCTCGGTGAATTAATAAGAGAAGTGTATCCACAGCTGCATAGGACTGAGACTTCTTCTGCGAAATTCTTAACAAAACGTACTATTTTATCTGCATGCAATGATGATGTTAATAATATAAATGTTGAAGCATTGAAGATATTCCCCGGAAATGTCATTAGTTATCTATCGGCAAACAAAAACGTGGAAGATGATACGAGTGATCCGATCATGGCAAATCGATTCCCAATCGAATATTTGAACTCTTTGAATCCTCCTGGTCTCCCCCCTTCAGACCTGCAATTGAAAATCGGTTGTCCAGTTATTTTGCTCAGGAATCTTGCCCCAAAGGATGGTCTTTGCAATGGAACAAGACTGAGGGTAGTAAGATGTGCAGTTATTGAAGTGAAATATTAACGGAGATAAAGTTGGAAATTTGGTATTTATACCAAGAATTTCTCTTACCCCTTACTTACGAGCTTACCATTCCTATTACAAGACGACAATTTCCTATTAGGTTGGCGTTTGCAATGACTATAAATAAATCACAAGGTCAATCGGTTAAATTTGTCGGCATTGATCTTCGTACCCCAGTGTTTACTCATGGTCAATTATACGTTGCACTTTCCCGATGTACTACATTCGGCAGGATAACAATTCTCTTACCATCACAAGAAGAAATTTCGACAACAAATATAGTTTATCCTGAAGTTCTTCTATAGTGCTTCTACCACATGTATAAATCTCTATAATTTCCAACTCTAAAATTAAAATTTTGTCATTTCATACACTGTTACATCAAAATAATTTTTTACGATTATATAGTTTATATCTAACACATACATGGTTTCAAATAGGGCAATGCAACTCCATTTGACACTCCACCTGCATCTCCAACTCTCCCTCCACCTAATTGTTATGATTCTGATTCTGTAGAGGAATTTGTAAGCACCCAACTGATGTTTAGATAAGTGTTAATAATTACATATAATATAAATTTTACAATTACATAATTTTTATCTTACATATTGCTCCAAAATAGGTTCCAGCAACCCCACCTGCAACTCCACCTACAACTCTGACACCCCCTCCTCCTCCATCTCAAATACTGTTGTACGATGATATGTGGGATGATTCGAGTTTTGTAAATGAGGCGGTATGTTTTTTTAATATTTTAATTAATTAATCATTTTTATGCATAAAATATAGTTAAATTAATCTGTCTGAATCTTCTTTGTCTCACGTGTAGATGGAAATACTGGACAGAGTTACCGCGTCTCGCGTTTCAAAACCAGAAATTGTTGTGAAACAAGAGCCTCCAGAAGAAGATTAAGTAGTGATATAATTATGGATGCCCGGTTTACCTTCAATTCAAATTTCTTAGTTTTTATTTGTTGTTAGTATTTTCAAGTCGTGTTCCTCCGTCCTCCCTCCTATAAGGGCAAGGCTGGTTGTCCCCTCAAGTTTGTAATATTATTTCTATTAATAAAATATAGCGTGGTACCGCCTCGCTTTCCTAAAAAAATACCAAATTAACTTTAGATTTTTATTCCACCGTGGATGATCATATTGTTTTGAATTAGTTACCAAGATATGTTAATTTTAAATGGTTACCAAGATATGTTAATTTTAAATTGTTTATTATATTGATTTATTTGAATACTAACATCGCCCCATACCG
>CM028378.1:132602733-132784586 GCA_013146195.2 Codonopsis lanceolata
GGGGATGGTTCAGCGCTTAAAATGATCAAAAGTTTAGTTCAATTATTACCCTATGAATGCAAATACTTAGTCAATAACAAGGTCTCCTTTGGGAAACAAACATGTTATCACATATCAATATTTACATTCATCACTTTAACAAATTTGTATTTAAATAACGTGAAATTGCTTTGGCAACAATATTATTTAAACAATGAATAAATTTGTTTAAGCATATAATTAATCATACTTTAGGGCACTTAAGACTTTAAGGTAATTTCTGAAAATTTAAAAAGTAAAGAAATAGCGAAATTTATTAATAAAAGATAATATCCTTTTTGTTCTACCCGCCCATTCTTAAAGTTTAATAACTCCAAGAACCACCGGCGCGATCGGTGTCCAGACATTATAATTTATTAATAGATTATCAAAATTTTGGGCAACGAAAAGTCACCAATTATACTCAAAAAGTCACCACACCTAAAAGTCACCAATTATACTAAAAAGTCACCAATTTTGGGCAACGAAAAGTCACCAATTTATTTCTGAATTTTGGTTTTAATCGCCTTTTAACCAACTTATATTCAATTAAAAGTCACCATGGTTGGACCATTGCCTTTTGATAATTTGATGAAGCCTTTTATGAACAGTCTTTTCAACCAAATTTCCATTTTAATGCATTATAATTATTGGCTATGTAAATGGGACAAGTTTGCACTTTAATTAACATGATTCAAACAAGTAGACCTAGATTTACACACTCCAAACACATGATGTTGGCTATGTAAATGGGGTAATCTTGTATGAACCATTGTGTCTCTTAAAACTTGATCTTACCATTATTGCCAGAAATTGAATGAAGTTCTTAATTTAATGGTGACTCAATTTTTTTTTTTTTCAACCAAAGTAAGTAGATCCGATACTCACAACACATTTAAAAAAATGCGCTATGCATATGAACAAACTCACAACGCATCCAAGGATGGTGGCTATGTTCAAAAATGGGATAATCTTACATTAAGGATTGAAAGCCTTTTGAGTAAAACCAAAATTCGAAATAGAATGAAGTTATGAACATAATACTCTTAGACAAATGAGTATTATGTACAAGAACAAAACCAAGTGTAATTATACATGGATTACAAACTTAAACAAATTAAAGCACAAGACTTTATAAGAAATTCAAACTCAATCTAGTATATGAGCAGGCTCTGATACCAATTGTGGGAACAATTACGATCCATTAAACATGAACCGACTCATTACTAGAATAAGAAGAGAAGAAGAAGAAGAAGACGGAAGCGTGTAATTACCTTGTGATTCCATGTTCGTTCTTAATCTTGTTCTTGTTCTTGAGTAAAGAGGATGAAGTAAGAAGATAGACTTCAAATTAGGGAGGAGTAGATCTTCTAAATGATGAGTGCCCTTTAATCTCTTTATTCTTCAATTACTTAGGAAGAGTTTTGACTGAATGAGAATAATGTAACTAGTAGATTCATAGGTTTGATGGATAAGCCTTTATATAGGAATCCAAGGGGCACTTCATTTAGGGACTACACCTATTGATATATAAGATATTACCATTATGCCCATCATTTAATGGTATACTTATATTATGGAATTCTACATATTATGTTGAGTTCTATACTTTATACCATATATTATAATATTGATCATTATATTATTAAGTATTTATATGTTATATTAATCCATGTTCTTACATAGGTGACTAGCGATGGGCCGATGGCGACGGCCACGGCCACAAAAGAGAACCAACTGTCTCTCTCTGTCTGCATTTCATGTTGACATTACTTGACAACATACAAGATTTTTAGCAAAGGAGACGGCATAAACTAGATTAAGGCTCCGTTTGTTTCACGGAAAATCATTTCTAGAAAATGATTTCTGGAAAATGATTTCCGAAAAATCAAAAGATTTCATTTTCAGATGTTTGGTAAATCTTTTGAAAATATGTCAGAAAATATTTACGGGTGTTTGGCAAACATACGGAAAATATAACGGAAAACAATATATGAATAAATACAAAAATAAAAATAGAAATTAAACAATGTTTAGGATGTCCCTATAAAATCAATAAGGACCATCTTTTTTTAATATCACAATTACAAATAATTTTTTTGATAATTGATAAGAAAAAAAACGTTTTAAAATAGAAAATAGACAATGTTTAGGATGTCTTTAGAAAATGTTACGGAAAACTATAAATGAAGAAATACAAAAAATATATATATTCTAATATTAATGCACATATTGAATATAAAATAGTGTTGAACTTTAAGTAATTTTTCTTCCGTAACGCTCAATTAATCATTAGTGGTGTCAAATTAATGTCTATCTTTTTTCAATCTCACAATTACAAATAAATTTTTTGATAATTCATATGAAAAAAACGTTTTA
This sequence comes from Codonopsis lanceolata, assembly GCA_013146195.2. Classification (NCBI taxonomy): domain Eukaryota; kingdom Viridiplantae; phylum Streptophyta; class Magnoliopsida; order Asterales; family Campanulaceae; genus Codonopsis; species Codonopsis lanceolata. The sequence continues at coordinate 132,605,131 of CM028378.1, forward strand.
AAATAGAAAAATTGACAATAGTTAGGATGTTCCTAAATAATATAGGTGACATTAATTTTAGAACTTAGTAAGCATTTATTAAAATTATAATTTATAAATAGTATGCACAAACTTCATTTATATTTTTTAATAATTTATTTGTTGAGTGAAATATTGTGTGTAAAATAAATATACAATTGTGAAAGGGCGGAGGGTGCCCAACATTTGGAAAATAACTGAAAAAATGAATCCATAGTCATTTGGAAAAGAAGCCTTCATTTTCCGTTGACTCGGAAAACCTTTTACGTTAGTGCCGCATTTCCTAAGGTTACCAAACACCTAAAATAAGGAAAAACGTTCAGGAAGTCATTTTCAGAGTGAAACAAGCAGACCTTAGCAATTAGGTGTTATCGGATAATTTAGATAAAATCATTATATCTATTAATAAATTGATATTATCTGGATAATACCCAATAAGTATCATCATATTTTAATTCGTTTTTTATTATTCACTAATCACAACTCATAAACATACACACACACACACTTACACGCACAAAACCAAACAAAGACACACACACTAGCTGTAACACAACCATAGCTTGTATTAATTGCAATTGACAAGCAAAACAACCATCGCTTGGGGACCTTTCTAGGAAACTCTATATCACAAAATGCTCCAGTTGTCTCGGCACATGTTGGCTATAAAATATTTTTGTTCTTATAAATAAATTAGAAAAATTATAGTAGAATAAAAAAAGTAACAGATGCAAAGATTAAAAAAGACAACAAATAGTGAATAACCAATCATTCCGACTATATTAACAAACACCCACTACTATCCGACCAAAATACTCTCTTCGTTCCAGGCAAAAAGTTCACTATTTCATTTCGGGATGTTTCACTTAAATAGTCAACTTTAAAAAAAAATGAGGTATAAAAGTGCAATTTTATTACTAATGGGTAAAGCTGTCAAAATTGATCCCGGTCCAGCCCACCCGACTTTTCAAGGGCCTGGGCCACAATTTTGAAGGTCCGAAAAAAGTCGAGCCTCTTTGGCCCGGCCCGACCTTAAAAAGCCTGAAAAGTCCGGCCCTGCCCGATCATAAAGTTAAACACTTAAACTTAATTACAAAATTAAAAACTAAAACATAAATCTAAAAAGAAAAAACTATTAGACATATTCATTTAGATTACTTTTTTTTCTTTTGGTTAGATAAATTTATGACACAGTATGATCTATTTTCAAATCATTGTTCCCTTTCTGGTTGAAACTCATATTCTAAATTGATGGAAGTGAAACTTACAAAGAGAAAATGAAGTTGATCTTCAAAGTTTCAATCTAGTTTAGTATGGTTGTGGTTAGTAATTTTATCGAAGCTGATCTATTTAATTGAGTATTTCAATCTGATATTAGCTAATAAAAAGCCTCAATAGTATAAACTTGATAAAAATAAAATAAAATTTAAATGCTAGACTGGGTCGGGCGAATCAAAAAATGAACATTTGCTAGTTAGTATAGTTTTGCAAACTAGAACCTGAAAAACTTTGTCTATCCTCAGAAAACACATATTAAAAAATTAGGGACAGTTTGATGAACTTCAATTTGGTTATAACTTTTTTGAAAAAAATACCCTTCAAGTAGCATATGTATTTTTTCTTTGGTCTGTAACATTATGGTTTTTCTAGTTTCTGTTTAGTTTAATTGTTGAAGTTACTACATTTGTTTATATTTGTTTTGGTTGCTCTTTTGCTTTGTAATTGTGTAAGTTAAACTAGTAAGTATGTGTGTTTTGAACTTTTGATGTGTTATATAACTTTTATTAGCTAATTTGTGAGTTTTATTTAATAAAAAAATATTTATTTATTTAGCCCATAGGCCCGAATTGCGCATGGGCTAGGCTTGAGTTCTATGAGGCCCGTCATTATTCCGACCCGGCCCGCCGTTAAGCGAGGCCCTGTGGACTTGGGTCGGGTCGGATCGGATCGACCCGCTTGACATCTCTATTAATGGGTTACTAAAAGTTAATGAAATGAAATTGATCATTAAATATTAAAAAATGCATATTTTTTGTTTAAAAATGTCATAATTTGTGCTCATGAATTTTTATTATAAAAAATGTATATTAAACTTGTGTAGACTTTGTTTTCTTTTTTGTCTTCCTAACTTTTAATTTCTAGCTAAATATTTTTTAAACCAAATGAAATGGAGCAACAAATATTAAGTTAAATAAATGAAATGGAGCCAACTACTAATTTAACAAAATGAAATTGACAAGTAAATGAAGAGTTTGCGGTACAATAAGTTGATGCAATTTAGGTGCAATTTTTACAGAATACAAATAAAATTTAAATTTAAATACTTATATTTATTATAATTATAAATAATACAAACCAAAATAATAAATAAGTTCATAATAATCAACAACTTTTATGATTACTTGTTTATATTTACGTTAAACTTTCAAATAAATTTTAAAAATAGGTCTAACCTGGTGGTAGCAAGCTTTGTTATAAAGTAATTTAATTCAAGTTCGAATCTTGTTAATAGTAAGTTTCATTTCTATTTATTATCATTTTTAAGTAAAGAACATATAATGGTGGTGGCGGCGACGATGGGCAGCAGGTGGTGGCGGAGGTTGGGGGCAGATGGTGGTGGCGGTAGGCGAAGGTGGCGGCAGATGGTGGTCGGAGGCTGAGGTTGGGGGCGATGGGCGACAGATGATGGTGGCGGTGGGTAGTGGTGATTGATGGCGGTTGCTGGTGTTGGGAAATGGCGACGGTGGGCAGAGGCGGGTGCTGGTGGTGACATTAGTTGATGAACCAAATGATTGTGGTGACATTAATGGATAAACTCAATGGATAACCGGTTAATATCCATAATTTATCAATTTTGTTATTGGTTTCTAATAGGTGTTATCCATTAACACCCATTAATTTAATTGAGTGTTAATGAATAACACACTCAATAAGTCTTTTATAATGGTTATATTGGAGGATAGACAAATGAGCTTTAGTGTTAGAGCCGTTGGATGATTAAGTTGGTGGTGATTTGGAATATCTACATCATTATTTAGAAAATATCATATTTGATCTAATGGTGTAAAATTTTTAGTAGATTTGATCTAACAGCACTAACACTCAAGCTTGTAGTAATATCACAAGCTCTAGCTCGTAATATCGTAGCTCTATTGGATAACCCAATGAATTGGATAAATTTTTGACATCCCTAAACGAGATAATTAGTAACTACGATAGGGTTTTTTTTTTTTCCAGAGGAAGGAGACGACGCATAATAGAATCAAGAGATAAGGTTTTTATGGGTAATAAAGATTAGACAATAGGAATTAGGAAACCACTAATATATATGTATGTGTGAAGTTAACCACACACCAACATATACTCTCTACTCCTCCATTTCCTATAATTTACAGCACAATGTACAACGTCTTAATGCAGAAAATGGGATGTAAGGAGCACATTTTGGGGTGTGTATATATCTATATATAATACTAGTATTAAAACAACATAGTTTTAAGACTACACGGGCAAGGCTTATGGGCCAGAGAAATTGAGTGCCCGGGTGAGCCCATGCCCACGGGCATTCAACATTTTTATAGCCCAACACTATAGCCGAGACCATGAACATGGGCCTTATGGGCCAGGCAGGTGCAAGCATTGTGGGCTGATGAGTTGATTTGCTCACCCCTAATTGTTCAACCAAATGACACTATCTAAATACTTTATAACCTTTCAAGACATTAATAATATATTAATAAGTCTATTCAACTAATCATTAAGTCTGACCATTTTATTTTGATCTAATAAATAATACTCCATTTGTTCTCTGTCAAAAGTTCACAATACTATTTCAGGATGTTTCACTTTACGAGCCTATTTTCAAAATTATGTTTACAATCTTCATGAGATTTCAACTCTACCCACCACATTTGATATTAGAGCATCACCATTGTGATATTTTTGTTATTGTTAGTGTTATTCTTAGTCAAGAATAACAAAAACAACAATGGGAGGCAACTTCTTATATGAGAGAGAAATTCAAAAATTATTCATTAAGAATAAAATCGGTGAGGAGGAAGCAGCAGCGCATGAGGGGGGCAATGTGGTGCAACGCTGCCTCAGACTTGACGCGTGCACTACATGCGCTGAAGAATCACGTGAGAGGTCGAGGTGGGTGGGTCCCCCGTGTCTGCCATTGCACAAAAAATTGATTTTTCATTTTTTTAAATCCAACCGTTTGTGACTTTATGGTGGGTGGGGGGGCCCGGATGTTCAACAATTGCATTTTTTAAATTTTAAATTTTTGTTTCTTCTTCCCTATAAATATACCACCTCAACATTCTTTATTAATTAAATTATAAATTATAAATTTTATAATTTATAATTTAATTATTATTTTTAAATTAATTTATTTATACGAAAATATTTAAATATGAAATATATTAAATAACGTTAAATAAATTTATTTGTTGAAAAGTATAAAAATAAGATTGAAGTGTAAAGTTAATGAGTTGGTAGTGGGTGGGACCCAACTAAGAAGATGTTAAGAAGATTAAGTGGGTAAAAGAGAAAATGCGTAGGTGGCAGTGAGATCCAGCTAAGAATTTGGGGGAAGAATAACAACAATGTGGATGCTCTTAGCACAAAGGCGAGGAAATTGTGGGCCAATCATTTTTTAAAAGTATTTAATCGCTCTGATCCCCTAATTTTTTTTGTAATCGAAAAAAGTCATTTTTGAGAGTGAAAAGACGACTTTGCCATTAATGTGCCAGATGTGTGCTAAGAATCATTTTCTTCATCGCGATGTACCAATTTGTTTATCACAATGCATCAATTTGTGCATATTTACAAAAATCAACCAATTTGTGTATCGCGATTTGCTATGCATCAATTTGTGCATATTTACGAAAATCAATTAATCAATTTAAATTTGAGTTATGATATTACGAGCTAGAGCTTGCGTTATTATTACAAGTCTACAAGCTTTAGTGTTAGTGTTGTTAGATCAAATCTTTTAAAATCTTTACAATGTTTGATCAAATATGGTATTTTCTAAGTAAGGACATAGACATTTCAAATCATCACCAACTTAATAATCTAATGACTATAACACTAAAGCTTGTATTTATAGCACAAGCTCTAGCTCGTAATATCATTTACCTTTAAATTTAATCTATTTGATTTCTACCTTAATTACAAATCAAGTAAAATAAGGAAACAATGACTACATATTTACGAAAATCAATCAATCGATTGATATTCAATCTATTTGATTCCTACCTTAATTACAATATCAAACAAATAAGGAAATAATGACTGCATATTTACGGAAATTACAAATCTATAAATGAGTCATATCTTAATTACAATATCAACGAAAATAAGGAAACTTTGACTACAAATATAATTACTTGTTTACCAATGACTACCTTAATTGAATTTGATTTTGTACATCATGATGAAAAACGGATGATGCATAAAATAAATTTGATTCGATTTGTGTATCGTGATGCAAAATTGATGCATGAATTGATTCACTTTTTTACTGCGAAAATTATTGAGATATTACGGTTTACAGTTATTATTTTACATTTACGAAATTAGTTACTCTTTTACTGAGATATTACGGTTTTACAGTTAATATTTTACTGTTTTACAGTTTTACAGTTTTATGGTTGCAAAAATTTGTATTTATATATTTTTTATTTTTAATTGTTATCGTAATTAACTTAATCAATTTAATTTTTTTCCGACCCGTAATTTCGTGTACAAATTTAAAAAATTAAAAAAATCGTAAGTTTTTGTAATTTGAAATATTTATTTTTTTTCTTTTTAACTATTATCGTCATTAACTTAATCAATTTAATTTTTGTCTGGCTCGTTTTTTTCGACCCGCAATTTCATATACAAATTATTAATTAATCCCTCCGTTCTGGATAAAGAGGCCCCGTTTTAAAGTCAATTTTTTAAGAAAATAATATTTTTAATAGTTCATTAATAATAAAATGACCTTTACGATTTTACAAATATTTAGTTTTAGTTTTTTAATTGATTGTTATCGTAATCAACTGAATCCCAATTTAATTTATGTCTGGCTTAGATTTATTTTTTTATAAAAAAAAATTGTTCGTAAGTTTTGTAATTAATTTTTGTAATTTTAAATATTTGTATTTAATTTTTTTTATTTTCATCGTAATTAATTGAATCAGTTTAATTTTTGTCCGAAAAAAATTTGTTTCTAAGTTTTGTAATCAACTTTTGTAATTTTGAATATTTATATTTTAATTTCTTTAGTTTCTTAAAAGTTGTGTTTAGTTTCCCTTATTGGTCTAAAATCGTTGTGATTTCGATTTCAAAATAGTATTTTGTTAGTTCACTCTGTTTTATTCAATTTATTTTGTGGTTTTTGTTTGCAGAGATTTTCATTTTTAAGTTTATTTCAATTAATAGGTGTTGGGTTGGTGTGTGTGTGTGTGTGTGTGTGAGAGAGAGAGAGAGAGAGAGAGAGAATGTTTTTTTATACTTAATTATACTCTTTTAAGATAAGTTATAAATTTTCTTTTAAGATGAGTTATAAACTTTTACGGCCAATAAAATATGTTATTTCTTTAATTTTCGGGATGTGGTTGTGTAATTTACATTAATATGATCCCTACAAAATCTTAAGGATACATTAATTTATTTTCATCATGCTCGGTTCATACATTGATCACGCTCATACTGACACCGTATTATCGGCACGGGCACAAGTTTATTTTTATAGAATACTGCATATCTTCTCATTGTTGTGGTTTCGTTTGTTAGGGCATGTGTATTGGCTTCCATTGATTTAATTACCATTTTTTTTAGCTTTTAGGATTGATTAATTTTGATCAAAATGCATCTCCGTTCACCTGTTAAATTTTATATGATAATATGTGGGAGGATTCGACTTTTGTAGATGAAGCAGAAAATTTGGTTAAATGAATGTGTTTGAATTTTCTTTGTGTCATGTGTAGGTGAAAATAATTGACAAAGTTATTGCATCTCATGTTTCCAAACCAACCATTGTTGTTAAGCAAAAACTCCCTGAAGAAGAAGACTGAGTTTTCGTTATTGAGAAAACAGTAAATTTTTTTTTTCGTATTTTAACAATAGTTACAATTAAAATATTTATTTCTTGGTTTTCTTATGAAATAAATATTGAAGTAAAATGTTTTTTTTGTTAGGTATTTGGGTTTTCTCCCCTTTTCGTTGTGTAGTGTACATATATCCAATTCATACAAATTTTAAGTAAATATTAATTAATTTTCACAGTATCTGCTTCATTTATAGATAAATTCTCAAACTAGCGCTGTGGCATCAGCACGGACAAGAGTACTAGTGTGTGTGTGTGTGTGTGTGTATATATATATATATATATATATATATATATATATATATATATATAAGCATGGTAGTCTATATAGGAAAAATCTCACCAAAACCAAGTTTCCAAAAATAAAACCTCATTTAGTTTTATTTTTTAAAAAAACCATTACTTTGAAAATACCAGAAAACAAATTTCAAGAAAAAAACCCTTAGATTTCCCCACCCCTACAGTACAACCGGGCTACCTCTCCCCCCACACTCTCTCTCTCACATATTTCTCATGACCCTTAATTTCCTCGCTCATCGACTCCCCTTCCATCTATTTTAATTGATTTTCAAACTCTCTCATATCTTGGCAAAATTTCACAACAAAGTAAGCATAATTCCTCAATTAACTGTCAAAAATGTGTGATTGCTGGAGAGATTTTTCAATCTTCAAAATGAGTCAAAAAGAGATCTCGTTATTTTCCAAAATGCATTCAAAGATCTTTCTTGAGAAATGCTCTTACAAGGGTTGTGAAATATACTGCAATTGTCTCAGTGCTCAATCTACAAAGGCATCCCTTATCGATCGTCTTTTAATGAAGTGCCACGAACTCCTCATCTTTCTCCTTTAAAGGTATTCATATATATATATATATATATATATATATATATATATATATATATATATATATATATATATATATCTCTCAATTCCGAGAAACAGTCTTCTTTGTAGCCTCCTAAATACTCCTAAAAAATAGATAACTTTTGATGTATCCAAATTAATCTGGTACACTGGGCTTTGAATATCTGGATATTTGGTTTTCAATCTATCTTTGAATCGAATGCCCAAACCTGTCAAAAAAACAATAAGAACCATGAACTAGGCATGGACTTACCTTGCAAATGCCCCCTCGGCGTGACAATTAGCAAATACTTGATTAAGTTTGCAATTTGACAGAGTTTCAGCCTGTGTATATATGAACATACCTTCCCTCTCCATTTTGAGGGGTTTATATGGCCAACCAAAAGGGCTGGAAACTGCTCATTGAATACTGGAGTGTGAAAACCGGACACATTCATGGCCACATCTGAAACGTGGGAGTGTGTTTCCCGGTAGTAACTGCCCACGTTTATAACAACCGTAACTTTGTTCCCGAGCAGGGCGAGCATGCTCGCTTTGACCTTTCTTCTTGCTCGATGTGCCTTTGGCCCCCAGGCTTCAAGTGGAAGGCTGCTCATGTAGGCGACCAAAGTTTTATCTCTACTTGCTTATAACTTTGAGTTTGGATCTTGATGAGTACACGTGATTTAGTCGTGACCACAAGGTAAGCATGTTAGGCACGTGACTGGAGCTTGGGCCTTTTGGGCCTGGCAGTTCAACTTTTTATATGTTTATCAATATATAGTTATATATTTCGAATCAGTTATTTAATCTCTATTTATTTTATGTAGATGTCTTCAATCGAGGTTGAGGTTTTTTATATGTGTTGAAGAAATCGAAAAAAGCTTAGAAGGAAGTCAGATGTCAATAAAGAGAAGAAATGAAGTTTTTTGTGTGTTAATTTATATAAAAAAGATGTTTTCTAGGGAATACACGAGGGAATGATACGAGAGAAAGAGCATGTCTCATGTATACTGCAACTGTAAGTTCAGTTGGCAACAAATAAGGTTAGAGGGGGTGAATAGCCTTTTAAAACTTTAAAATGTTATTTTGAAAAACTTCAAAACTTGCAGCGGATAAAAGAAGTTTGTCAGTAGGCTGATACTTTGTCAATTGGATGATGAACTAAGCTCCTCTTTGTCAGTTTGCTGAAAAAAGTTTAAGCAAGAAATAGTCTTTTGAAAGATCATAAGTTATAAATAATAAATTGAAGTACAAACTATAAAACAACCAAGTAGATGGCTGAAGAAAGTAACTGGCCGACACTTAAGTAGATTAAAGTTGTTGAAGTGTTAGAACAGTTGCGCTAGCTCACAAAGTAAAGACAATGTATTTATAAGTGGTTCACGGTGAAAAACTGTTACGTTCACTACCAAGTTGGTCAAACTTAGATTTTTGAAGTGCACTAATACTATTAATAATCTATTGATTACTAATCGATCATTGTATAACAAAGACCGGTATTTTGGAGTATGACTGAGAATCAATCACACTTGTGGGACAATCAAAGATTCCTTAATGATTTGAAAGAAGTAAGGAACAAGAATACAATGATTGTCTAAACAAAAACTATGAGAGAATAATAATTAAAATCTACCTAGTAAGTGTTTAAGGTTGGAGCACTTCAAATAAATAATTGCTTGAGAATCTAATGAATGCTTCAGTGTCTTTAATCCTTGCTTCAAAGCCTTTATATATTATTCCTTGAGTTTCAAACCATTAGAGGTAAGATTTGAATTTGAATTCCAATAATTCAGATGAGTGTATCTTTTACAAGATCATAGGGATCTTGTGTAGAAGATACTAGATCTTCGTGTCCGTACCTATGACACGGCGCCAGTATATCCAATTTCGTCAATTAAAACGTCAATATCTAAATAGAAGGTGCGATTTTAAAAAAAATGTTACAGTTGAGGGGAACATTACTTCAAGTGGTAGTTGGGGGACGCTATTTGAACTCGACCCATAGTTGAGGGGGGTTATTTGTAAGGAGTTATATGTAACTGACCTAGGAACGTTTGATTTTGCGACAGAATCAACCTACATGGCCAGATAGTCTCAGTCAATCAATTGAGCTCTATTGTGAGATTATATTAATGTAAGATTGATGTTTTGTAAGGGGTAATGATTTAGAAGATTAATCTCAGGGTGTAACTACTCATAATATTAATTGTAGGGGGTGACTTTGTAACATGGTAAGAGAAAATAAAGAGTTAAAAGTGGATAACTACTCTCACACATGTGAATGTGAGAGTGAATCTCAATCATTAAATTTTTTTAAGATAATTTAATCTCAACCTCTAAATAACTTTAGTCAATTGCACATGTGTGAGAATGAACTCTATTGTAATATAGATAAAACATTATATATTATCCTAACATAAACAAGGAAAATGTTAGAAATAACTTGTTTGAGTAAAAAAAAGAAATATATTGTTTTCTCTTTAAGCTGATAGAAACTGTGGAAGCAGCCGGCTTTACTTAACAAAATTATTTGCATGCCTTTTGGTTTATAAAACGTAGATATCATTTTTCTTTAATGGTTTTAAGTAAATTATGCATATTCCAACAACAACATTCTTCACGAGAAGGATTGAAGTATTTTGATTGATATACTCTTTTGATAAGCATTTAAGCATGAGCAAAATATTAAATTAGTTGATATATTGGTGACCGATATATCATCTACTTTGAAATAAAAGATGTTGAATGATGCTATAAAGATAGAGAAGGATTAAAGTATTTTGATTGATATACTCGTTAGGGATGTTTCCTAGTAGTTGGTTTGGTTGAAACTCTTTAGCTTAAAGTATGACTTTTTTAATTGTCTTATTGTTACGGTATTTTGGAATTATTTATGCATAATTTATTTTAATTGTTTGAATTCAAACTGTTGTTTTTCGTATGCATGTTTGAGTTGGAACTATAATGAATTTTGTTGGTTTTTTTTATTTATACTTGATTTTGTATGTCTAACGTGTTATTGTTAGTTGTTTGGATTTGTGTTAATATTTATAGTTTTATACAAATTTTCTTTGGTGTATTTAAATTTTCTTTTGTTTATTATATTAAGAATTATTTATATAGAATTTTCATACAACCTTTTTTCAATCAGGTCACAATATACATACAAATGAATTAAGATTAAAACAAACCTATAGAAATTGAATGACCTCAAAAACAAAATTTAATAAACAAATGAATTAAATCAGTCACTCCAAAATTATATTCAAGATATAACAAATCCTATTTTATTGCACGAGCGTTACAAATATATATACTAAGAGAAATTCTAAAAATCTGCATCCCATTATTTTTGTTGATGTTTGAATTGGCTTAAATTTGTATTACTGAACCATTAATGATTCTCTAATGATTCCTTTACTCATAAAAAATATATTCTAAATTTACATAAATATTATATTTGAGCTTAGATCATTTGCACCATTTTGATTGAAACATTGATCTTTTTAAGCGATGTTTATAATCATAAATTTATAACTAAAATTAAATATTATGAAATTTATAATCATAAGTTGAATTTGAAGGTTAGAACACGTCATGTTGCTACGTAACATAAACCATTCCATTAGGTTATGCAATGATACGATGTTGATTATTATGATACTTGAAAATCATGGTTTAGAAGAACAAGTTCTTTCCAAGGAAAATTCTAATCCTAATGTTATTATTCAAAAAATGACACCGGTGCCTTCTTTTGGTTATGGACTTCCATTTCAAACTCAAGTGAAATCGGTTTTCACAAATGATGTCTTATGCAAAGTATATAAATAAAAGTTTGAGTCAATCTTTGTCTAATGTAAGATTTTTTTGAAAAAATTCATATTCAATCATGACTAGTTATATATCACTTTATCTAAAGATACTAATCCTAACTGCCTTGAATTATATTATGTTGTGTATATGAAAAAAATTTAGAATCTATAATAATTAGTCTTACAATGATATATTATACAGTTCTCCTTAATTTATTATTTTAAATTTAATTTTTTTTATTTTAAAATGTATAATTTAATTAAAAAATATATATACCTTGTTACAAGTGGCTTATTATTCAAAGAATCAAAGCTTGTTTCAATCTACGTACTACGACCGACTCCAATACTAAACGATTGAAACATACTCCTACGATCAGCGCACATTTCCCGATGTACGCTTTATGCTTAGTATAAAGTCCGTCACGAGCTTCCAGCAACGCAAACCAAAGTAGCAATGGCCGTTCTTCCGGAAGTCCGGCAACTGCTAAGTCACTTGTACTACGCTTCTAAAGCAATCCCCACCCAAAACAGCCGCGCCATCGTTATCCATTCTTTCAAATTCCTATCTCCTCTCTTCTTCTCTACTACCTCTCTCCGACAACCAATCATCCCTACTCCCAAAACCCCACCACTCCCCTTCTCCTCCAAAGGTCTAATCTTCCCCGCGCTCTCTCTCCCTCTATATCTACCTGTACAGAATTTCATATGTTTATCTAAATCTTTTTTTCTGGCTATGAACTTACAGAGAATAATATTACACTGATACTTGAGAAAGATGAGCGGGTGGGTGCGACAGCAGGTGCAGCGAACTCCGACCCGGCTACTAATTCGAGCACTATTGCAGCAATCGTCACTTCATTGGGTGGGCCTCCAAGTGCGGTGGGCATTGTCCGGTTATCTGGCCCTTCCGCCGTCTCTATTGTTGCCCGCTTATTCCGTCCTGCTGGCTCCATGAGCAAGAACAAGAAGAAGAAGAACTTCAATTGGCGTCCCACTAGCCATGTTGTAGAGTATGGTGTAGTCTTGGACAATCGTGGCAACGTTGTCGATGAGGTAATAATGATTTGCAAACGGAATTCAGTTTTTTTCATAAAAAATCAGGACTTATTTCGTATTGGTTTCATATTGTCTTACTCCGTATTTGGAGAAGTCTTGCTTGAAAATCCTGCAACCACAGGCTTCCTGGTCCAAAATGAATGTCACTTTTTAAATAAATCTTGTCTATTAGTGAGCGTTACTTTTCTAATGAATTTACTGAATTCACTTTTGTTAACTTTCATTTTAAGGTTGACATGCTCTTGCACTTAGCAATTATATAATGGGTGTGCACTACAGGTATTTATGTATATTTTCTAGTAAATCTTTTTAAAAGTCATCTCGTTACAAATTAAAAAGTGGCACACATTCAGGGGTGGAAGGAGTGACGATGGATAGAGCATCTAACTTGTTTATATTGATCTGTGAGTGAGGGATAGGGATAAAGTAAAGCCATTATGGAACTTGTGAGCTGTTCTATAAGAGGGCTGAAGGGATTATGAGTTTCCTTTGTACGAGATTCCTTTAGGGCACGTTTGGCGTATGGGAATGAGTATCAAATGCCTAGGTATTAGAAGCCTAGGAATGGGATTATAAAACCCGCCCACCATCATGGGTTTCATATACCCACTATTAGCTGGTATTCATATATGTGGGAAAGTAATACCCACACTCACTTGCCCATCAACTTAGGTCCTAAACGTGGGTATGAACGGTATGGTAATAGAATTCCCATTCCCACCTCAAGATGCTTGCACAACAAACATTCCCTTACTGTAAGTGAACAATTTTCTTTAGTAGTGATGAGTTATGTGTTGGTGTGATTAATTGCTTGTTACTTGAGAACGAGTATATATGTCAAACATCTCATTTGGATTTTGTTCTAACCGTAGGTTTTAGCATTACCAATGTTGGCCCCAAGATCTTACACTCGAGAAGATGTGATTGAGCTACAGTGTCATGGGAGTGAAGTATGTTTGCATCGTGTGTTGAGAGCTTGTCTGGAAGCTGGGGCAAAACTCGCCGAACCAGGTTGGCTACCTTCAAATTTTCACTGATTTCAAAATAAAATGAGGGGAGAGTATCTGGTTGAACATATTGAACTACTGAAACCATGCAATCATATTTCGGGGTAGATACTGAAATGGTATCTGACTAGCTAGTGACACCTTGGATGGTTGTAGTTTTGGAGAGGCGTGAAACCTATGACACTTGACTTTTGGCCTCAAAACCAAAGTTGGTTTGATTGAACTCAGAGTTTGTCTAACATATTTTTGTTGGAGTGTGCACGATGTACTGTAATCCACAAATCCATGACCGAGTCTAATTCATTGTTACGCATCTTGTGGTGAAGTGGTGTTTTCCAAACATGGAACTTTTAACCTCTTACAGATATATACAAATATGAAATCAATTTCCTTTCCTTCTTGGTTTCTTCAACTTCGATAACATTTCCGTGATTTTCTAACGATTTGGCAATTACATGTGCAGTAGTAGGTAATGATGAGAAGGTGTGACTTACTTTTTACTTCCTCAGCTCCAAAAAGATAGTTCTTATTCATTTTCGGAATGTCTCAAAGGGAGAGTCACATTCCCTTTTTGAGGAAGTCTATTTTAGCCAATTGTCTATAGCACCCATTTTAGTCTTGATAGATGATAAAGAAAATGAAATGGGCCCCACTGATTGAACGCTATTTGAGGAGAACTTGAGGGCATTATTGGAAGTAAACATGGTGTCAAATAATTCCTTAATATCCGTGCTAAGTCAAGGTGGGTCTTTATTGTTTGGAATGGAGGGAGTACTATTTATCTGTATTGCATAAAGTTTCCCTCTGGCTTCTTTATTGACCTTCATTAGCCTTCTGAATATGAAGGCTTCTTTGATTGACTTTCTGCTTCCTTCAAGTGCACAATGCTTTAGGGTAGCTATGGTTGATTTTGCTAATAGAGTTACTAGTCTCAACATGTGGAGCTTTGAGTCTGCTGCGCAATTGATAGCTAATTAGAAACAAGCTATAGAGCCTAAGTTTGCATGAGTGGGCAAGTCTTGGATTGCAGTTGCAGGTGCAGAAGTCATATCTAAAGCTTTGCCGAACCCCAATCCCCTCCTGCTCCCTCTTCTTTTTTCCTTTTTCTTTTTCTTTTATTAGTTGGGGGTTGGAATGGGTGTTTCTTGTATTCTAAATATTTCCGCAACTATTTTTACATACATACAACATTTGTTATCATTTCTACCAGGTGAGTTCACTCTTCGTGCGTTTTTAAATGGTCGGTTAGACCTCTCTCAAGCTGAAGATGTAGGGAAACTTATTTCAGCCAAGTCTGTGGCTGCTGCAGATGCTGCATTGGCAGGAATTCAGGTACACGTTGTTTCAGATTTCAAATTATAGTATACAGTCTACTATTAGTATAACTAAAATCTTTGGTTGGCAGTGTGCTTACTAGCAGTCCACGATAACCCTGATTTACATTCTCACTATGGCAGGGTGGTTTTTCCTCTTTGGTCAAAACACTAAGAGCACAATGCATTGAGTTACTTACTGAGATTGAAGCTCGTTTGGATTTTGATGATGAGATGCCACCTTTAGATATGGACCTCCTACAGAATAAATTAAATGCGATGACACAAGATGTGGAGAATGCGATGGAAACTGCCAACTATGACAGGTTCCTGCAATCTGGATTACAGGTATGATATGAAGCACATTTCTATAAAAACCTGATCGCGCGTGTGGAAGAACCCATTATGACATTACAACTTTGTGTTAAAAGCCTATGCTGTGACTTGTGTCCTGATTGCTTTTCCGTTGTATTCTTGTGTCTCTTGTACCTAAGTTTGTTAATATTCCTGTTGAACTGTAAGATATACTGTTGCACTTCGTAATTACTCTCTAGCATGTATACTGTCTATACAACATGAAGAGTCATCCTAGAAAGCACTTAACTTAAGATGAAGCGAATAAAACTTTAAAACATTGATATTAAAGGTTAAATCAGGAATCGGAAATGATGATAGTAAAAGTATAGGAAATTGAAGAAAAAGATAACGAACTTTATTCAGTGTTAATTTTCAAGTTCTAATCATTCAGGTCTCCCTACTTCAGTGCCTCCCATGCCCTTTATTTAGACAAAGCTTAGTATAAATAGGGAAACTAGATGCTAACCAAAATTAAGAAATTATGAAATTGCGAAATATACAACTAAAAGTCTCAGCTCAGCCTTAGTTCTAATCACTTGGGGTGGGCTACATGAATCATTTTCCACCATTCAATTTGGTCTGTCGTCACACATTCTACACTCATTCATATATTTCTTTATTATTTGTGTCCATGTTGGCCCCCCCCCCTTTACTTTTTGGTTGATCTTGATATACTCTAGAGTCACAGTTCATTGCAGGTGCACTCAATGGTCTACGTTATTTGCGTCCAAACCATCTTAAGTGGGTTGCTTTCATTTTATCTACAATTGGGGCGACATCTACTTGCTCACTAACTCGTCATTACGAATCCTTTTCCACCATTCGTTAGGTCCATATTAGCTTTGCCTTCCCTTTCCCCTACTTTTTGTCTGGTTGATATTGATATATTCACACTTCCTAATGGGTGAACATAGCACTCTAAGATATATGTGTCCAAAATCCAAATCATGTTAAGCGATTCTCTTTCATTTAATCTGCGAACCCAAGGGGTGGGAGAGATGACAAGGACACTCGGGCAAAGACCTTGAGGTCCTTGGTTCCAATCCACATACCAACAAGGGGCCACAACCTATAAAATAAAAATAAAAATCTGCTATTGGGATGACTTTTATTGGCTCACGAATTTGTCATCACAAATTCTATTGCTCCTAGTTTTACCACATATCTGTCTTAACATTCACATTTCAACTACGCTCATCTTGTTAACATGTTCTTTTTTAGTTGCTCATTATTCAGTTTCATAAAGTAGCGCGGGTGTAATGGTTACAAAATCTTCCTTTCAACTTAATGAGTATTATGCCGATCACATAACACTTCAAATGCAGTTCTCCGTTTCACCTGACCTAATTTTATTCTATGATTGACATCATCTCTAGCTTCCTCATCTAACCTCCCATCTTGATTCATTATTGATCCTAAATATTGGTATTGTTCCTTTTGTGGTATTTCTTGACATCATCTCTATTACTCCTATTGCTAATAAATTCCATCTATTTTGTTTTAAAGCCTTTAACTTCTAAGGCTTCTCTCCATTTTTCTAGCTTAGCATTGACCCCATTCTTTGTCTCTTCATTCAAAACAATGTCAACGTGCACCATGGCATGTAGGCTTGTACCTCAGCTTATCATTCATGCAAATCCTTAGCCTTGAGGCATCTAGCTTTTCTCATTGCCCAGAGAGGCAAATTACCCAAGCAATCACAAAGAAATGAAAATAGAACAGGCATGTGGAGCAGAGAACTTTACCAACCTAGGCTTAACCTCAGTCGCTGTACAGTGTGTATAAGCAGCGTAGATCCACCAACCATAGGTATTTCCTGCAAGGAGATATTACAACACAGATGTACATGCATGCAGTCCGAGAACATCAGACCATAAGACAGAACTGTTCTAACCTACTCCTCTCCTGCAACATCAAAAAGTTGGCTGTAGTTTTCATTGCTGAAGATGCTATTTTAGTTGGTGCAATGTCTTTGTGTTTTGAGTTCACCGAGAGGAATAATTTTGCATGAACGTTTGGTAAGCTATAATACACCATTTTACAAAGTAATTGCTGTATGAAACTTATGCAGATAGCGATTATTGGCCGGCCAAATGTTGGGAAATCTAGCCTCCTTAATTCCTGGAGCAAGGTATGTTCGAGCATAATTGTTTATGGCATTAACTCTCTGTAGTTCCATTTACTTTTTGTCACGTTGTGTTATATAGCGATATTTGTTTCCTCTGCAAAGTGTGAACTTAAGACTACCCCCACTGGTCCACCCACTTTTTGTTCTGCATAATGCTGATTTCCACCTAGTTATGCGTATATGTTTTTGTGCTGCTATGTAGCTTCATAGTATATCCCATTAATCTTATGTGCAGATACACCAAAGTTTACATGAAATGGAGCTCTATGTCCAATTGTAGCCTTGATCACTTTTTTGGGCTAGGATTGCTAATGACACATAATTCACTTAAACTAAGTGCTGCAAGAACTGAATCTTTTGTAAAAGATAATGGCTCTGAGCACTAAGCTCCCACCATCAAGGGGTTTAGGGAGGGTCTAACAAAAAAATCGAATAAATTCAGATATTAGTAGCAATTATCTATGGGAGTTCTATGCCAAACTCATAACAACACACATATGAGATCTTATTACAGTCACTAATGAGATAAGATAATCATTCAATCAGATTCAATCTGAGAAATGATTATTAATTCCTAACAATCAATCCACAAAGATTCCAATTAGCACATGCACTTTTAATTAACTCTAAATTATATGTACCTCACGTGTATCATAACCAAAAAACATGGCTAACCTATAAAGTCTCACTTAACTAAACAAGAATGAGAAGCCTGACAGCTCGGGTTTTCTATTACTCGCTTCCTACTGGGACTTCATTTGACTAGTTTTGAGATCTATATTCTTCCATAGGTTCATTGTTTCAGTTTTGCTAAAAAGCCTAAAAATATGCCACCCTAGGATTCGAAGGGTTGGCTTGGGCTCCTACATTCAACTTAATGTAACTCCAGTGCACGATCATGTTCTTTTGGTGCCTTTAGGTTATGGTAGTTTCCACATTACATCTTATTGCATACCATATTTACCTCTTAGCTTGCAGAGTGAGAGAGCAATAGTTACAGATATTGCTGGGACAACACGAGATGTTGTGGAAGCCAATATTACCGTTCAAGGGATCCCAGTCACTCTCCTTGATACAGCAGGGATCAGAGAAACAGATGACATTGTGGAAAAGATAGGTAAGATTATTCTATTCTTAATTTTTTTATGCGTGGTATTTGGTTATAAGTTGGCGTTCAGAAGGTACATTGAGGCAACCACTTTATTTATGCATGTGTTCCACTTCTGATTTACTTAAAAAACCAAAACACAGACACGTGCACCTATAATTAAAAAAGTATGCTATCTAATAACCTCATTCAAACTTGGTTATTGTCATGGGTGCTGAAATTAAGAAGGCAAAGATGATCCAGGAAAGAAGGCCAAGATATATTATAAGCATAGGATATGCCAATAATTAGGTTTCATATGTAGTTTAATTTGTAAACGTTCTATATTGGCCTGTTTTACTAATCTGGTAACCCTAAAATAAGATATCATCTCTGGGAGTCTCTGTCATAG
Organism: Codonopsis lanceolata; assembly: GCA_013146195.2. Taxonomy (NCBI): domain Eukaryota; kingdom Viridiplantae; phylum Streptophyta; class Magnoliopsida; order Asterales; family Campanulaceae; genus Codonopsis; species Codonopsis lanceolata. The sequence goes on from CM028378.1 coordinate 132,624,269, forward strand.
CATTTCAGTGGATGGTAACTTGCTGGAGGATAAATCTGCTATTAGGGCAGGTATAGTAGATTTTTATCAGAAGCTGTATGCTGATGAGGGAATTCAACGACCGCAGTTAGATGGGATGTTCTTTAATGTTCTTAATCAGGAGGATAATTTAGTGCTGGAATCATCCTTCTCGGAAGAGGAAGTTAGGGCAGCCCTCTGGAGTTTGAATGGCGATAAAGCGCCCGGTCCTGACTATTTCTCTATGGCATTTTTTCAGCATAGCTGGGAGATTTTGAAGAAGGACATCATGGAGGTTTTTCAGTTCTTTCATTCGAACATGGTCTTTGAAAAGAGTCTTAATGCTTCATTCATCTCTTTGATTCCTAAAAAGTCTAATGCGATTGAGATTAAAGATTATAGACCCATTAGTCTTATTGGAAGTGTTTATAAAATCATTGCAAAGGTGCTCTCGATTAGATTGAGGAAGGTCGTGGGCAAAGTCATTTCGGAGTCGCAACATCCCTTCGTGGGGAATCACCAAATTATTGATGCTTCCTTTATTGCCAATGAAGCGGTGGATGATAGGTTAAGGAAAGGAGAGCTGGGCCTGATTTGCAAGCTGGATATTGAAAAAGCTTATGATCATGTTAATTGGGAATTTCTCATTTATCTACTAAACAGAATGGGGTTTGGTGACAAATGGAGAAGATGGATTTTTTGGTGTATTTCTACGGTGAGATTTTCAGTGATGATTGATGGAGAGCCGGCTGGTTTTTTTGGAACCTCGAGGGGCCTTCGCCAAGGAGACCCTCTTTCTCCTTTCCTCTTCATTTTAGTGATGGAAGCTCTGAGCTTAATGATGGATAAAGCTATTTCAGGAGGTTTTATCAGTGGTTTCATAGTCGGGAATGGTAGAGTTCCTGTCTCAGTGTCTCATCTCCTGTTCACCGATGATTCTCTTGTGTTCTGTGAAGCGAAGGACTCTCAATTAGGCTATTTACGGATAGTCTTGCTCTTTTTTCAGGCTGTCTCGGGTCTAAAAGTGAACATTTCTAAGTCTGAAATTATTCCTGTGGGGAATGTAGAAAATATTGGGGAATTGGTTGCCTTCTTTGGTTGTAAGGTGAGCTCCCTTCCTTCTACCTACTTGGGTCTTCCCTTAGGAGCTGCTTTCAAGAGCTCAAATATGTGGGTTCTTGTGTTAGAAAGATTTCAACGTCGCCTGGCAGGCTGGAAGAAGCAGTGTTTTTCAAAGGCAGGCCGCCTTACTCTTATAAAGAGCACGTTGTCTTCGATGCCTACTTACTTTATGTCCTTGTTCGTCATCCCGTTATCAGTTAGCCGAAGACTAGAAAAATTTGAAAGGGACTTCTTATGGGAAGGTTCGATGGTGGATCGGAAGTATCACCTAGTCAAGTGGTCCAAAGTGTGTTCTGGTATAACATTCGGTGGCTTAGGGGTTAAAAACATCCGAGCTTTCAATAGAGCTTTGTTGGGTAAATGGTTGTGGAGATTCTTGATCGATAAGGACGCTCTGTAGAGGAGATTGGTGGTGAGCAAGTATGGGGAAGGAAATCATCTTTGGTTTCCTAAGGATGTTTCCTTGTCTCATGGGGTGGGAGTTTGGAAAGGAATCCTGAAAGGGTGGGACGCTTTCGCTAGAAATATCTCTTTTAAAGTAGGAGATGGATCTTCGGTCAGATTTTGGTTGGATAGGTGGTGGTCCCGTGGAGCTATGGAGAGCCTTTCCTAGTCTTTTTAGCATTGTGAGTGACAAAGAAGTTCTGATTAGTGATATTATTTCGCTCGAAGGAGGTTCGATTAGTTGGAATCTAGTTTTCAGAAGGTTTCTTCAGGATTGGGAAGTGCAGAGTTTCCTCCAGCTCTCTGAGTTGCTTTATTCTCAGCACCTGGATAGGAGTTGTGTTGACAAGGTCATCTGGGATAGGGCTAAAAACAAAATGTTCTCGGTTAAGTCTTACTACTTTGGTTCAGATTTTGGGGGAAGGGGTCTGTTTCCCTGGAAAGCTATTTGGAAGTCTAAAGCTCCGGCTAGAGTTGCTTTCTTTATTTGGGAAGCGGTGAACGAAGCCATTCTTACAGGGGATAATCTTAGGAGACGCGGGAAGGTGGTAGTGAGCTGGTGTTATATGTGCAAATGTAATGGTGAGAGTGCTGATCATCTTTTGCTTCACTGTCCGGTAGCAGGTGCCTTGTGGGACTACATTTTTCACATTTTTAACTTGTCTTGGGCCATGCCGGAATCCATTAAGGATCTCTTCCTTTGTTGGTCCTTGCACAAGAGGAAACGGAGAGATTTTATTTGGCAGACTATTCCTTTGGGAGTATGCTGGGTGATTTGGAAAGAAAGGAATAGGAGAGTTTTTGATAACGTGGAAAGGTCTTTGTCGTTGCTGAAGAATGAGCTGCTTCAGCTGCTGTTTTTTTGGTCTAGTGACGGTGTTAGGTCTGAGGTCAACTCTTTTGCTGACTTTGTAGTGAATTTTTGTAATCTGTAATTATTGGAGTTTTCCTCCTGTGTAAATAGGCTGCGGCTCCTTATTTGCCGCTTTTGATTTTTAATATATACCTTACTTATCAAAAAAAAAAAGTTTTGGCTGGCTGTTTTCGTCATTTAGTAATTGCTCTCTTAGTGAACAAGTTCTGGCTTCCCATTGGTAATCAAGTTCAAGTAGGAAAGATGAGCCACAAAGAATATCAGAATATACTATTATCAATTAAGCATAGCACAAGCCTAGGCCCATAATCAGCTTTATATGTGATACTTTTTCCGCTCCTAAATTATTGTCTTGGTTCGAATTTTTGAGTCAAACTAGGCGTTTGAAAATTTGACGTATAACTTTTTATTTTTAAAAAAATCACAAAACATGTAACTCATAGAACATTTTAGCTATTATGAATTGTGTTTTGTGATTTTGAAAAAAATAAAAATATACACAACAAATTTTCATTTGAAAAACACCTAGTTTGACTCAAAAAGGCAAACTACGACATTAAATTTGGAACGAATGGAGTAGTAATTTCTTAACTCGATAGTTTATTTTAGTTGCCTTTGAATTTTGGATATATCTGGGGTATTTTTAGATATATCTGGGGTATTTCTGTGACGGAAGACCCCAATCTGATTAAGTTAGGGGCTGTAGAGTTTTATCCGAAGGGCGAAGGCTGGATTTTGGAGTTGGATGGTGTATCTTTTAAATCTTTACTGGTGGAGGAAAAAGAGCAGTTGGAGTTGGCTTTCAACGAGGAAGAGGTAGAATCAGCCTTGAAAAGCTTAAAAGGGGATAAGGCTCCGGGCCCCGATGGTTTCTCTTTAGCTTTCTTCCAACGGTGGTGGGAGGTGGTTAAGGTAGACATCATGGAGGCTTTGCATTCTTTTTACAACGAGGATAGGTTCGAGAAAAGTCTTAATGCCTCTTTCATAGCTCTTATTCCGAAGAAAAAAGGAGCTGAAGATTTAAAAGAATTCAGACCTATCAGTCTTATCGGAGGAATTTACAAGTTGATGGCTAAGGTGTTGTCAAATCGCCTTAGGAGGGTTATTGGTGAGGTGGTCTCAGATTCGCAGCATGCCTTTGTAGGGAACAGACAAATCTTAGATGCAGCTTTGATAGCCAATGAGGTTGTTGATTCTAGGAGGAGCGGGTGCCAGGTGTTTTATACTTGTTATGTAAGCTTGACATCGAGAAGGCCTATGATCATGTTGATTATGATTTCTTGATGTACCTCCTTTCTAGGATGGGTTTTGGGGGATAAATGGACTAGATGGATGTATTTCTGCATTTCAACTGTGCGATTTTCAGTCTTGGTGAATGGGGAATCAACAGGTTTCTTCCCAAGTTCGAGAGGCCTCCACCAAGGGGATCCGCTCTCTCCTCTCCTTTTTATAGTAGTGATGGAAGCTTTGAGTCGTCTTCTCGACAAGGCTGTGGAGCGTGGATGGAGGCTTTATTTCAAACGGGTAGAGAGGATGTGCCGTATCTGACAGTGACTCACTGTTTGCAGACGACACTTTAGTGTTTTGTGAGGGGAGGAAATCTCATCTAGGCTATCTTCAGATGGTTCTATTATTTTTTCAGGCAGCGTCGGGGCTGAAAATTAACATTTCGAAATGTGAAATCATCCCTGTCGGTATGGTGGACAACTTGTGAGATCTATCTTCTTTCTTTGGGTGTAAAGCTGGAAGCCTTCGAACTACGTATTTGGGTCTTCCTCTTGGCGCTCCTTTTAAGAAAGTTGATATTTGGAGTCCAGTCATCGAGCATTTCGAAAAGAGGTTGGCAGGATGGAAGAGACAATATTTGTCTTAGAGTGGTAGGGTGACTGATTAAAAGCACCCTTTCTAACCTCCCTACTTACTTCATGTCTCTTTTTACGATCCCTGCTTCAGTTGCCAAGAGAATTGAAAAATTGGAAAGGGACTTCCTATGGGAGGGAGGTAATGAGGAGAGAAAATTTCATCTTGTGGACTGGGCAACTGTTTGCTCAAGGCTCAAGAGTGGAGGTTTGGGCATCAAAATCTTGAGGAAATTTAATAGTGCGCTGTTCGGTAAATGGCTGTGGAGATGCATAGTGGAGAGAGAGACGATGTGGAGGAAAATTGTGTTTGGAAAATTTGGGCAAGGTAGTCGGTCTTGGTTTCCCTCGGTTGTTAGATCTTCTTACGGGTCTAGTGTGTGGAAGGGGATCTCAAAAGGTTGGGATGAATTCCAGCGTGGTATCCTCTTCGAAGTAGAGAATGGGGTAAATGTTAGATTTTGGAAAGATAGATGGTGTGGGAAATAACTCTTCAACATGATTTTCCTAGGCTCTATAATCTTGTGGTTAATCGCGAAGCTATGGTGAGCGAGATGTTAGTTAACAATGATGGTAGAGATACTTGGGTTCCTACGTTTAGAAGAAACTTACAAGATTTGGAGTATGGCGACTTGGCGAGATTTTTTGAGAAGCTCTACGCCACGAAGAGACAAGGGACGCATGAAGGTAAGGTGGTTTGGGCAAGATCTAAGAGCAGGAAGTTCACAGTCAAATCCTATTATGCATCTTTAAGTGAGAGCAATAGAATCTCCTTCCCTTGGAGAGTCATCTGGAAATCTAAAGCTCCCAGCAGAGGCATTTATTACGTGGGAGGCTGCAAAGGAGGTTATTCTTACGGGGGATAATCTGAGAGCTAGAAATAAGGTATATGTCAACCGGTGCTACATGTGTAAAGGAGATGAGGAGACGACCAATCATCTTTTGCTGCACTGCTCTGCAGCAAGAGAGTTATGGAGTTTTTTCTTCCTTTTAGCTGGTGTTTCGTGGGTTATGCCAAGATCAGTAGTAGAGCTCCTTTGTGGATGGTCGCTGTATAAAAAGAGAAGAAGGAATGTGGTTTGGGACTCAGCTCCATTGGCTATCTGGTGGTGTATTTGGAAGGACAGGAATCAAAGAGCCTTCGATAATGTGGAAGAAGGGTAGATAAGATAAAGAAGAATATTTTGCAGCTTCTGCGCTTATGGTGTGCCGAGGCATCTTCAAATGATAGGACTCCTTTTGAGGATATGGTGGATAGCTCTACTCTATTGTAATTTTTGTTTAGTATACATCCTATGTACATGGTTGCGCCTTCCTTTTAGGCGTCGTAATTAATACAAATCTTTACTTATCCAAAAAAAAAAAGTTCTTCCAAAATCTTTTGATTTCCCATGTAAAGTGCCCCTATGTTGCACGGACATAATTCATCGGACACGGCGACACGGACACGGCGTGGACACGACGATACGCCCCAAAATACGTTATTTGAATTTTCAAAAGTATGGATACGGATACGGGTACTTACGGGTACGGTAAGTGGGAAGGCATGATACATATCATTTAGGTTGGGACATCGTTTAGGGCATATTTATGCGATGTTGTCCACAACTCGACATCGTCCTCCGTTGTCTCATCTCCCATCAAAGAGACGAACACTCGAAACAACCCTAAATCTCGACTCTTCCCCCTTCTCTACCAATGAACTTCGAAATCTTCTGAGTTCTGATATTCTCTCCTTCGATTCAACAATCTGGTTCTATCCGAACTCGACTTCTTTAGTTTTCACTCTTCTCGCTTCTGATACAGTGACTGAATTGAATTTTATATTTACTTACTTTGTGAAATCTGACTTAGTCAACTAAATTGTTTAATGTACAGTACAACTGATTTTTATTTTATAATTTATTTTGTTGCTTATTGTTTTTAATATTTATAATTTGGTCCTTATATTTTAAATATTTACACTTTAACCCCGCATATCCTATATTTTTGTCGAACGCCGAACCTAGAAGTGCCCTTGTAAATAATCAATTGGTTAAGCTGATGATGATGATTGAACTGATTGATTTTTTATCCTACTGAGTGTATTATGTCGTACCTGTTCTATTCCTTCTTTACCGCTTCTGTTATATCTTGTTCTACCCGATACCTTTGTGTTCACATATATTGTGAAGCGATATGTTCTTTTTCTTTTTCTTTTTTGCATTTTCCACACTTTAATTGGTATATCTGACAGTTTGATCTCTTGAATATAACTGTTAATGACTACTGATCCAACCAATCCTGTTGACATTAAATTTGGGTTCATTATGTTTAAGCTATGCAAGGAAATATAGAACTTTGTGAAAGAAAATTGTAGATATCTTCTATTGTAGCTGGTCTTTTATGGATTCTTTTGTCGCTCTAATGTGCCAACTCCTTTTCCTCTCTGATTTTATTTGGAAAGTTAGGGTCCTCTTTTAAGTAAGACCGTTCATTTGGTCTGTGATTCATGGTAAGCTCAATACTGATGGTTGCTAGGAAAAGAGTTGCCCAAAAACAGTGTTGATCCCAGATGTGTGTATTCCTTGCATGGAGGCAAGCTACACACATTTGCACCTCGTTCTTCATTGTAAAGTGACTTGGCTCTTATGAGGTCCGTCAGTCTTGGGTTGTTCATGTATTGTGGAAGGCTTGCTGGTTCTGAAATGGAGGGGTTTTGGGAAAGGGAAAGAGAATAGGTTGTTGTGGAACTGTGCTATCTTACCTGCACTTTGGTGCATCTGGACAGGAGAAATTTCAGGAATTTTGATAGCAACCATTAATTCTGCTTTGGAAGTGTCTAATTTTCTAGCCCCTGTTTGGACTAAGGCGTTGGGGATGTTCAAGGATCTGCCTTTAACCGACCTGAGGAGGGATTTGCGATGGATTACTTTTTCGATTGGAGAACCTTTCAGGGCTTGTTTGTCACTATTCAAAAGTGCAATAAACTCTAAACTTATAGTAGCTTTTGCTACTTCCATGTGAATTCAAGTGGCAGCCAAGGGTTTGTTCCTATGTTGACTGATGGCTGGCTGAGTTTGGCATTCTCAAGTTGCGATGGATCACTTTTTCGACAGGTTGGGAGTTGGTATATTTTATAGGCCCAGTTTTCTAGAGTGTCATTCCCTGATCGTCTCACTTCCGCACACATTGGCACTGTATTGTATTGTACCTCCTTTTAAAGTTCTTTTGAAACTTTATTCTTGTTCTAGCCACTATTGACCAACAAAAGGATCAGCAATTAGATCCTTAGAAAGTGAAGAATGATGTTAATGAACGAGGGCAAGAAAAGAAATGTGCATAGATTGTCTAGTATGTTCATAATTGTGAATATATTCTTACGTTTAGATTGAGAGCCCATGATTGAGAAAAAGGAAGAGAGTCAACAGTCAAAGATGGCTCCAATCTTAAGGATCAGAAAGAGTGTCCTTGACTTGTACCCCTAAAACATGATTCGAAAAGCATTAAGAGGTTATATATGATGAGGTAGAGAAAAGATGCTTTGAGAGAGACAAGTCAAGTGCCTTGCGATAGGCTGAAACTTGATAGTTGGTTCCATGACTCCACTTTTTGCGCTGTTCACACAGTTGTTTCTTACATCTTCCAAGTTATTGTTTTTCCATCTCTCTTATCTGGCATTTTGATAGAACAATTCAAACATTATGTCGAATTAAATTTGATATGTTGCTCTTGTCGGTAGCTGACCATTAACCACCACAGGGGTTGAAAGATCTGAAGCCGTTGCCATGGGTGCTGATGTTGTTATAATGGCAGTGAGTGCTCTAGATGGGTGGACATTGGAAGATGCCAAACTTCTCGAGAGGATTAAGTCCAATAAGGTACTACTCCCGTCTCGTGCTCTCCCTTATTCGTTGGAACTCAGATGAGATTGTAAAAACTGTTCTTACCTTGCCTCTTATGGGTCATATCTTGATGTCTTGCTATATCTAGTGAACTTGAAGGCTTGGTTATCTCCATTAGTTGGTTTTGCCAAAGTACGTGGTTTGTTGTCATTGGTTACTATTTGATCTTTATTTTATTTTTTCATGAAGGCCCAACGAAGTAAGGTATAAAGAAATCTGCTTTTGTTATTGGTACAGTTGGTGTAATTATTACTATACATCTACTGCTTGATGTTCTCATGCTGCTCTATTAAACTCGTAAAGTATGAGAAAATGCCTGGAAAATAAAGAGTGCTGATCAAGTATTTTCTGAATCTACAGAATGCATCTGGCTCTTCTCCAGTTATTTTGGCAATTAACAAAATAGACTGCGCACCTTCCGCTTGCTCTGCTTTGATCGATGCTGTTGGCGACTCATTCAATAAGTACATTTTTACTTGTGCTATTACGGGTCAAGGAATAACAGATCTGGAGGATGCAATACTAGATCTTGTAGGTCTCCATAGGATTCCTGCTGCAGGCCGGAAATGGGCTGTGAATCAGGTTAGTTATTTCAGATTGAGTCTCGTTTGTTACTATGTTTCTCCTTTTTAGCTTCAACTATTTTATTCGTCTACATAGATTCGTATTTAAATGCAAAATTGGGTTTATGTATAACTCGAGTACTGTGCGAGTAGGTGCCTCTGCCATTCTATGTTCCAAAAGAATTTCTTATTAATTAGAATCTTGTAGCCTTATTGTTTCAGCAAGCGGATATTGAAAGTTTACAACTGTTAAGTCTATTATATGAATAAATAATATCTTAGTGAACTTTTGATAACAATTTATGCTGGAATATTTTTCGCTGCAAAATATTATACATCAAACAAGACAAGTTACCAATGAGTTTGTCGATCATAGGAAAAAAATAAACCAAGTCTACGAACATAAATAGCATTGCTAAAGCATGATAATATGGGGTGGCATGAACAGTACATTTTGGAAAATTACAGTGACCGGTCCGAGATATGCAGATGCTTAGCATTGAATTCCGAGCTATTGTTGGCCAATTAACTTTTGCCAACTTTTTAATTGGTCTGTGTAGCTGGAAATAGTCTTAATTTGCTATCAAAAGGGATTAGGCTAAAATAATGAAATCTAGGTAACTTCGGTTTCGTGGTCAATTAGGTTCATTTATATGAAAAGAAAAAACACCAGAAAATCTTTCTTTCTGATCCTTGATTTTCGTTATCCACTTGAGTTTGTTGTATACGTCTGTCAATTTCATTTTCATTGGCACTCAATTTTTCACCAGATAATGAATACCCTGGAAATGACTTCCCATGGATGTGACACCTGTTTTGAAGTTAGTTGTTAATATATTCTTACTATTCAAAAAAAAAAGACTTCCCATGGATATGTTAGTCATTTTGAATTGTATTATTGGTGCCAGCTATCAGCCTATCACAAAGGTGATTGGAACAACTTTTTGTTTGGCATCGTATGAAAGCCAAATTAGGATCCTTAAATCTTGAACTTAGATTAACACTATGACTTGTTTGCATTTCCATTACAAAGCTTGACACCAGAATGCTATCTTTAATTTGGAATTGGGTTGTGATTTGTAACTCGTTGACGATTTGCAGAGACAATGTGAGCAGCTTCTTCGAACCAAGGAGGCTCTTTTAAGCTTGAAGTGCTCTATGGAGGAGGAACTGCCTCTTGACTTTTGGACAATAGATTTGAGGGAAGCTGCACTGGCCCTCGCACAGATAAGTGGTGAAGATATATCTGAAGAAGTCTTGTCCAACATTTTTGGCAAATTTTGTATTGGCAAATAGTGTATCTCTGAAGCAGTCTTGTATATGTCATACCAATTTCTCTTGTATTTTTGATAGTCATTTCAGTATAATACAAATTCTTGGAGATTTATGAACTCCAAAATTTTGGAATCCTTGAAGATTATAAATTTATTCTACATAAAGTTTACCTATTTGGTGCGTCTAAAAATGTGACTATCACAACCCAAGCGTCTGTTGCTTTTAGGGGAGGATCTTAGTAATGGCGTTTTGCACGTTGTTTCTTGGGATATGATTTTTTCTTCTTTGAAGATTCCGATATGTGCTTGATTCCAAAACAGTCAACTTTTCGTCTCGCTCATCGGCTGCAAGTCCTTCACCAATAGTATTCGTTGTAGTCTTGTTATATTATTCCTTGTTCTTCCATGCACAAGTTTGCTTGTGGATCCTTCATTGCATTATTGCTTGTTCTTCCTTCCATGAACGCTTTTGCCTAGTATTTATTCTTGCCTTTTAGTGTTCAGAAATGGTTAATGGTAAAAAATAGGCCTCTTGACGTGGTTTTGCTCTCACTCGTGCTACTAGTTAGTACTAGGGACAGCTCCAAAGCCTAATACAAAAAAGCGTCTGAAGTAAGAATAATCTGTTTTCTGGTTATTGGGTTTGAAGCTAAAAACAAGAATACCATATCTAGCCGGCAATTTTGGTCTATATTTGTCCACTTATTCGGATATTAAACATGCTGCGGGAGTTGCCTTCATTGCCAAGTCTTCAACACTCACACTGAAGGCAGTACTCGGTGTTTGAAACTGCATTCCATGTTTTTTATTACCATCTGCAACACTGGAACTCTCTCAAGTTAACACCTGGGTTTAAAATAGCAATTCACATTTGCCTTCATCGTCAAGTCCACAACACTGGCTTACTCTCAAGTCAAACACTCTTAAGTTCAAAAACTACAGTTCATATTGATTAACAAAAAGAGATCTGCACGTTATTTTTCCTGAAGAAGAAACAAATCAAGGAGGAAATGAGAAGGAAGGAGGAGAAAAAGAAGCGCGGAAATCAGAAGCAAAAGATCCAGAGGAATGGTAAATGATTCTTTTTATGTAAACTCTTCATGTAAACCATTTTCTTCTTAGCTTATCTTATGGGGAAACCAGTGTTGCTTACAGACTTTTAATACATGGAAAATAAATATATATGTATATAATAATTATTTAGGCATGCACAAATACTGATGGTGTTGGTCCTGCTGTCCAACTCTAACAACTACAGATCACCATCATCCTATTCCCCCCTATCAATAACCAATTATGTACACTTCTCAAACAATTGAGTATGTCCATCAGTACGAAGGCTACTTCTTCATCTTCATGCTATGGTAGCTTCAATTTTGTGATGTATTGTAGTTGGCTGCCCATTTGATACAAAGTTTAGGCTATGCACAAAGTTAGCAATCAACATTGCTTATGATCGACGAGAAGAAGCAGCTGTGTGAGCTGTAATGTACTTGCCTGAGAATACTACCGTCTAATCAATTGATCACCTGCCGAAGTTCTTCTATCAACTGTTTTCTCGTTGACTCCTCCACCTGCATCATACTCGATCAATCAGGCCTTTCACAGATATTTAAAATCGAAAATAAGTTGGGAACCGTTTGGACATTGTTTCTGGATCATTGCTTCTGAATAATGTCCCGTTTCACTTAGAAAGTTTAAAGAGGTTTTTCACTGAAAATTCTCAACTCAAAAACAAGTTGGCATTTCCAACGAAGCTCTACCCTTCAACTATTATTTTGTTGTCATTATCATTGAAGTAATGTATCCCTCAAACATTTGACTTTTCAAATGAGGACGCTCTAAGGAATGAAGGGAGTATCATATTTCAAATATAAGATCTCACATTTCTGGTCTAGGAATCTTTAGAAAATGTATCCGTAATCATTTCTGGAGTTAATTTTATTCAATGATCAAAAATGTTGTAGGTCAAATTCACTTCAGGCAAAAACACACTTTTTTAGAGCCAGAGGGTGTTTTTTAATTCATTTCTGAAAAACAGAAATGATAACAATATAAAACCATGTTTTGAGAGCTTTTATAAGAGTGGAAACTTGAAAACCCCAACAAAAAAAGAGGTTCAAAATGATGTATTCATAGATCATGTAAAGCAGAAAATGCGACTGTACCTGGCTTAGAAGTGCAGCAAGGCCTTGCGGTAATGCTTGCAAATCGAATTTTGATTCACCAATCTTCGACAACTGATTGTATACTTTCTGTCTACGCAATTCCTGTAGCTTTTCATGGTAGTTTTTTGGATCATTCTTCCATGAGAAGAAAGCTTCATCATCTAGCCAAGCATCTTCGCTGCTTCCTGCGGTCATCGAATCCAAAAACCACTTCTTAACTAAGTCGAGGGCTGATTTATATGACAGGCAGTCACCTGCCACAGTTCTCATGGTACTGATTAATGAGCCCTCAACAACTCTCCGGTACAATCTTTTGTAGAAGAAAGAACGAGAGTTTTTCCACTCCACAACTTCTTTAATCACTCCTTTTGCAGCCATTCTGAAAGAAGTATCGTGAAGTTCTGCAAATTTTGTAGCTATCTGAGTGTACACAGGCAAAAGCTGCTTCTCTCTGGCTTTTATCTGCTGCAATAGAGTTTCAACGGTTGCTTGGGCCCTACTGCTCCTTGCTTCTGGAAGTTTTGCCTTCAAATTTATGAGCTGTTGGTCGAGCCTACCCATGCACTCCAGCAGTTCTTTTGTCCTAAACTTAATCTCAATCATACCTTCTGGCTCCAGGACGTTTCCTTTAGCTGTCGTTTCCGCATACATCTCTATATGATCAGAATTGATTCGACTGTCCACAACAACCCATGCCCCACCACGAAGTTCACCTGTTCTTGGAATGTATACAAAAACAGGTTGTTTGTAAGTTCGGAGATTTTCAACGATAGTGGATCCTGCCTGAAGAATCCCCTCAAAAAGGTCCCTCTGACCACCTGAAAAACCTCTCCAGTTAGCCATGATGAAAAGTGGAATCTCTTCTCTGTTGAAATCCATCAACGCCTGAGCTGTCTTACTTGCAGAATCTGGAAACCATACTTGTCCAGCTTGTGGGACAACTCTCTCATGTGAATCAAGCTGTCCTGGATCTGCAGGAATCACTTGCATCATTGTTTGAGTCTCGACAGCAACGATCCCTACCGGGATCCCCCCAAGTTTTGCACGTCCCGTGACAACTGTCCTTGCCCAGCCTTCAAGTGTCTCAACAAAGCTATCTTTGTCAAAAATACCTGCGCTCAACTTGCCACTACCATCCAAAGCACCACAAATAGCTGCACGAGGGTCGCATGTGTTTTCTGGAACATACTCAACAGGCCTCTCGGGTGGATCCACCGGCGCCAAAATGGGAAGCGGACCGCCTGCGTAGGGTGGAACAAAGCTTAACCACTTCAAAATAGCCGACACTCCTTCAAGATCATCAGACACCGTCAGATGAACAACTCCATTGGTTGCCATAATTTTGGGGCCACCAAGTTGCATATGGGAGCTGTAAACTTCTCGGCCCAGAAGTTTGTTCAACGCAGAAAAACCTGTCAGAATAATAGGCTGATCGAGCCTCTGTATACATCGCATCCCAAGACGAGCAAGATAAGCACCTATACCAACTGTCCTTCCCGTCACATAAGTTATAGTGAAGGTTTCCTTGTATGCCCTTGAATAGGCACCAGCAATGGCTCCACTACCACTTAAGTTCTCAACCCCCAACCCATCTTCCTTTCCTACAATAGTATCTATTATCCATCTTTTTTCTCTGCTGGGGAGACAAAACTCATGGGCTATTACCGATGAGCCAATGCGAGCATGATCTTCCGGAGTTAAATACACATACTGAAAACCACGCTCAGGATTAGATTCATCAGACCAACCTACTTTAAAGCAAGATTTGACTTCCTCTGCGACCCCGATGCGTGCCCCTGAGTTTGCTGCCAAGTAAATGAGAGGCAGTTTCTTACTGCAAGCCAGATCAGTCACTGCCTGGAAAAATGCATCCTCACGAGGACCGAAAGATCCATTCTTGAAGGTGACATCATTTGCTACTACCATTATTGTCCTTCCAGAAGGGAATTCTGGTGTACACATTTCCAAACACCATGCTACCATGCCAACATCGTTTTGCCCGGGCTCACGCTCCACATAAACAAGAGGAGTTCCCCAGGTACCTTTTTGATCAACAAATACAAGCTCGATGACTTTGACAACTTTACCCTTGGGTTTGCTATCAAGTTGGAATTGTGATGCCCAATTCTTTTCCAATGCTGCTTCAAATGCCTGAAAACATGGTTAGTTGTTAAGAATCCCACCATTGGGTTTAAATATCTGTGATTTTAAGTGTATCAAGATTACAATGGTGCTCACCAGTGGGAAATCATAGCAGTAGGTGGTGTTGCTTTTCCTGGCCAAAAGACGTTTCCGATCAAGAACTCCCAAAGGTTGGAAGGGAGCATTCACAGGTGAACCATGCAAAGGGGCGTGGACAGAAGTTGCATGGTAGACCACCATGTGTTTACCAGTATCCTCCAGTTCTCGGTACACCTGAACATAGTAAGATTTATAGCCTCAATTCACAGTTTTTTTAATTAAATTCTTGAACAGATATTCTAAGTTTCACTGCTTCAGCATTGTACTACTGTAAGATAAAAGTTACAAGTTTATGCTTATTTGCGTAAATATTTGGGTAGATGCAACTGCCCATTCAGCTGGTGATATTTGGCCATACTAAAGTATCGTGCGAATGCATAACTCCGGATTACGGATTCCTGTTCTTCTACTTCCATCCACAGATCTTTTTTCAGTTCCGCACGTCCTAGTTCTGTACTCTTATCATAAATCCATCACTAGAGTTTATGCGACTTGCATGAGACACTACAGGCTGATAAATTTATCAGTAACTTTTTTGTCATTTGTGTTCTACAAGACCTCATTAATACTTAAAAGTCAAGTAATAAGTCAAAATATATGTTTCACGATTAAAATTAGCCTCTCCAAAGAGCAGCACAAAAGGAAACTGTTCAACAGACCACCATCAGAGAAGGATAAATTTGGAAGATCGTTCTGATTGCTGGCTTGGAGAATGGATTCAGTACTTGGGAGTGGGGACTAATTACTAGGGAAGTGGACTCTTACAACGGGATGGAAGTATCAATAGTTTACAGAACAACTTACATGCACAATGCAGGTGTGCCCGGTCACGTTGGTAACCACCACCCTCCAAGCACCACGGGCTTGTCCTGAAGAAGCCATGCAGAGCTTCACTTCCCACTCACAAACACCTAATCGGTGCATTTTTACACCAACCAATGCATGAATCTCACGTGCAAGATCTTCCAAGACACTCTCAACTGCAGTTTCTTCATTCCCAGCATCTATGTCAACTCTTCTGAAAGCAATCAATACGAGCAAGATCACACATATTAAATCCATACTTCAGAGAAAATAATAGTAGTAGTAATGCACACGGCGATCTCCCACAAGGGTCCCAACAATGCTAGGACCTAAAATGGATAGTCTAATACAGATATAGAACTTAGAAGTGCTTACTTGGGGTACGGCACAAGATCATCTATCTGTTGCTCCCGTAATATATAGAGGTACATATGAGCATGGTCAGACTTCACAGTAGCATTGTGAACATGAAGTTCCAACTCCTCCATTGCAGTTACTAAGGATCGTAAAATGCTTCTGGAAGTAAAAGACATTGCCCACTGAGACTGGGACCCCACCATGTCTGAGATTTGATAACCGGGGAACCATTCTTTTGTTGGCTGCCTTACAAGGGTTCTAAGAAACATCCTCTGGATTGGAAGTGGCTTTTCTACGACAGTATACAGGTGCCACTGACGATCACGCGATGGAGTATACTTTATATGCTCGTATCCCTTAAGTTTATCCTGGATCAGAATAAGTAATGGATTTGAGGAGGTGCATGATTACAAAATCTGAATATAATCTTTTATTTATACAAAAATAAAGTGCTGGAGTTATATATATGACACACCAATTCAAGGTATATGGATAGAGGAGGCTCCAGGTGACGCAATATGGGTTCCTCTTCATAATAATGCTTCTCGGCTGACCAATGAAAAGAGTGCCTCATAGGGCCCCGCCCTTCATCTCTCTGTATGATACAGCTGGTAACTCCAATACCTGCATTTCTGAGACTGGAACTTACTTCTCTCTCTTTGAGTATTTTTGCCAGCTTGTTGATTCTTTCTTGAGTTTGGTCCTCGTCGCCACTGCAAATAGTCATATAGCAATGCTGTTAAAGTAGGAGAAAGCCTAATAACATTTAATTCACTTAACTGGAGAATAGGTCACCTGAACTTTAAAAAATCCTCAGCCATCTGAGGAATAAAATGGTATATACACCCTTAGTGCCAAAAAGGCTATCTAGCTTGCAATTTATATCTGTCCCGAAATGCTTCTTCACTTCCCAAAAGTGGAACAATAAATTATTTTAATTTCTTACTATGCCCCCTCAATAAATACATAGTTTTTATTGTTATGACTCATTTTTATTTTTTTAATAAGTAGTTGTTATGACTCATTAATAGAGTAACATCAAAAGTAGTTCTACAATTAGTAGGGGCAATTCTGGTAAATTTGTTCAAAGACCCTAATTAATGATCTTTCTTAATTTGTGTCCAGAGTCAGATTAGACAGTCTTTTCGGGACGGAGGGAGTAGTTAAGTTTGTGTTATTGTTTATCATCTACAGGAAGGCATCAATGGTTCAAGCCAGTATGCTGGAATGATTCATCTTGTATTAGTGTACACCTTAAGCTTCTATACAACGTTCAAGATGTCCATGAAATCTTAGGGGCATGATGGTGGTTTCCTCGAGTTAAGCAAGGGAAACTCGGTAGGAAGTAAGGGGAGTGCCAATGACTCGAGGCATTGTAGGCCTTTTGGGTAATAAAACTCTCGTAGTTCTGTCTACAGAGGACAAGGACAAGCCAAGCCATCACAATGTGACTTATTTATCCTTTGCCCCAGATCATTTAAGCACTCATCAGATCACTTGAGTGATGACAATGGGGAAATAAGAAAATAAAAATAATAATAAATTTTAAAATTTAAATAAACTGTACCAGATAGGTCTTCAATCAAATGGGATATGCTTTACCTGTCCTGAAGCAAACTCATTTGGTTGTTGATGCCTGCCAAGGCAATATGCATCATATTCCCATGTTTATCCTGACTCATTGATCCATGGAAATTATGAGTTGTTTCTTTCAATGCAGCACTTATCACAGTTGGTAACAATTGAAGGGACTTCGTAATAACCATGGCTCCCCATTTCTTCTCAACTGATGGATCCTCTATCATTTCATCTTCAGTCACATTCCTTCTCTCTATATGTTTTTCCAAGAACTCCCAAGAAGCAATAAGACCAGATCTATGCCACTGCATTCTAACACTCCCCTTCACAAGGTAGGGCTGTCGAATATAAATTTTAAATGTTAGAGATGGGATCATCATTGCGGGAAAGATATGAGGATACCTAAAAGATCTCGGGAAACTCTACCTGATATAGTCTGCGAATGTATGTCTCAACAACTCGCCTCTGAAGGGTGTGATCGCTGTGATCGAAAAGACCTACAAGGGCGTCCTCAACTGCCAATGGAGCACTAACAAGATCCTCCATTCTCTCGTTAATCGCACTTTTTCTCTTGGGAGTATCCATGTTTTCACCTTCTTCCGTGAACATCTCTAGCTCAGAAAGACTTCTGGCAATGCTTGAACGAAGTTCACTCAATTTAGTCTGCTCTAGCAACTGACTTGCCTTTAACGCCAACTGAAATTATGGTTTGAACAACAACAAAAGAGTAAGGCATACACTTAAGAACCATTGTTTGTATAGTGAGTGAATTAAAGTTACCAACCTCAGAATAGGCTGTGTGGTTGAGCGCAGAGAATCGGATTAGTTTATCCCTGTATGCGGCAGGATTAGGGTACACCAATTGCTCCATGAGCCGTAGAATCAATTTGTTTTTACCTCTAACACCCTGCATACCAAGAAGCATGCATGTTTTCAGTTCAATCTATATCTATTCAACAAATGATAAGAAAAGCCAAGGATCCTTTCCATACCTGATGGGAGAGGACAATGTCCACAACCTTCAAGAGATCTTTCTTGTATTGAAGTCGAAGACGTTCAATTACATCAGCCTGAAGAAGAAAATGTTATAATAACATATATAGACTCATCAAGGTAAACAGTGTTCTTATTCTTTGGTTGCTTTTGATAATGTAGAGTATATAATATAATAGTTGATTATAAACTTTTCAAGAACAAACTTACCTGAATGTTGTCATTAAATAATTCTTCAACAGATAAATACTCTTGAAAAAGAGCCTGAACAATAAAACGCGCATGACTCTCTCTTCCACCCTCATATGATTTGGCAAGACTCATCAAAGGTTCAACAAGCCTTTCTTGGGCTCCTTTTTCTTTCTCAGGGCAGGAGCTCAGGTGGGCCTGCAGTAACACAAGTACAACAAAAAAATAAAGATTGATAGGTAACACAAGTACAACAAAATTGGAATAACTCAAACAAAAAGAGGTCTTATGAGAATTTTACGGGAATTTAAAAAAGAAGAGAGAAAGACAGGGATGTAAGATAAACAAGAATTCTAAGGGAAAATAGTAATGATGTAAGACAATAAACCAACCTCGAGGACACCTCGTAAAACTTTGGCAGGAAAGTCAATATTTTGCAGGTTGGAGATACCTTCGTACTCTTTAAATTTCAATTCCAACTGAAATAATAAGTGAAACACACTAAATCACATAAAAAAATCTGAGATCAAAGTACTGCTTCCTAATACATGAGAAAAGCATAGGATTTACCTCATATCTGAGATTTTTAGGAAGTCGAGTGGCCAGAACAGCCAGGCTCTCTTGCCACTGAAGGAAAGGAAGCTCTGGGCTATCTAGACAACTGAGCAATGTTTGCACTACCTGAAAATAGAATTTATTAACTATCATAAGGACAGGAAATTAAAAGGTTTTCTAGTGTTTGCTTGGCTAAGAAATTAGATTTACTACAAAAGCGCTTGCTGTATATTTGCAGGCAAGCGGATACTTACTTCCTCGATGTTATGCTCATATCCTGCAAGAATCATTCGAGCTGCACTTAAACTTACAGCACACTTTTGGTGAACTTTTCCAGATACTGCGGTTGGAGGCCCCAGAACAGGAAAGCACCCTTGGAAAGGCTCTGCTTTTCTTACAGCAGAAGGATCATCAAGTTCAAGTCTTGCTATAAGTTCACCAGCCTACACAAGAAGCAGGATTTTACTCGTTACGGTGACAGAAATCTCACATCTTAAACCTCCCATAGAATCACAGTTAGTTTACCTGCATAGCTTGACCTTCGGACATCTTAAATTGTATAACTCCAGAAGCAGGTGAAAGAAGTGGCATACACATCTTCATAACCTCAACCTCTGCATAAGGAGTGTCAGCATCGACATGGCTACCATTCAAGACTAGATACCGTAGTAGCTTGCACGGTGTTTCTGCCACTAACTTAGAAGGATCGTGATCATTCTGAAAACGACAAAGATAACAAATATCAGCCACTAGTAAATCAAATCAATGTATAACAATTGTAGGGAAAAGAATAACTGTTGGTGGCACCTGAAGCAAGCAAGTCCGTCCATCAATGAGAAGGCGAGTACCAGCTGCTTCTTCCTCTGCATATATAACATGACTGTTTCCATCCAACTGAAATAATTGACAGGACCAACAACAGTTACTATGAATAGACTTGATCTAAGGCATAGTGTAAGAGATACATAAACCATACCTATAATGCAAAATGACAACAGAACATTATTGACTAGTACATGTTTGCATAAGAGAACACCAATTAAATAATAGAAATTTGATTGCTTGCCTGCATCAATAAACCCCCATCACGTAGGGTATGTATCTCTGCTTCAATCTCGGACTGATTCATCCTCAACCTATAACTTCCAGGTCCTCCTCTTACCATATTAATCTAAAATATATATACCACTGTAAGCCAAAAATCAAGATGATCCATGGCACTTAAAAAACCCTGCCCCGCTTTGTCAAATGAGCCAAGGCCCAAAGGCAGTTCATGTAGAGAATTAAGAAGGGACTTCTGCTATTACTTACCGAGTATTTACTTCCTTCAATATTCAACGAAACCTGAGAGTTGACTAGCGATATATGCTGCAAGCAGATGCACCATTAATTGGCATGTTATAATAAGACTGGAATTGAATGCTGAACAAATAAATCTTGGAGCATGGTACCTTAGGAGGAATTTGTCCCTTCTCGAGATAACCAACATATTCCGAAACCATGGCAGCACTGCTAGCAGAGGCTTTCTGAGGTAGACAAATTAGGGGGATCAGTAAAGCATTTACGTTGGTAATGTGGCTGAAGATACATCTTTTCAAGAGAATTTATGCACAAGCCAAGTTGCATACTGATGTGGGCATACTTACAAAGAGGGCTCCTCCAACTACTGAGATATACCATGGGGGTCTTTCTGCTCTAACCCGCATTGCAATTCTACTGTCTAACCAGCCCGTGTGAATTTTATTGTCTCTATAATCCGAAGCCTAGAAAGAAATTATTGTCAAATGTGATCCAGTGAAATTTACTTTAACCAAGTAGATTTGATGAAGATGCATTGAGAATCTCACGTGTAACAGATCAATTGTGTAATCAACATTGGTACGGATTTCTCCACGAATTTGAATTTCCTTCAGCCCAAGAACCATGTTTGCAATAGCAAGTGCTCTAGACTCTCCAAATGCAAAAATATGACCTGAGGTAAAGTTCATTTTATTTTAGGGATAATTCCTAGCCATTTAGTATACTGAAAGAAGAATAAGTTTGAAAAGCTTTTAGCAGAAAATGAGACTTCAAACTACATGACAGATCATCCAGCTATCCTGATTTCATTTCAGGATACGGTTGTTTATCTATATATCTATGCTTCCATCGTCTGTGTATATCAAATATATATAATACTAGTGGAAAATCAACATAATATTATGAGAAAGAGTATGCAATGGCATTGGGTTTAACTTGTAAAGCAGTCAAAGAAGTTTAAAATCAACCAACGATTGGTAACATTACAAATAACCTTGATTCATATACATGTATATCAGTACATGTCTGCATATAGTAAGATGAAAGTAATGTGTATCATAAGCCAAACACCACTTGGTGCCAACTAAAAGACTATACTCTCGAAATTAATCAAACAAGAATAGCCTCAAGATTAAGCTGTGGCTGATCCAAAAATGGGTCATGAAGCTATAACTTACCAAACTGCGAGTCTGAAAATTCATGAATGCCTCCTCCAGACTGCGATCATCATGATGGGATCATTCAGTATCTCCTTTGGCAATTAGAGCGTCTTCAGAAAATAATTTTAAAGGAGTATATATACCTTTACAGAAAAATATGCCCACACATTTGGCTTGCTTTTGAAGCTCAGCTCCTGTACTTTCCCACCAGTAGGCTTAAAACCATCATCAGGATCCTCGCTTGTAACGCGCACAGCTACACAGTGACCTTTTGGCTTTATAGACTGGACCTTGTCAAAGTCAAATGGGCTAGCAAGAACAGATGTTCTTCTCCAAGCATCGAACCCTCCTCCGTGTTCCATTCCATAAAATCGCCTTATTTCTGATTATGGGGCGTGAAAACAGAACATCAGAAAGGGAACAGGTTATAAAAGTAAAAGGCCAAAATCATGTATCAAATATGTCACAGTACCTGGAATTTGCCAGAGAGGAATACCCATTCCAACTGCAACCTGTGAAGCTGGCAGATTTATTTCCGCAATCCACTCTGTAACAGGGTGCTCCACCTAAATAACAACTTATTAAGAGTTATATGAAGAGTTATATGAAGACAACTATTTAAGGTACTACTAGCCTATAAAATTATGAAATTAAGTATGAGGCAATGATGATAGCTGTCTCAATAACCACAATCAGGGTACTCGTATAGTCATATTGTATCAAGCTAATGAAGAAAATAATGAAGAAATTTCCCCCCAACAATAAGGGCCTAAATATCAACAATAAGGCCTAAATATGAAGCAACAAAGAGATTAATAAAATGGCATCATAGACTAAGCAGAACTCACGAACCTGCAACCGGGGATTGAGCTCTAAGAAGTAATAATCTCCAGTGTCCATACTGTATAGATACTCAACAGTAGCCGCTCCAACATAATTAACAGATTTTGCTAGTCTTCTAGCAGCCTGTTCCAGCTTTTTTATTGTCTCTGCTGGAGCTACTGTTATTGGGCCCTCCTCAATAATCTATAAAACAATCCAACTTTATAAAATTAGTGATAACAATGATGCTGCTCTTTTAGTCCACGAAGTAAAGTAAATTTTCTAAACAAAAGAAAAAATAAAATTGCTTATGGTATGTAATACTGTTATCAAAGAGAATAAAAATAATTTTTGAACTATCAGTACACTGTGACTGTGAACATTTGAGAAGAAAAACCAGAATACAATTAAAAGTAAAAGTATGAAATCACCTTTTGGTGTCGCCTTTGAACACTGCAATCACGGCTATGCAAAGCTGCTACATTCCCATACTGATCACAGAGCAACTGGACTTCTAGATGCCGACTCTACTTTCAAGAAACCAAATATAATGCTCGAATTAGTTTACAATCCAAAACTCAATAGAATCCCTTACAGAGTGGAAGAGCGATAGCTGATCTAACCTGGGAAGCAACCTTCATAATAAATATGGGGGAGCCAGGAACTTCACCCTGAACTTGTTTGAACAGTGCCTTGACTTCTTCATCATTATGCACCTAAAAAGTTCAGTAGAACACATGATCTACTAAAAGTTTGTTGAGGCAAGAAACCAGAACCAAGTTCCAACACAAAGAAAGTACAAGCCTTGATAATCACTTCTTTACACATCATCTACTGAAATAAGAGTTTTTTTTTTCCTTTTCTTTTCGATAGATGCTTATAGACAACAAAAATGAGATGACTACTTAAGTTATGATGCGTGAGAGGCAGACCTTTCTGATGCCTTTGCCACCGCCACCCCATGATGCCTTGATCATTGCAGGGTAACCGACAACTTGACAACTAGCAATTGCTTCTTCTGTTGTATAAACACATGCTTCACGATATATATCATCTGGGATAGAAACCAAGCAGCTATCTGGTGGAATTTTGACCTGAAGAAAGAACTTCCAATCATAAGAGGGCTGATGACCAATCCAAGGTAAAGAATCTAAAGAAAGGGGGAATTCACAAGCAGAATAGCTTTACATGAGAACCACTCCACGGAAGAGTGGGAACTTGAGCTGCTTGAGCAATCAATGATGAACCAATTTTATCTCCCAATGCTGCCATAGACACAGCTGGTGGCCCAAGGAATACAATTCCCTTCGCATCCAATGCATCTGGCAGTTCAGGAATTTCTGATGCATGGCCCCAGCCAGGCCAAACAGCATCAACATTTGTTATTTCTGCAATCTGGAAAGACATCAATACAATTTTCATCAATATTCAAGTTTATATGGTTTAGTAATTTCTTTCCCAAACTTCAAATATCAAGTAGGCAATATCTTCTCATTCTTGAAAATTCTTCTAATGCAGAACCTATTACTATTCTTGATAGTTCCATAGCTTCTCACAAATTAAGATCAGCTAACACAGAAACACAAAGTGAAAAAAGATAGAAGGAGGGAGACACCGAGATCAAAAGAAACTCTTCTTCTAATTGATCCAATTTATTTCTCTGTGGTAGCTCTAAATGATTCTTCGCAATTAACCTTGGCCATCCACTAACCATTTCTTCTCATATTAATCAGAGTTAATAGGGCATTTTGCTAACCTTAATAGTTTGAATTTAATCTGATGATGATGATAGGCAACAAAGAACCTGAATCACATACAAGGACAATATCGACGCACCTCTACAATGAGTTGCACATTAGCGTAGTTATTATTGTTTGTCCCACCAGGAACTTCAACAAATTGATCAGCAATTCTAATATGCTCTGCATTTATCCGCATGTCCTCTGGAGTAGCCATGGCCACCAACAAAATTGCTTTCTCTGAGCCAAATGTTTCATAAGACCAAGTCCTTACACTACGTATAAACTTTACAGCTGCCATTCCATTGTTTGCGAGTAAGATACTATGTATCGGCTTCTTCCCACCAAGGGCATTACAGAAGTCATCAACTGCAGATAGAGTTGCAGGAGACCGTAATGAAATTGCACCATTTATATACCCATTACTATGCCCGACTCCTAGTTGTATTGGTGGCATCCTTACTTCTGCCATGTTGCACCACCTGAAAGCAAATAAATTAAAATAGGTTTTAGCCCGAATCATATGTGTTAGGGAGGACTTACGTGCTCTATATAAACTTCAAAGCCCATTGCAAAATTTTGGAATGCTTAAATACATGGCATTATGTCATCCAATTCAAAGGTTAGAAAATGAAATTTAAATGTGAAGCACAACTCTTGGAATGCTTTAATTTCAATTCTTACTCATTGATAATTACCAGAATCATCCCACATATCCATTATTACTGCCTCCTACTAATAATGATCATATGCTTTGAAAATTAGCATATGAATCTTACTTTGTGCACATAGGGTGGATCAGTTCCAGAATTATTTAAAAGAGTGATCCATAACTTGACAAGCTTAAGAAGAACGGCCTTGAGCACGAAGCTTTCTTCTTCAGAGAGTCGAGCTCTAAATGAGCTTTCTACTAGCACCCTCGATATTCAAAACCCGAAACAAATTGAAGCTACTTATCAAGTTCAACCAACCAATGAAAAGCAAAGGAATAACTAAGTCGGGACACCATATGGCACATGCCCAGAATTCGTAAAATGCAGTAGAATAATTCGGGAATGGCCAGACTTAGCTAATTGAATAATGATACTGGAATCACGTGATTCATGTCCAGTAATACACAAAAAAAAATCCATTTCAAAATCAAAAGGTAAAGAGTTTTTTTGGAGGTTTAAGAGCAAAATCAAGCTAAACCGAAAAAAAAGAAGGCCAAATCAAGAAAATGGATTTTAACTCGGAAAAACTCAGAAAATGGGGGAAATTGAGATTGAACGTGAACAGAGAGAGAGAGTGACTAACCGGGAAGAAGTGCAAGAAAAGCTCCAATCTTTGCCGCAGAGATCAAATTGTGTCAGTGTAATTGGGTTGTAAGAAGCATAGATGAATCGAAACAAAGTGTGGAATGGGTGGAGCAAATCTGAGGATGATGTAGCTGTGGAACAAGAAAGGTTTGATTAGTTATGGTTTTGGTTGGGGGTTGTCTTAAATATTTAGGGGTGTGTTTTTAATGATGGAGCCCGCACGTGGTAGTTCCCAGCTACCTCCTCCTCCTCCTCTCTTTCTAGACTCTAATGTTCGTAATCGTAGGTGGCTTTCTGGGCGTGAGTCACTGACTCACTGGGTCCTAACTCCTAAGGCCTAAGGGCACTCTAAACCCCATAAACAAGTTAGTTGTGAATGCAAAGTTTGGGTTTTAGGTTTCTTTTTGTGGTTAGGTAATAGGTAATAGGTAGTGTTAGTCCAACAAACCATATTGATATAATGGTTACTTGTTTGAGATTGAATTTATGATTGAAGAAGGGCAGGTTGCTCGCTCACCCTCAAATCTCAATACCACACCTGACCTCTTATTCTAATAAGATTATGATGTCCGATGTCATTATCTTCTTTATCAAAAGATATTGCTTTATTTTTAATTTGATATTCTTATCCAATTGGCTTAGGGACTCCAGATACATTTATACAACAAAGAAGAGGCAACTTTCTTTGTTGAATAATTAATTAATCAATCACAAGGTAAACTACAGCCGTGCTCTCCCATGTTCCTCACGTGACACATTAAAACGAAAGCACATGTGCCTTTAACTAGGACAAAATAATTATTTTATAATTAAAATTGCAAGGATCGATCGTAAAAGGATTAATACATAATTTGGTACCTGAACTTATTATTTATAATTTATATGATAACTGAAATTGAAATTTTCTTTAACCCAACTTTGAGTTTCATGTTAGTCCCTAGTAGCATTATCTTTTGATAAAACGTTAATTTTTTTTGTAAAAAAACAATTTTGCCCTTACTTGATGATGAGTAAGATGTGTAGCTGGAAATAATTATATATATATATCGCATAACCCCACCCATACACATACACATCTAATATATCTAAACAAATAAGAATAAAAAATATAAAAAATATTCTGAAAAATCAATTTACAGGCTTGCCGAGTTGCCGTGATTGTAGTCGTAATACGAGAGATACCATCTAACGAATTTCTTCAACCCAGTTTGCAGATCAGTTGTGGGTTTATACCTGAGTTCTTTCCGTGCCAAACTGATGTTCACGTGCGTGAACGGGATGTTGCCGTTTCCCGGCATGTCCACGACATTTCTCTTGGCCTTCACCTTCAAGTGTCTCTTTAGTATACTTACAAGCGTCGGCACCGTCACCGGAGACATATTACCCAAATTAAAGATTCAATACGGTGCTGTCGACACCCAAATTTCGTACCCCTGGTATGTAACTCTGGCATGTGATATCAAAAACTATTTAAACTTAACAAAATGTCAAGTTACATGATTGAAAATGCAAAAGAAGAAAGTAGGATGCATGAATAGTGAACTGCAAGGGGGAAAAGTGTCAAAAATTGGAGAAATTTCAGTCCTTAACGCCACGCCAAAATCCCTTTTTGGCCGCGCCAAGGTCCTAAACAATGCCGAAGAGTTAACGCATTGTGTAAATTATCAAACGCGCGGTACAAGCCGATGAAACACAAATCCAACTATAAATATCAGTGCCCGGCCACGATTTCAAAACAGAATTTTGACGAAGGCTTGAAGCCCAAAGCCACTCTGCGTATTTTTAACGCAGTGAGCGAGAGTGATCCCCCCTCTCTTATAAAGCCTCAAAACTCCGCCAAACCTCACCTAAACACAAATCCAATCGGTTAAAGTGATCCCTAGCCCTTTAGTTAGGTATCCACCTTATTTCCCGGGCCCAAAAACCGTAAAGTAAGTCGTTACTCTGCCCGAGTAAATAGGCTGAAATCACCCGAAATAAGCCGTTATTCCGCCCAACCAAATAGGCCAAAACCACCAAAACTAAGCCGTCATTCTGCCCGAGTGAGCGAGCCAAAAACACCAAAAATAAGTCGTCACTCTGCCCAAATCACAGCAGCAACAGCAATAAAATTCTCCCTCTCCCGAGAAGGACAGAGCGAGCACACTCCGCTCTAAAAGGTAATAGCCTTTAAGGGCGTTATTTTCATAAACATTGTTCTTTAAATCCGGCCCAATGTAGCAAATATAAGTCGTTGTGCTGCCCGGATTTAATTAGAAAATACTATGTAAAAGAGCCATTATAATGGCCAAGTATTTTTAAATATATCTGTAATTATTGTAACGAGACGACTGCAAGTCCGTAAATAATGTAGCCGCAGATGTGTTTGCTTTTATTTTCCTGTCTTTAAATGCTTTATTTATTTGCTAGATAAATATAACAAAAAGCATACTTTAGCCAAAAACCATTTTTGAGACCGAAAGGGCGAGTTGGGTGCTTAGCACCTTCCCAACTTGTAACTTAGCCTCCGAACCCGTTTTCATAATCTCTGGTTTTTCTTTATTTTTGCCTTAAAATAAAGATGACGACTCTATAAAACATTTTGGATCCAGTGGGGCCTCGCAACACTCCTTTCTTGCACTTTTCCGTTTTCCCCTAAAAAAAAGAGAATGAGAATGAAAGGGTGATGTATTCTCATATCCTGGTATCCCCTAAATAAGGGATAACTTGATGCGGGAAACCCAAAGCTACCATAGTGATCCGAAATAGACCATAAAACTATTTTTATAAAATCCATAGTGGGGGCGTCGCAACATCCTTTTTTGCACTTTTCCGTTTTCCCATAAAAAAAAGGAGAATGAGAATGAAAGGGTGATGCATTCATATATCCTGGTATCCCCTAAACAAGGGATAACTTGATGCGGGAAACCCAAAGTTCCCATATTGGATCAAAAATCCACTAAAGTCAACCGAGGCGCATTCCAACGCGCTATTTTAGACAGCACTCCTCTCGCACTTTTAATTTCGTCTTCCCCTAAACAAGGGAGGATGGAATGAGAGCGATGGTGTCCGTATCCGCGTATGCGCACCCATCCAAGGCGGCGGGCGCCGGGCGACCCACATATGCGGGTCCCTTCTTCATACCGTTTGATCCATTGCTCTTCCCCGTTATGTTCAACGACCCAACACACCCCACCCACTCACTTTTTCCCCCCACACACACGTATACATCCGTATACATCCAAGCCAAAAGATTCAACTAATTATCTGTTGTATCTCTAGTTTCTTTGTCCTTTTGACTATCACTTTTTTTCTTTTTTTTTTCTCTTCTTCCTCACCAAATCTGCATCGAGCTGGAAATTGCTTAAAAGAAGTCATCACATGATTAAGTGTGCGAAGGCCCAATCCACCTTCAGTAACTTGCCGATAGATTGCAGTCCAAGCTGCCCAATGAGTTCTTGACTCACCAGCCGATGGAGATGACAATGGCAATGGAGTTTTTCCCTCATATTCCATAGTTTGTTTCTCTCTCTAGAAATATTGATGGAGGTTGAATACGAGATAAAAGCGAGTTGAGATAATACGTGGAAATGCTAATAAGCTCGAGGCGAGCTTTTGAAAGTGAAAAACCTATGGATTGATTGAATAAAAAGTGTGTGTATATATGGTGGGGGTTGGGGGAACTGTGGGTGGGGTTAGAGTTTTCAATTTTGTTGGCTAAGAAAAATAAATCCATGGTGGATTTGGGTTGTGCTGCTGTGGAGGGCAGCGGTGACGGTGGTGGTGATGTTGGTGAAGGTGAGAAGAGAGAAGGAAGAAGGTGAGTGTGGTGGGTGGGGACATGTGGAAAGAAAAATATAAGAAAAACCAAAATTATATATTAATCCTATATATTTTTTGGGGTTGTTTAATATTATTGTTTTTAGTAAAACTAAAATCGTTTTCCTTTTTTCCATCTCACTTCCTGTCCAAATTAATTCCAGGTGGACATCTTACCCAATTCAAGTGAGGGCAAAAATGTCAGTTCACAAAAATTTTAACGTTCCATCCAAAAATAACATTATGATGGACTAACATGAAGCCCAAAGTTGGGTTGAATGGCCACCATATGAAAGTTTCAACATCAATTACTATATAAATAGAAATTTGTAAGTTTAGGAATCAAATTATATATTAATCCATTGTAAAATGTACGAAGAATGGGGCTAACCACACCTCAATTTCTTATTTCTGCACCTCATATATTGTATTGAGATATTATATCATATGCTGTACAATACAATGCATGGGGTGTAGAGATAGAAAATTAGGGTGTGGTTAGCCTTACTCATATATTAATGTATATACTTGTTAAACATGCCTTAACTAGGAGAAAGAATGAAAGAAAACTGAGGTGGCAACTTTGAAGATGAAATAGAGATGGTGACCCACGAGAGATTGGAATTGAAAGAGGAAAAACATTGAGAAGGAGTGAAGGAGACGTGAGATAAAGTGGAAGTCAAACGGAGGTAGAGAGAAAAGGTGAAATGAAGGTAGCAAAGGAGTACTATCAAAATCTACCTAATAAATTGATCATGAGGTAGTCTCATGTAAGACGGTCTTACGGATCCCTATCCGTAAGACGGATCTATCCAGGTTAAATGGGGCAAAATTCAAAAATCTCAATGCAACCCTTTAGTTTTTAAAAATTACAGCGTCACCCCTCATCTTTATATATGCAGTGTCACTTTTTACTATTAACAGTGTCACTTTATACTTTATAGTATAAAATGTGTCACTTTTGGCCTTAGAAGTGTCACTATGTATTTTTAATGAAAATTATAATTTTTTTCCTAAAAAATGTTACTTTTTGGGCTTAAATGTAACACTTTTAGTCTTAAATGTGTTACTTTTACTTTGAAAAGTGTCTAATTTTCTTATAAATAAAAATCATTACGTTTGACGTTAAAGTGTTACTTTATAACATTAAAAGTGTCACTTTTTAGCATTAAATGTGTTACTTTTGACCGTACAAGTGTCATTTTGTCATATAAATAAAAATCGCCGTTATTGACCTTAAAAATGTCACTTTTTAGCATTGAGAATGTCAAGTTTTAGTATTAAATGTGTCACTTTTAACAGTCAACATTAGTTTTAAAGTAACATTTTTTAGTATTAAATGTGTCACTTTTTAGTATTAAGAGTGTCACTTTTTAGCATTAAGAGTATTACTTTGAATTTGAATGAGAATTATAATAAATTTCCCTTTATAGTATCACTTTCAACCTTAAAATGTGTCACTTTTGTCTTTTCAATGTGTCACGTTTGACTTTAAACGTGCCATTTAGCATTTCGTTGAAGTCTATTAAGGTCCGTCAAGTATTAAATGTGTCACTTTTTAGTATTAAAATTATCACTTTTTAGTATTAAGAATGTTACTTTTTAGTATTAAATGTGTCACTTTTTAGTATTACGAGTGTCACTTTTTAGTATTAAGAGTGTCACTTTTTAGCATTAAGAGTATTACTTTGAATTTTAATGAGAATTATAATAAATTTTCTTTTATAGTGTCACTTTTGTCTTTTCAATGTATCACGTTTGGCTTTAAACATATCATTTAACATTTTGTTAAAGTCTATTAAGATCTGTCAAGTATCTGAAGGCAATTGATGCTAACGGGGCTGACAAAGGATTAAACTGTAAGGCGTGAAAAATATAAGAATTTCGACGGCAAACCTTGAAAGTGCAGGGGTACCGAAGCAAAATGATATATCTCTGGCAATAAATCTTAAAAAAAGCGCTGGGAAGTTTGGAACTTTAGACCAGCACTCAAATATCCAAACTTTAAAAGTTATGCTGCAAACCATCTCAACAGATTCATTCTTATGATTTTTTATTTATTATGGCCCGTAAATTTCTAAATGGGGCTTCATCTTACGGATTTAGGATCCGTAAGACCGTCCTACATAAGTCTTTCTCATTGCTCAAGCATACACTATAACTTTTGTTGCAGAGTATATAAATTACTCCTAGTAAAGAGTCAATTATTTTATTTTTAAATATTTTATTTTAAAAATTTAAGGTATAAAAGTATCATTTTGTTACTAATAGATTATTAAAAATGTTATTTTCTTATAAATAAAAAAAAGACTTTAAAACATGAACTCTTTGCATGAAACGAAAAGATGATTAATTTATGTATATAGAGGATTGTTTTCATTCAAATGTTAATAAACTTAAGATTTATATAAGGCGCCTCCATCTGCAAATTGCTTAGAGAGTGTTATTACATGAGTGAGGCTATCAATCAAACTTTCTTGTATCATTAATATTTAGAAAAATTGTGGGTCAGTCTATTTTTTAAAAATTTTAATTGTTAAAGTATTATTTTTTAATTAGAAAAAAAATATTTTTTGTAGTAAAATAACTACGATACCCTTAATGAATCCGTAGGCGCGATACGAATATCATTATTTTGTACCACAATTCATCAATTTTATTGTATTATTTTTTAAACTGTGGTTCAATAGTTTAATTATCTAGTTTAATTACACAGTTATTCATTAATTTTATTGCATTAATTTTACATTGCGGTTCACTAGTTTAACTGTCTAATCTAATTGTATCGCGGTTCATTAATTTTATTACATTAATTTTTGCACCACGATTCAATAGTTTAATTATGTAGTCTAATTGTTCCGCGATTCATCAATATTTGTACCGTGATTCATTAATTTTATTGCATTAATTTTTACACCGCGGTTCAATAGTTTAATTGTGTAATCTAATTGTACTGTGATTCATCAATGTTTGTACCGTGATTCATCAATTTTATTGTATTATTTTTTGCACCGCGATTTATCAATTTAATCAGATATTTTTACACCGCGATTCAAAATAGTTTAAAATTGAACTGCGATTCAAAATCGTAATGAAACGGACCATATCCTCGGGCTTCTTTTTCCTTCTCCTCTGTCGTAAGCCTTCTTATTCCTAATCCTTCGCCTTCGTTCATACTGTGAAAATGCTTCAACTCAATACATTTTCATTAAAGTTTCGTAGTTAATGATTCAAAAAACTCGTTTACCTTTCGATGGCGTTGCCCCCGAACCCCCACAACGGGGCGCTGTCCCTGCGACCTGACCGAGCAGATCGATCCCCGTTTCGTTGCTCAATAATGGTGATTTTCAAATTTAAAGTATGTTGTCGGAGCTGTTGAAGGAGACGATGATATTTTCAGAACAATATTTCAAAAAATAGTCTTTTGTGGTTCGAAAAAAAGAACAATGAACTTTTGAAGTTAAAATTTTTGAAAATAAACCGACCAGAATTTTACCCAAATATTTACTAAGATTGTTAATTTATTATGGTAATTAGTTAGTATCAATTTGATTTGTCATGACAAGACGTACTTCAACCCTCATTAAGAATATTTTTTACAATATTAATATTGTAATTGATTATTTTAATTATAATTATAAATATGGTTACTGCTTACTAGTAGAGATGTTAAAAGGGTCGAGGACCGTACGACCAACCTTGTTAAACCGTTACTAGAAAGAGTTAGGGTCGAGAAAGGCAACCCTATGAAATTCATGGCTAGCCCTGTAGGTCACAACCATATAGTGTTAGGGTCAACCCAATTAACATATTTAATAGAGATGTTAAAAGGATCGAGGACCGCAGGTAGGGTTGTAAACAAATCGTTTTTTTTTATTCAATTCGATATTCGAATTCGAAAAATTCGAATTCAAATTCAATTTTTTTATGCGATAAGAATTCAAATATGAATACGAACATGATGGTATTCGATTCAAATATTTGCGAATATTATTCGAATAAATTATATATTTAATATATTTAATAAATATATATAATTAAGTTTTTATTTAATATATTTAATAAATATATATAGTTAAATATAATTCGAAGAAATTATATATTTAATATATTTGATGTTATGGATGTTATGAGCTTTTGCTATAGATATTTGATGTTATAGATGTTTATTCATATCAATTCATATTGAAAATTTGAATATTCTAATCAAATATGCAAATAGTATCGAATCAAATACTCGAATCATTGTTTGATAAATAGATTTTGTAAAAAAAAAAATTTGAATCGAATACTTGAATATTATTTCAAATCGAATACGAATCAATTTTAATATTAGAATAATAAACAAATAAAAATATGAATATTCGAATAGTTTCACAAATACGAATCGAATATTGAGCTATTCGGTTCGATTCGTTTACAACCATAACGCAGGGCTGACCCTAGTAAACCGAAAATGGTTAGGGTTGATAAAATGTGACCCTATTAAAATACATGTTAATTGGCTAGTCCTATAGGGTACAAATCTATATGGATAAGGCCAACCCGATTAATATATCTACTTAGAGCATGGTTAACAATGTATGAAACAAAAATCAAAGTGGAATCTTCATTTACAATGGTAGATCAAAACAAAATCAAATTCAAATCTAATTTGATTTGGTTTGATTTGTATCGATATATAATACAAATCAAAACCAAATCATACAACCACTTTTTTTATTTTTATTCCTTTTTTGGCACTTTAGTAATTCAAAAAATGTTTTTTAATTTTTTAATATTAAAAAAGTATACATTTTTATCTATAAATAAAGATTTGATTTGTTTCATTTGGACACCAACCCAATTTTCAAGATAAAAATAGTGAGATATTTAAAAATATTGAAGTTTGTGCCATTATTAAAAGAGTTTTGTATTTTAAATCAAATAAATATCAAATGGATTAATATATTAGTTTTTAATGAGTTGTATTTAATTTGACGGAATTGTTATTCATAGCAATTAAGCCTGACAATTGGGTGGGTTAGGCTGGATATGGGTCAGATAAAAACGGGTAACGGGTTGAATTGGGTCACAACCCATTATAACCCATATTCTATTGGGTAAAATTGGGTTGGGTTACATATTGGGTTGGTTGCCTAGGGAAGAGGGAGGGATGGACGCGGAACTGTTCCAGTTCTATTATTACCCATTGGAATTGAATTCATATAAGTCAAACAAGTGAACAACCATAACAAGTAACCCACTTCATCAACCCCCCTCACTCTCTCTCCCTCTCGTAAACCCCCTCACTTCACATGACAAACTCACGGTGAAGAGCTTGAGTAGTTTTCTTTCTCTTCGAACCTCAGATCTATACGACGAGAAGCACCTCCATGGCTCCATGTCTAAGGACCAATATGTGAAGCTCCGCCTTGGATTCGTGATCCATTTCCTCCTCGAACCTTCGGAACTCTTCCATGGCGCTTTCCATGACATAACCGAGGTAGGTTTTGGCGGTTTCGAGCTCTTTGTGTTAATCCAGTTCCAAGGCAGCCCATGATTTGTAGGCCTCGAGCTTGAAGAGCTTCATGAGATCTTCGATTTGGAAGGAACGAAGGATTTGTCGTGGAGAGATTGGTCGGAGAAGAAAGTGAATCGAGAAATGAAGGCTTCCATGGTGAATTGGTGATGGATAAGGGTGTTGTTTTTGTAGATTTCTTTCAAATTTTAAAGCGTGAGCAACTGAGCATTGGATTGTTGGGTAACCCGATTTTACCCACAAATTGTATTGGGTAAAGTTGGGTAACCCAAATTTACCCGTAAATATTAACGAGTTGGGTTGGATTGGGTAATTATCACGTCGGATCGGGTGGGTTTTCAGTTTTTGGGTTAGTATTGCCACCCCTAATAGCAATCTAGCGTAACCCCATGGTTTAAACTTTAAACTTTAAAGCTAACGCTAGAGACTGCAATGAAATTTTTGGCAACTAACGTTCATTTGGATTTGGATACAATAAAAAGTAAATATGCATTTTTTAAAAGGAAAATGATGATGAGCAAATCACATGTCATATATCAAATTTACTTTTGCCATTCCATGCATTCCTTCACCATCATTGCTCGTTCGAGGTCTCAATAACGATACATTCCTTTCTTAAAAGGCAAAACCTTTTATTTGGTCACCTAATTTTTTAAAAACTAACAAAATGGTTATCGAAAGTTTAAAACTTGCAATGAGACCACTGTACATTAGTTAGGATGCAAACGAACCCATTTTTTGGACGGCCGTTAAATTATGTAAAATATCTATTTTGCCCCTAACTATCACTCATTCTCTCTCTTTCGATTCAAACTCCCTCCATCTTCGAGACATCTCCCTAAATCCGCCCAACAACCATCCTCCACTGCCGGCGAACACTGCCATCTCCCATCCACCGCTCACAATCGCCATCTCTTCCCTTTTTTTTCTCTCTTTCCAGCTTTGATTTCATCTCTGTTGCCATCGCCATCGCCCACCACCTCCATATCGCTGAATCCGGCCAAATCTCCCGACATCTCCATCTCTATCTCTTTCCACAGCACAGCACCGGAATTCCAGTCCAATCAACTTCCTCCTATCAATTTTATCTCATCCACTTTGTTTTCTTTTCCATCTCCACCCACAATTGTTCCAACCTTCAGATCCGACCAATCTTTCTCTCTATCACCCACAAATCAGGCCAAACCCCCCTCTTCCGCCCATCATCGACGAAGTGAGCCCCGATTTTTTTTCCCATCCCCGATTTCTCTTCTCAATTTCTAACAACAGCAGATCTGGTCATTCGCGCTTCCAACAAAACGTTGGCTTCTTTCTCCATCTCCACTGGCTTGGCTACCTCCGGCACCAACCCCCACTCCCCTTTGCCATCTCAGCCTAGTAGAGTCGGCAAAGCTTCGCCCCTGCTCCAACGCCGCTACCAGGAAGAAGGCCGGCAGCAATAAAGAAGGAGATGGTGAAGCCGGAACGAATTGGGGAGAGAGACTGAGAGGGGTTTGCTTTGTTAAAGATGGGGTTGCTGTACCAGATCTGGGGAAGATAAAAGCGGAGGCCGACCGACGGACTGCTTTATTTCCACCCTTTTGTTTCTAATTTCACATAAAGGTTTAGTAGTTACTGGGGCAAAATAGGTAATGACATAATTTAACGGTCGTCTAAAAAATGGGCTCGCTTGCTTCCTAACTAATGCACAGTGGCCTCATTGCA
The DNA here is from genome assembly GCA_013146195.2 of Codonopsis lanceolata. Taxonomy (NCBI): domain Eukaryota; kingdom Viridiplantae; phylum Streptophyta; class Magnoliopsida; order Asterales; family Campanulaceae; genus Codonopsis; species Codonopsis lanceolata. The sequence continues at coordinate 132,660,512 of CM028378.1, forward strand.
AGTTTTAAACTTTCAGTGGCCGCCTTGTAAGTTTTTGAAAAGTTGGGTGAACAAATGGAGGGTTTTGCTTCTCAAAATAAACAAAAAACAACCATCCAGCTTTACTTTCCACCAAAAGTACAAATATACAATCTCACCTTTTTGGCTCCCATACTCTCGCCCCGTTCTTACATTATGTTGTTGTTGTTGCTGCTGCAAAATACCCTGTCAATGCCACATAATTTGGGTGCGGAGAACCCCGTACATTAAGTGTAAAACTTGAGTAATGTTATGTGTGTTAAAAATGTGTACTAAAAAACACACTTGACATGTTATGGTTGGTTAAGTAATTTATGGGTCCTATTATTTTATAATGTTTAGACCAATCATAACATGACAAACGCGTTTTGACTTTTGAGTGCAAATTTGAGTGTATATAGCATTACTCGTAAAATTTTATACTTTTAATAGTTACATACATCCGAATCTGCACACATATCTATTTTAGTAACCAAGTCCAAGTAACATCACTCTGTTAGAGCATCCACAATGAATACCCATTATCAACTCTCTATCACCTTTTTGGAGATTTTTACCTCCTTTTGTTCCCACAATGAACACATACAATCACTCTCTTTCCCTAAAACCTATTAAACCACTCTTCTAATTAGGAGAGTGATTTACCTTGAATAGTCACACACACACACACACACACTCTCTCTCTCTCTCTCTCTCAAAATACAAGGTTTCTAGCATTTTTTTAATTAATGTTTCACCATATTGAAAATGATTTTATTGAAAATTAATTAAACCACATTTTGTTTCTTATTGTTTTTGTTGTTGCAAACAATTGATATATATATTTTTTGTTACTACATCATCGTAAAACTTTATTTATCAATTATATATATCTTAAAAAAACATATTTTATTTAAATTTTATAAATTTAAAATATAAATATTTTATTCAAATTGTGGTGGGAAAATAAAAATAAAAAAGATTAAATATATTGGTAGTTGGGTTTGTTAGTTGATATTTGAGAGATCCTCTACTTATAACAAATTTTCACAAAATTAACATGTGTAATGTGGCTTGAAATTTATACTATCACCTTATTTTTCACTAGTTTAAACAAGATAAAAATTTAGGAACGATGGTCATACGGGTATTTTATGTGGGACGGAGCCTGTTGACCCGACCCATCTTATATTGGTGAATTAAATTATAAAAGAGTAAGACTTCATCTTAAGAATTAAGATCTGTAAGACGACCTTATAGGAAACTCACTCTTAAAATAAATGGTCCAAAATTTATCATTCAAATTTTGTATATCTTTCTGCAGGTATTTGGTATGCATCTGAACTGCCTAGCCCAATAGGCCTAACATAAGTCGTGTCTCTGGCACACTTACTTCAATCATGAGCAGAGCACGTGCGCTCCAAAGTTCAAGTCAAGATTGTGATACAAGTAGCGGCCAGACTTTGATCATTATGAGGTGCTTCCAGGATCTGGGGGCTAAGTACCAAATCAACAAGTGTATAGCGAGCTGGGGGCTCAGCACCCAGCGGGTAAGTGTTCAGTGAGCAGACTTACCATGCTCATCTATGTAAATAACGGTCATCCCGAACGTGGGCAGTTATCTCCGAGAAACTTGCTTCCACATTCATGACCAGACCGTTGTGTTGGACGTGGCAATTAATGTGCTCGTCATGCACGCATTGACATTTAATGGGGAGTTATCCAGCTTCCTATGAAGACCATAATAACCCCTTTGATCAAGAAGGGAAGGTATACGATTTCTTGTCTAAGGCAAAACTCTGTCAAATTATTTATTCAATTGTGTGATTATTAATTATCACATCGGAGAGCGTTTGCAGGGTAGCCCCTGCCTAGTTCACGGTTTGTATTTGTCTTTCAGGGTTGGGCCTTGAAGATTTTGGATTGATTGAAAGCCAAATATCCAGTTTGAGAAGCCCAGTGTGTCCTTGGATTATTTTGGATGCATCAGTTGGTTCTATTGCCAGGAAAGATATTTGTTAGGTGCAATCTTATTTACTGACAACGTTACAATTTTAGTTATGGCTGAAAATGGCATCAATGGCAGTAATCAGGTGGGGGAGGTGCATACAGCCACTCCAAGCATGAACCTTTCGGCTGGTAATAATTCACCGCCTCCACCACTTCATGATGCTCGTCATTAGCTTAATCAACAGCGGGGTTTGGATTCACTGGCCAGGAGTGTCGTCGCTGCCGTTGGTCTGGCTAATGAGTTTCGGGAGGAGGCCTTACGCTAGAGGGCAATATATCTGGGGCAGATGCACCAGTTGAATTTGCAGCTAATTGCCATGGGCAAGCCCCCATTGTCCATTGAGTTGGAGCCCCTTCCGGGTGTGCCCGTGCCAAGTCTGGCAGCAAGTGTATCCAGGTCGGGGGGCAATCCCCAACGTCCAGTACAGGTTCCATCGCAACCTCGTGAACAAGAATCTAACAGGGGGCGGAGCCAGCAAGAGGGGTGAGCCAGTCACATGGTTGTTACGAGTGTACATTCTCGATTGGGACCCAGGACATGAGAGGATTCGACACAGTCTCGCCGCCGTCGAAGGTCGCCTTCTCCACGAAGGTTGCATCCTCGCCGCCCCCGTTCACCATCTCCACGCAGGTCGCATGCTCGCAACCATCGCACTCCATCCCTCAGGAGGTCACATGCTCGCCGTCCTCGGACACCTTCGCTTGGAAGGTCACAAGTTCATTTGTCACATCATTCTAGGGGCAAGCGGGAATTGCCTCAAGCGAATGCACAGAAAAGTTCAGTGGCCAATGATCCGGTGCCTCAACTCGTAGATGCAGCCCAGGAACAAGTGGCACAGGCTGTGGGTATAGCTCAAGCTATGGGACCCCCACAGGCCCCTCTTGTGCCCGGGGTGCAGCCTCAACCCGTGGGTGGTTTGCCTGCAACCTTCAACATGCAAGAGTTTGAAGATTTGAAGCGCCGCATGGAAGCATGGGAGTAGGGCAAGGTCTCGGAGGGGAATTTTCTAGGAACGTCAGCTAATCCTTTGGCCCCATGGATTGAGAACGCACCTCCAGCACAAGGGCTCATCTTCCCAAATGTTAAAGAATACACAGGGAAGACCAAGGCGAGAGATTGGTTGATGTCATTTGAGTCCCAGATCGGCCTTGTAACGTCAGATGAGGCACTAAAAATCCGAGCTTTCGTGGGATTGTTACAAGGAAAGGCATTAGCCTGGATGGGAGCTCTTCCTCGCAGGTCTATCAATAATTGGGCTGACCTACGGGCAAAGTTCTTAGCAGACTTTGGGACTTTGGGGGCAATTGCAAATACAAGAGCTGATTTGTCTGAGGTTAAACAGGGGGCCCATGAATCAACTGCCAGTTATTTGGAGCGGTTTACGAAAATGCTTGAACAAGTCCCTGGATTATTCGAGCAGGAGGTCACCCTGTGCTTTGAAACATGTTTGCTCGAGGGGGTGCAACACGAGGATTTCCCAGGGGGTCACCCATCCTAGTACTACTCTCGCCTAAGCACGCTTAACTGCGGAGTTTTGATGGGTTTCGGTGTATTAGTGCTGGGGCATCAGCTACAGAGTTTTTTTCCTTTGTGGCGAGTAATTTTTTTTTTGGACTCTGGAGGAGTGCTCGTCTGAGGAGATTTTCTTACTTGCTCATTTTCTTTGACAAGATCCTCCTCGCCCACTGTGTTAAAGTCTCCAGCGTTACCGTGATCGTCTTCATCATCAGTGTCTCGTTTGTAAGGGATTCTAGGAGCAGTTAGGGTGACATCAAGTTTAGTCCCTTCGAAGCTGGTAGAGTCAGTTTCGTAGCTTTCTTCCTCCTCGCTGGAAGCATCGTGATTATAGCTCCGCCCCTCAATTTCCGATCTGGATTCGTTGCTGGTAGACATCCTACAGGAATCAAGGAATACATGTTAATTCCTGCTCGTGAAAGTGGGCAAGAGCAGAGAAGCCAAAACCCCCGGTTAGGGTTCATCTTAGGACCAGTGAATGGGGCACCAGACAGGTATTCCTCGATTCCCACTCGTGGATTTTGTGTGTGTAAAGTTTATAAAGTGCCCCGACTCATAACGTCCAGGAAATGTGAGTCACGACATTTTGTGAAGGTTCGAAATTTGAGATGAATAGAAAATGAATGGGTATCAGACGCCCTAGTTATGAAGCTTGAAAATTGCGATTCTAGCAATAAAAATGAAAATGGAGGGTACAACATGATAAAGCGAAAGATACATGTTGAATTTGGGGGATCGAACTGGAGAAGGTCCTGGGGATCTTGATTACACCTCCAGATTATCTTGCTTCGACTGGATGTAGAGGAACTGGGATTCTTCAATGGCAGAAAAAGTCCCGATTGAATGAGGGTTTTAGCTTTTATAAGGGGGGAACCATCATGGGGCGACAATCGAGATAACTAGGGTTATCATTATGGTGCGGGAACCAAGGTGTCGCATTAAATGACGCCTCGGGGCGTGTGTACACGTGTGTGGTAGACGGCGAAAGGCGGCCCGTCCTTTCAGTGTTTGTCATACTTCAAGTTGGCTTCTACTGACCGTTTGACTTCGAGGCTGTTGTTTACAAAATTATCAAAATGAGTCAAGTTTTGTAATCGACCAGACTCTCAGGGAAGTTCCAAGGTACTTTGCTCCTCGTTCAAAGTATTTACACTTGTTAGACAAGGAGCAGGGGGCTACTGAACTGCCTGGCCCAATAGCCCCAACATAAGTCGCGTGTATGGCACACTTACTTCAGTCATGAGCAGAACACGTGCGCTCCAAAGTTCAAGTCAAGATTGTGAAGCAGGTAGTGGCCAGACTTTGATCATTATGAGGTGCTTCCAGGATCTGGGGGCTAAGTACCAAATCAGCAAGTGTACAGCGAGCTGGGGGCTCAGCACCCAGTGAGTAAGTGTTCAGTGAGCAGACTTACCATGCTCATCTATGTAAATAACGGTCATCCCAAACGTGGGCATTTATCTCCGAGAAACTCGCTTCCACATTCATGACCAGACCGTTGTGTTGGACGTGGCAGTTAATGTGCCCGCCATGCACGCATTGACATTTAATGAGGAGTTATCCAGCTTCCCATGAAGACTATAAATACCCCTTTGATCAAGAAGGGAAGGTATGCGATTTCTTCTCTAAGGCGAAATTTTATCAAATTATTTATTCAATTGTGTGATTATTAATTCTCACACCGGAGAGCGTTTGCAGGGTAAGCCCCTGCCTAGTTCACAGTTTGTATTTGTCTTTCAGGGTTGGGTCTTGAAGATTTTGGATTAATTGAAAGTCAGATATCCAGTTTGAGAAGCTCAGTGTGTCCTTGGATTATTTTGGATGCATCAACATCTGACATTTTTATTTTATTAATCTCCCATCAATTGGTGGATCTAGGAATTGGTTTGGGTGCCAAAATGACATTATTCAAAGTTCAAACCAATCACTTTGAGAGTGTAACATGATATTCAATGTTACTATATTAAGATGTATTTCATATAAGGTAAAGTTGCCTTTTTTGTAGTAATTTAGTAGAATGTCTGCTATATTTATTGTCCTTTCATTGTAGTTGTTAATATTTTAAAAAATATTTATTTGGCAATTCGTAAATTGTATAATAATTGAATATCGAAATCTCATGTTATGTTAATATGTAGTACAAAAAAGGTAAGACCAACATCATTAATACTTGAGATATAACAATATTTTCACCGGCACTTCCTCAACTCAATCTTTTTGGTTTGAATGAGATCATTTTTTTCTTTTTGTGTTTACTTTATTAGTATGGTCTTATAAGTCACGAACGAGAATTAAACTCATGAACATCTGCATCTAAGCATGAGACATCGAAAATAATTGTAATCAGCGCCGTTCTTGACATTTTATAGGTCCGAGACGAAGAAACTAATAAGAGTCCCAATGAAATGATAATACGCGAATGTGAACACTAGCTATAACACAAATGTTATACTTCAAAATATATTTCTTAATGCATTTAACAAAAAAATACTGTTTTTTTTTTTTTACAAATCCAATAAATACATCGAATTTAGTTCAAAAATTTCGTCCACTTATAAAGCCTTACAAAAAAGATAAAGAAAAAAACATTGACAAGCCTTTGGTTCTAGATAGATCTTCTGGTTTTTGAAAGCTTTTATTGTTAGTTCATGTGCTATCAATGTTTTCTCCTCTTCTTGGTCTGAATAGACGGAGACTTTGAGATATTACTTCTGTCTCGATTAGCCTCCTTTTTGATCTAATCATAGAAAGAAGGCTAGAATTTCTATCAAGCGCATTTGATTTGTAGAGAACATGAATGGTTTCGTCTTTCTCGACTGCCGGTGATTTTGCTTTTAACGAAGTCACAACACCAATCAAAAAGGTGGAAGAATAGCTCAATCGTCCTTCTCCCTAGCCCTTTTGCTTCTAGCGTTTTTTTTTCTTCACAAAATATATATTGTAAAAAAAATTGGGGGTCCAATGGCGGTTCAAAACTCCACCAACCTAAGTTTTACGAAAAAAAATTCGTAAGACCATCTTACTTAATTTTTCAAAAAATATTCATGGTTCCATCTCACTTAAATTTTTACATAAATTAAAAGCATAACTAAGACTAAAACATGAAGGCAAATAATAAGGGCGGGGGGACGAAAATAATGAATAGCAAAGTCACAACTCACACAGTGACACGTACTCCTACGAAATTTCGAGAAGAAGAAGGGCCAGGGACCAGGGACCAGGAACCAGGTTAGGTGAGCCGTTGAGTGATGTGATGATGACTAAGGTGTTAGTTATGGTTAGAAATTAGGTGGCATCATATCATGCCTTCCTTACCTCCTCCTTTATTTCTATCTTAATTTTTTATTTAGTAACCATATATATATATTTGGACTTTTAGGCTTTACCGCTTTAGCTAGCTAATATTAGTACCATGTAGCGACTGGAGGCTAAAAAGAGTTCATATTTCATTTGTACAAATGTTTTTTTAGACTTTTAGGAATAAAAATCCATGACTTGATCATTTGGATTAAGGAAAGGATGCATTGTGCTTACTTTTTTTTAAAATTTGATTTGGGTTCCGGATGAAAAAAACACTTTAGAAATGCCCCTTGAATTATAAGTTAGTTTTAAACCAATCCCTTAACTCCATCATGATTCATTGTCCATCCACCTTACACAAAAATGCGTCTTAGGGTATGTTTGGATATCCCAATTCTATAGCTTGGAATTGAGATTAGAACCTCCAAAAAAAAAAAAAATCCTATTGTTTAGGATCATAACTAAAATTTAGAATTGAAATTGAGTTGGAATTCTAAACGACTCAATTTCATAAAACTAATTTCATCATAAATCCTAATAATTTAAATTCTAAATTTTGATCAATTATTATATAGTAACCACTCATATTCTTTTTACCATCACCACTACTTTCAACCACGACCACTTGTGCCACCTCCGGCCACTGCTGCGCTTCCGACAACCACCGCCTCCAACTACCTCCGTTAACCACCACTGCTATATGCTATTTTTTTTAAAATGTAATTTTTCATAATTTTGTTGTTAGCAAGGTTTCCATCCTTGCTATTAATAATAAGTAACAACTAAATACCACTAGACTAGAGGTGACAATTTTTGCTCATATGCTCACCAAAAAATAGGTATGAACACACTTAAAATTATAAATTAATTAGTACAAATGGGTATGCCAATTTAAGACCATTAAATATGATGGGCTAAATGAACGCCCACCTAGACACCCTCACCGAAATGTCGACTCTCCGCCTCTCCCTCAATTTTCGTGTTTCTATCTAACTTTTTGCACATGCATGCTAATTGCCTAATTGTCAACTTTCTCAAGCATCTCTCTCTAGTCTCTTTGTCTCTGTGTGGGTGTATGTGTTTTTGTTCTGTATCTGTACGCGTGTGTCTTGTATCTGTGCATGTGTGTGTTCTATATCTGTGCGTATGCGTGTGTTCTGTATCTGTGCCTGTGTGTTTGTGTTCTGTATGTGTGTGTTTGTGCTTTGCATGTATGTGTGTGTAGAGATGAGGTGAGGGATAAAAGGTGAAGATTGAACCTTCATTCATTCATTTAATGTCACTACATCAACCAGAATGGTTGAGTTTAGCATGTAAAAAATTAAATCTTTGGTGGTGCATTTCAAATGGATCGGATCACATTCATAATTAAATCAAACAACTCAAATTCCCTCATTGCTTCTCTTTGATAGAGTCTCCCTCTCTCTCTCTCTCTCTATATATATATATATATAGACACACAAAAAAAATAAAGCACTACACACACCAGTGTGTACGTGGTGTTTGTTTATGAGACTTTTTAGTATAACATTTTAGTTATGAATGTGATAATTTTATGTTAATCAGTAAATGAACGTTCATGTTCATTTAGTACTCGTCCATATATGTCCAAATTAATAAATAAGCATTTACTCTCATGCCCATTTACGCCCGTCGTCATATGAACATGCCCATACCCACCTGTACCCATCCATATATGTTCAAATTAATAAATTACATCTTCTTTTGGAAAGACTTTACTGGAATAGTTTATTTCCTTCCAATTCCAAAGTTACACTCCCCTCAAAAGTGTTTTTTTTTAAATTTATGATTATGAATAAAAATAGATACTCCAGTTGTACAATTTGGTATTTGCAAGAAAATTTCTTAGGGGAAATGGTCACAGTCACAGTCACAGTCACAGTCACACACAGAGGCTATCACTGAATCCTGTGGGGTATTTGTGTTTACGTATTTTGGCTAAGGAACCATTTGGAATTTTTAAAACACGTCAAGTGAATAGCCTCCTACCTCTTATCCTACCAAACTCCGAAATCCGAATAACCGCACCCCCACCTTACACCTACCTCCCCCAAACCGTAATATATTTCGCAAAAACTTATATAAGATAGTTTTGATCTTTTTTATTTGATTCATTATTTATTAATGTGTTAAATAATAAGAATGTATGGCTTCGTCTTACGAACAAATTAAAAACCATACAAATGAGTAAAATCTAGCATCTTATTCCCTTGAGCCTCCATCCGTTACATGACGTACTCGTCTTCTTCATATAATATTTGAAATGGTAATTTTAGAATTGACCAAGCGTGTTTTTTTTATATTTTGCCCAAGCATTGTATACTTTTCGGCAAAGGGTTTTTCGAAAATTATGAGTATAATCTTCATAAATTTTAATTTGTTAGCTTTACTTTTCAAATATGATAAACATGTAGACTACTGTCAAATATTTTGGTAATTATGAATAATCCTAATACTCATTCCGTCCCTAAACCGGATGTTTTTCAAGTGCAAATTTTCCGTTTACTTTTTTCTATTTTTTAAATTAAAAACACATAAACGTCAAATTTATATTTAAAAAATATTAAGTTTGAAAAAAAAATCAAATAAGATAATAATTTAAAGATGGAGAGAGTAATTCATACATATATATATATATATATAATGACAGAAGTGTATAACACTCATATTTATGGCAGTTTCTCGCCTAAACTAACTTTCTAAAAAAAGATCTTCATAAAATTATTATAATCAACAACATTTAATAAAAAATAATGTCATATATATATAAAAAAAATACATCTCCTGAAACTATTTGTATTATGTCAAGATTCTTAACACTTTTTGCATTATATCCCTTCATATTTCCACCCCTATATATATTCGTATTACTTATTAGTGAACCTTCAAAAGTAGTCTCTAAAATTTTGAAAGATAAATCTAACTTAATCATTTGGATATTTTCACATTACTTTTTACCGAAAATACTTTGGCGTTGATCATTGTTGATGTCGAGGTAAGTATAAAACTTATACATATCCTATATATTATGATTTTCTCTTTTATTAATTATCTAATATAAAAATATAACTTCTATTGTTGTATTTGCAAAGTGATAAATAGACAAATTATTTGTTTATACTACATATCAAATGTTTCAGTGTTTGATAGTCATGGTAGATACATATATCACAACAAACAACTACAAATTACAATTTATGTCTACAATTGACGTGATCTAAATTGGTGACAAAAACTTTCACAAAACAAATTCACAAATATTTTGTAGTGGTAAAATTAATTCACCATATTTGTTTATTAATTTTTATTTTTTGGTTGAAGTACTTAAAACACAAATGGTACAAATTTTAGTACCGTTTTCGGTAAAATAAAATAAAATAAAAAAATAGTTTATAGTGGTAAGATTAATTAATTATATTTGTTTATCAAAATTTCATTTTTTTTGTTCAAGATTCATGTTTTTGGTAAACTACTTAGTACATAATCGTGTGTGTATATAGAAACACATAAATGACAAATAATTTTTGAAATAGCTACATAACACTATAATATAAAATCATGTTTATTAATAAATTGAACATGCGAAATAAGAGATAATTATCCTATTATGATTTTAAAGGTTGAAATATTGATGTATATTCATACATCATAAATAATAAATAACATCTTTTATCGGTTATTTAGTAGATGTATATGTCAAATGATTCATATACAACACAATGATTTACAGGTACCAAAGTACATGATATTATTTTAATCATATTTCATTATATCCAGAACATTCATACACAAGGTTCAACAAGATATTGCAAACATTAAAACAAGCTTGCAAAATCACAAAAATGATTGAAGCAATTTTGATCTATAAAAATTCAAAATAATTCGATTTTCATTTCATAATATGTGTTTATCGATTTTTATTTCAAGATATGTGCTCATCTTCTAATTTTGTTTTATTTATTTATTTTGTTTATATATAGTTTAATTTAAAAATATATATATCCGTATGTTTAACGCACAGATGCAAAGACTAGTAATTATTAAAATTTTCAAACATGAAATTTTTTATGAAACGAAGGAAGTATGTTTTTAAAATTTTGTAAGTTTAATCAACATTTATATTTACTTGAAAACGAAGTGTTACAATATTTTATTTACACTCAGATTCTTTGACTATATAGTATAGTACTCCCTCCATTTCAAAATATATGTTTTTTTGGAGTTTTTTCACACAAATCAAGGAAACATATTGTAAAGACTAAACTACCTTTATTTACTTTACATTAAACATTAATAAGGTGTCTTTTGATACTCTTGCGCAAAAAGTCAAACACAAGTTACGGAGTTAATAAATATATGCAGAATTGGAAAAAAAAAACTCTTTGAAAATTGTAAAATGACATTTATTTTAGAAAGAAAAAAAACCCTCCCAAAACAACTTATATTATGAAACCGATGAGTATATAACAACCAAAAGTAAAACTTATTAATTTATGCATCTCTAGAATCTCCCTCATTTTCTAGTGGTAACCACTAACCATACATATATGCATTAATTACTTTCAAAATAAATAGAACTCAAGGAGCATTTTGATGGAAACTTGCGACATGCAACTGACTCAATAAAACACGAAGCATCAATCAATCTTTTGATGCAGCTTGCCTTCACAAGCTCTCCAATTATCTGTTCGGATTCTTTCATCTGAGGGAAGAGCCCCAATTTCGGGGTTAGCTTGGAAGTTGGAAAGAAGATTTGGGTGGAAGAGTGAAACGGAGGAAGACGTAAAGAAGATGGTGGAAGATTTGAGTTTTATTTTCAAGATGTAGACCTTTCAAGGTTTTGACATGTTATCTTATTAAATTTTGATCCAACGGTATATCTGTTAAAGCCGGTATATATTATTGTTATGAGCTGTATCTCATAATATCATTTACCCTTAGCTTTTCGCAAAGGGGGCGTAGGAGAAAGGATACAACCATTAGACTGAGCTACCAGAGTTTGGAAATTAAAAAAAAAAAAATTCAATTCTCTTAAATTTGAGTCGAGTAGGATCTAGGATCCTTAATTAAAGAGGGAATGAATGTATGAAACCATAAACCAACAATACTAATAATGAAATATAAACATCATGTTCAACTGATAAAAGAAGGCAAATTAAACAGCCAAACTAGTGCCTAATTATTTGCAAGGGGACTAACAGAGAGAGAATAATACTATGAATTAATGTTAACGTACGCAGACCTAGCTACCTATTTATGCTACCATAAAGAAGAAGGGAATGATGGCGATGGCGATACTAATAAGTGTAAAAGTAGGCATTGCTGAATGAGCTGCGGCGTGCAAAGGTGCTGGAGCTGGAGCTTTATGGATTATTGGAGCTGCCGTAGATGGAATTGGTGGCTTCCTACTCGGCGGATGAGAACCTGCTTCCACAAGAAAATGGAAAATATCAATCTTTAAATCGATCAAAATATAGGGACTGTTTCTATAAATATTCTTTATAAGATCAAAAACGTAAATCTAACTAGCTACATACTAACCGGGGGGTGAACTAGGAGCACCAGCGGCTGCATGCAATTCAGTGTACAAAAAGTACGTAATTAGTTTCCAAATTTAGAAGGGTAAACGAGTGACTTGTTAAAAAAACGTAAAATTAAAATTGTTTTGATAATCATATCATGACTTACAAAAACAGCTAGTAAGGCGGGTAGATTTGTCAGCACAAGAGGAAGGCAGTTTGATGGCCTTAGACATGTCAATATTGAAACCTAAATTAGAACTGCTCTTTAGAGCTTCACATATGCACTCAAAGTCGGTTTTCGCTACAGTCTTAAACCCACTACAGCACGATGGCTCTGGTTTGGTCTCGTTCCCGCCTTTCGTCAAGTAGGGTAAACAGTCTGCCATCTTGAACATCAGTGTTCTGCAGTCCGAAGCCGGGGTTGGTGGCTTCGATGACGACACGTCTAATTGGCTGTAAATGTACTGCTCACAGTTCACAAACACAAGAGCCCATGTAGCCAAAATGCATGTCACAAGCAAGAGTTTAACCATTTTGTTAATTTCTCTGGTGATAATAATCTTCAGGATAATTCAAAGTAGTGGAGAAAAATATAGTGCCTAGTAATTAATAGTTGGTTTTGGATATATCTGTTTCAAATTCAGATATAAACAAGCATTCAGTTGACTATTTAAACTCGATTCTATCTAATCCCTTGATGCGTACATTATTATCTTTCCATATATTCAGAATTCAATAATGATTTCTCTACAGAATTAATTTTGTTTTCAGTTTCACTCTCTTCCTCCTTTTCTTATTAATAACTGGAGTAATTATTTACTTGCAATAATATAATCCGTTACCTTTGACTACGTTCAAAGATTTTAAGATACATTAATTAATTAGTTCGATTTCCACTTAATATGGCAAAAACCAAGCTGCCCAAGGAGCGAGTATTTCGCCTTTTCAAATCCGTTCGTTAATCAGCATAAAACCGTAAGACTACTTGTAGCAGATGCAAAGCCTTATCTGACTATAAAGTCTATAATTAGATCAGTACTCCTGTTAGTGTAGTCTGTACTGCACGGGTTTGGTATTTTTTTTTTACAAAAGTTGTTTATAATAAGCTAATACTTTTAAATTTGTCATGAGAAATTAAAAATATTTTAATTGAAATATTTTGAAAAAAAATTAAAATTCGATAATTATTGAAACTCAAAATTACTTACAATAGTTAAAATAATTATTAAATAAAATAAGATGTCACGTGGACATTGAGCGAGAAAAAAATGGAGGAGCAGTTATTCATTGGAATCTGTTGTAGAAAACATAACTTAAAAAATGTATATGCGAGGGAATTAGGTTAGAAAAAATTAATATAAATCTGCCATGGTGAATTTTGTTTTAGACGCGTGATAATGTATATAGACAAATAGATAGATAAATAAAATAGATTTGGAAATTCTAGAGTTGAGGTTTTTGGATTTCTTAAATTTCATTGCTGAGAATTAGTTAATGCATTATAAGATCTGCTAATAAATGATTGTGATCAGCTCGGCCCAAGCCTAGTTACGAGCCGAGTAATGATGTCTTCCGTTTTCATGATAAGCACAATTAATTAAAACTTCTCAATTCTCATGTAAATTTTTTATTTACCATTTTTTTCTACAAAATCGGAGGATATATTTTATCACATTTGATTTAGACAAGTTTAATTTGATTAGAACTCCTCAATTCTCATAATAATTTTTTTAATTTTTATTATTTTACCTATACTTGATCAATTTAAAATAGATTTTATCAAATTTAATTAGTTTCCACCAACACTCAAACAACCACTACGAAATAGCTTGCAAATTCTATCTACAAAATTCGCAACCTGTAAATTTTATCATTCTACATACATCTCGAGCATGAATCTTCCTACCAATCTGATCGAGCAGGGAGCAAGGCTGCTCGAATAAACCAGATATTCATTCCAATCTTAACTGTTTGATAACTCTTGAACCCGGGATTTAAGCCACAACTCCATCAGTTACGCGGTTAACTCGCATTTATGGTCATAAAGACCTATGATCTCTTCATAGTAATGACTCAGCCCGAATTTCACCTCCAAAAGGGATATATAGACATGACAATACCCCATTTCAAAGGTACGTTCACTTTTACACACCGAAACTCTGTCATTTTGCTTTATATAAGCTTAAGACTTACTTTCACACCTGTGTGGTTTCGCGAGGCCCTGTCTTGTATTCCTTCTAAAGTTTCCTTCTTTTAACAGAGTTTTCACATGATCAAACTGCCTTCAAATAAGCCCAGATATCCTAAACATTGCAAGGAATTGCCCAAGACCAAATTGTGTATCATGATGTTGAAATTGAAATTAACCGATTTCAAAACTGCATAGTTTTGAACAAAAAAAAAAGTTTGGTGCACTCAAGCATTGATCAGCAAATTATGTGGTGCGACCAAATCTTGACCTTGAACCCATGTCTCTTAGTGATGAACTTTAGAGGTTGTTAAATTGAAAAAAATATCCCATTCTTTATTCAGGTCATGATCTACATAAATTAAAACTAACATATATTTCCTCTGCCAATATAAAGAGTTGATATTTGAAAAATTTAATAATAAAAAGATACGCAAATTGCATTGTAATTGGTCAATGGTCATAATTAAAATAGGGTTTAAACATGGTTAAAAATTTAAAATACTTATAAAACATGTGGATGGTAATTATTTGGAAGATTATGGAGATTCATCGTAAACATAATTTTGAAAATAATATTTTATGTGAAACATTTCAAAATAATATAATTACCTCTTTGTATAATATAAAGAAAATATTTTACTATGTGATATTACTAACATAAGTTTCAACAAGATAGTAGAAATGTAAGTATACTACTACCTCCGTCCTTAAATGAGCTTTAAAATAATTATCTTGTCCCTAAATATGTATCCATTTTTGTATAAATTTACTTTTTTTACATAGTTTTGTACTTATAATATTATACGTGGACATTAAAAACAATGGTATACATGTGCTACGGAAATGTCTCAAAATTCAACCTTTTAAATTTTAATCAAAAACTAAAACAACACTCATTTAAGAAAGGGGGAACTACGTACTAATGGTGTGCTTGGCATAAAAATTTGATGATGAACTTTAGATTTAAGATTTTCATTTTGTAATGTTGAAGAAAAAAATAAAAGAAAGATAAAGAGAAGTTGGTGAAGCAAATAAAAAGAAAGATAAAAAGTAAAAATGAAAATTTCCTAAATTGTATGGGGGAATGAACTAACTAAATTATTGATTATATCTTTGATTCATAATAGGAAAAAATTGTGAACTAGTCTACTTTCCAAACTTTTTAACCAGTTTACTACCCTATATTTTTTTAACCATAAAAAATACTTTTAAAAAAATTATTTCTAAAATGCCCCCATAATTTTAGAGTATGGTAGCTAAAATCTCATTGCACATGAATTGCATCTTTTTTCTCCCTGGTGGTGTGTGAGGGCTCTAGAGGGTTGATGGCTTGAAAGATCATGTTTAGGTTCTAAATATAATCTTACTTCTATGCCATAGCCCCTTTCCCTCCCGTTGAGTTTCAGATTAGTATGTTCTGTGAAGATATCTAATGGAAAATACCATCTCCAGTCTCACATTGCTCAAGAAGTTGCACATGTTCTCCGATATTCTAGAGAAGTTTTTGGTAAAGAACTTAGACCTTGAGACGGATTGTGTAAATATTATTCATCAACTAAATACCATAATATATATAATATGTGAATTGGGAGGGACATTTGGCGAAGGACATGGACGGTTTGACGTATTAACTCTTCGGGATAATGCTTAAAGGATAAAGAGATGATGCTTAAAGGATAAAGAGATAATGCCACATGATTTGGGGAAGAAAGCAACATGATTTTGTGCACATGATGTGTTTTTTTTTTTTTTTCAGTTTCGAAAAGATATTGGAAACAAAAATAAATCCCCATGCATCTATCATATAAAAAGGTAATGCACAAAATTTTCAATTATGATGCACAAAATAAATCTCAATGCATAGGTCATTTACAATTGTGATTCATATGTTATTCAATGCAATGCACAAATTCGTATATTACATTTGAGAAACATATGTTTCTCGAGCATGTTTGATTCATTAAGAACATAGTTAGCATCCCTCCTCCCCCCGAAAAAAAAAAAACAAAAAATTGAGTGAAATTCGGGTCGGTCCACTTTGGAAAGTTTTTAATCGCTACAATATTATATGTTTTTTTAAACAGAAGAAAAATACACTTTTGAGGACAAAAAGACAACGATACCATTGATAAACTGAAAGCGCACTATAGAACAATCATTGAAATGCATCTCGGTGCATCAATTGGAATTGCATCAATTTTTGTACTGCCATTCATCAATTTAATTACCTGATTCAATTTCGCATCGCACTGCAAATATTGATGCATCGGCTGTAAAATTATAATGAACCAGACCTTCATGTACCTTTCTTTCCAATACATAATCAACAAATGATTTCAAATTGATGCATTTTTTTGCATCCCAAAATCCAAATCGATACATTATGATTCACAAATGATACATTGTGATTCAAAATTGATGTATCTAGATTCAAAAAGGGTGTCCAACAACGAAAAAATTTATATTTAGACATTTTATCAAATAGTTTACATGCATAGTAACACCACACACAAACTACATCTATTTTGAATCAAACACATAAACACAAAGATAAAGAAGAAGAAAAAAAATGTTGGTAAAACTGAATATTGATAAATGAAGAGGAAAAATAGTGAAATGTTAGGGAGGTGGATTAATTGAATCCAAGGTGAAACACACAAGTGTTCTTCACCACTCGACCTCCCAACTCTTTTATTTTTCATCCTTACGAATTATAATCGTTATTTTTCTTCTATGGGTCATTTTCATAACAAATTCAAAAAATAAACTTTAACGGTTGAAAAAACAACATCCGATCGTACATGTCATGGCGTTGAACCGATTTAAGCCTACTTGGTTAGAAGATATGCTAATAGAGCCCAAGCGCATTGGGCCCATTCAAAGCAGTTTTCGCCTATGAATTAGTACACTCTTAAATAAGAAAAACAATTGTTCGGCTTTAAACCGGTCAAGTTACTTGAAACTATGTTCGTGAGTTTTGTGTCATGTAAAACCAAGCTTAATGATTGGTTTGACTACATTTTAATCTTTTTCTAATTTATATTCACGCATAAGGTGAATGAGTATAACCCAAGCATACTTCATTCATGCCTATAGCTCATTTTGCAAAATTTATTTAACTAAGGTTTGTTTATGACCTAAGTAAGCTCGCCTCAAACTCCATAAATATGACATTATGTGTTTATCAAATTCACCATTAAGCTTGACTTAGCTCATTCAGTAATACCACAAAATGCAATGTTTTGTTCAATTATATCTTCATTAAAAGTCGTATAACAAATCAAACACTTCAAAGCTCTCTTACGCAAGGAGTATACATATGAACATTTAACACTTCAAAATATATATTAATACCATTAAAATGTGTTATAATTATATGAAATATTTAAGTATAGACAAGATGATTATAGTACGAAGTTAAAAAGTTATAAAGATTAAAGACATAATTTACAAAAGTGAATAATTTACGTGTAATATCTAAAAATAAAATACTCCTAAGTTTATGTCCGTTTGGGGAAAAAAATTATCTTGTTACTAAATTGTCTATTTAGGAAAATACATTTATCATTTTATTCTTATTTTTTATTCCTACTTTATCGATGGTAATACAGACTCTAAAGAAAATTATTTATTATACTAATATTTATAATAAAAGTAATAACTTAAAAAAAATTAAGATGAGGAGTAGTAATTTATGAGCATGAAATGAAAGAAAATAATTAAAAAGAATGTTACATGCATAGGTTGGAATAATCAATGGTTTCTTCGACGTGGGGATGACTACCATTTTCCTTTCCATAAATCAAGTTCAAAATGCGATGATTATTAGAAAAATTATGTTTAAAGAATGAAATTGTGTAATATTATGAAACGAATTTCTTTATGTGTCATTTGTGTAATGACAAGAGTAATTGTGAGATCGAGTTTTACTCCGTGAGAATATCAAAATCATATATTTATTTATTCAATTTATTATTTGGATAAATAAGATACGATTATTTAAAGTACGGTGTTAAAAATGAGTTTATCAGGTTGGAAAATTAACAAATGTATAGTCGCTCAGCCTGCGCAGGGGGTGCTTCAGACCAAGCACGGGCGAATCTGTTTTAAGCAAGGCTAAGTCTACACTTCATCAGTAACAATTTTATTTGTTTCTTCGATTCAGTAATCTACTTTGTTCGGATTTCGTTGTAATATTTCTAACAATGGCAATCTCAAATAGTGAGCAAGAAAGCGAACTCCACTTTGACACTTCCACCGGCTAGCTGCTCCCGCCATTAAAGCAGCACCACCTTGTGCGTCTCCCTACAGCTCCCACAACCATCGTGACCGCCGCCTTACTTACTGCGCATCTGTAGAACAGCAGTAGCCAAATTAAAAGAAAGCAAATGAGATGGCGTATATCCCCATTCCAAACAGACATGGGTTTCGATTCTATCTATCATACATAAGGTTTGTTGGAGATTTTGGAAAATGTTGGTTACTGATAAATAGTTGAAAAAACCATAATATTTGATTAAAATTGAGGTCAGTGATTACAATCTCAATTTCATATCTGGATTTTCTTTAATTTTACTATCCTCATAGTTTACTTCTCCATTGGGTGCTAAATAATCAAATGTCTTAGCATTGGTATTCACCAATAGCCGGCCAAGTATGATTGAAACTATAGTAAAGTCAAACTGCAGCGTTGAAGGTTATGTTGAATCATACAACTATATCACTCTCACACACAATTCAGAATTTGTATGTGTTTGTGTGTGTGATGCAGCCGTATCTTGTAAGTATTAATTAAGCACTTAAACAAAGGTATGGTTTAGATAAGTGATGACTTAGTAAACTATCCTATTGGACTGTTTTGTCTCTTTCCTCTGATTGAGTTTTTCTTGTATTATCAATTTTTCATGAATGAAAAATTACGTTTGGAAGAGTACATAAGATACAGTCTTTGCTGGACCCCCTACAGAAATCCATAACTCAATGCATTATATTCCCATCATTGTTCAAAACTAGGTTTCACGAAACAAATGGGACTAATGTTCAGATTACTTGTGCTTCTATGGCTAATTGAGCCGTTAATAGCAGCTCCATCTCTGGCAAAACCAGGATGTCGTGATAGGTGCGGCAACATTAGCATTCCCTACCCATTTGGGATTGAGTCCAACTGTTATTACAATGATTGGTATGCTGTCACTTGTAACTACACTTCTAGTCCTAATTTTACCGTTAGTAGTAATGTTTCTTCTAATATTGACCTTCCAGCTCCAAGAGCGTATCTCATTTCTGTCAATCTGGAGGTGCTACACATGTCATTAGAAAACCAAACTGTAACCATCAAAAGTCCGATGGTTTCGAGCTGTGGACATTCAGAATTCGCTGGGAAGGCTGATACATTGTGGAGCATGAATTTAACTAGTAGCCCTTTCCTTTTGTCCAAGGAACACAACAGATTCACTGTGATGGGCTGTGGCAATGCCCTCCTTAGAGGCCGACAAGGTCAGGAAGTTGTGGCAGGGTGCACATCTATATGTACTTTCCAAGATACCAAAGGTTGCTATGGGATCAACTGTTGTCAAACCACATTTCCATACTATCTCGATACCTACAGTGTGAATACCACTGGTTTATCGAATCCAAGAGGCTGCTCATCTGCATTCTTGGTGGACCAGAACTGGTTTCCAGTCAGCTTTTCGGACCCTTTTCTGGTTGATGACATGACTTATTTTCCAGTTGTATTGCTCTGGACCATCACACAGCAGCAGGACTTCAAGGATTGCCCTACTCCTAAAAACGTCAAGCTAGACTTGGGCAACGGTAGTTCTATGTTGAATTACCATTTTTCCTGTGGAATTTACGAAGAAGGGAACCCTTATCTTAATGGATGCCAAGGTATGTATAAATGTATATCTGATTCCCCTTGTATTGACAGTATGGTTCCTCGTGTACTTTGCGTATGAAATATTCTTTTTCTATTTTTCTCTCTTCTGTTAAGTGTGTAAAAAGGTTAAATTATAGACAATCTTAATTCGTACCAAGAAGTGTTTCCCCAATATTGGTGGGCATTTGATGATGAAAATACACTTTCTGCTGGAAACTTTGATCTATAGTTTATCGCATACTAACCAAAAAAATCGAAGAAATTTTATTCCCTTAATTATCACGAGAATAGAGCTCCTGTTTTGGAAGTCAACGATTTTCAAAGTTTCATATTTTTGCATTGGGTAGTTTTATTCCCCGCAGCTATTTCTGAGGACGCATTTGTTAAAGCAAGTGCGATTGTAAAGAGTATTACACTCTGGCTTCTTTTCCTGTCACTTTGATAGAAAAGCATCTTTGTTATAGCAATGACTTGCCTTTTGTATCTACTCCCATAGTCAACCACTCATATATTTATTAATTTTGGTATGTTATATAGATAATATAGCAAGGGTAAATTTGAAAATTCTAACTCCTAAGTTGTTTAATTTGGAATTTTTGGTGTATCAGAAACAAGAATATCTGACTTGTATGGTGAATGGAAGTTTTGTTATAGGATAGGGCACATGAACCTTATATTTTAGTTCAAATGAGATATACTCACAATCATTTATGTTTAAATCTAGTATGTCCAACTTGGACTGTTGTGCCCTTCTTGGTTAGATGATTTAGCTTACAATATTGACATGGATGAAGTATGTTACCCTTCCCCGCTTCATGATCGGCAACAGCCTCCATTGTTTTCCCCACTGATTCTCAATTTTATTCTTCGTCTTGTTTTCGTTTTATGTCATTCAGCTGTTGAAGCTTGTGCCAATTGCAGTGGATATTGTTCTAGTATATATGAAGGCGGCTTCTACTGCGTAGGCACCCTAACCATTCCAAATGGGAAGCCCGTGAAAGTTGTTGTTCTAGGTAATCTTACCATCTCCCATTTAGTCTTTCGGCTTATTGAATATCAGTTTTTGTGCATTGGTCAATTACGCTCTCTGAAAGGCAACTCCACTGAGATCTGCTAGCAGTTTCCTGATCCAAAGAATTTGCTCTCATGTAGGAAAAAAAGTAATGTTATTGGGAGGTTAACTTATAAGAAACATTCCTAAATCTAAAAGGTGATTATGTATTTTTTGAAATATTTAATTCTTATGAAAGAGACATAGGGAGCAATTTGTTGGAGCCTAAATCAATAAAAAGTTAATCTCAATAGTCTAGAAGGATGTAGTTATTCTCCCTCTGTCCCCAAAAGGAAAGGGAAACTTTCCTTTTTTGTTTGTCCCAAAGGGGGAAGAATGTTTGTTTTGTAGGAACGTATTTTTAGCATAATAACTTTAACACCCTATTTGTTTGTGGATGAGATGTGTTAAGATTGATATAAGCTATTGATCCCCTCTCTAACAGCTTTAGCTTTTAGATGAATTGGTTAACTTAACATTATATCGGAGCTCTAGTTTGGTGGGTCACACTTGATGAGAAGTGTTAAGTTTGATATGTGTTGTTGAGCCCCTTTATATAAGCTTAAGTTTTTAGATAAGTTGGTTAATTAACAAGGTTTATTTGTCATATCAACTAAGCAAGTTTAAATTGTAACCTTTAGGAAGACAATGGATTTTCAACCATTTTCTTAATTTGTGAAATAAGTCAAAGCATCCCTCTCGTTCAAGGACGGAGGGAGTACATTTTTTTTAATCCTAAAAAGTAGCTATAGTTTATCATTTGTAAAGGTTATTTATGCACACTCGTGCCCCTTGCATGGACAAATTCCTGACTTTACGCTGGTTTTGCTCTGTTCATCATGCAGTGGAGAGTCTGGAGACCCCATCTTTTTCAATCGAAAATCATTCTAGGGGTTCATGATGGTTGAGTACTATAATGCCCAATCCCCAAGATCTGACCTGCAATCTAACTCTAGACCTTATCAGTTCACTGTATAAGCAGACACCCTAAGTATCCCTTTCAGCCTCTTCATCATTGAGTTATGTGCTAGGGACTTGTTGAGACACTTTTTTGGGGGTTTGATCACACTCTCCTCATTAACATTCTCATAACTGATGTTGGAGGCTAACTGTTGAGGAGTGACGATACTCCTTACAAAAATGTCGGAATTTAGGCTGCATATAGACATGAAAAAACAATTAATGCCATGCAGACCTCTCCATATCTACTCTCGAAACATTATTTCTATTACCTGTGAAGATGTATCTTAAAGATGATAGTCCAATGAAAGCAACAAAGGCATTGAACTTGTTGAAGCTATCTTTCTTCTCCTCTATTTATAGTGAGCTAGACTCCTTGACTACAAGCAATTTCAATCATTGAACTGTTTGCTGTCATCCGCCCAATCTAAGCTTTACCAACTTTCACTTATTTGCTTCCTTTTCCACATGGGTTGTCTTGGCCATCGACTTATCCTATTTTTGTGGGATAAGTCCAAATATCTTTTCTTGCTGGCTAAAGACCAGACCTCAAATCCTACTATTCAAATATCTTCGAACACAGTTAAGTGGGCTCATCTTGAGTAGAACGAGGGATGTTCATCCCTTCACAAGTAAAGATGGGTCAAAATATAATGCCAACCCCTGTGGTTAGGCCAGATTCTAGCAATACCCCCAGTGATTTGGATGTCTAAGTGCCACCCGTTCTCTTAAATCTGTTACTGCTTGATTACCTTTGATTGTTTTACCTGTGCACAAAGACAGTTATATCCTTGATGACCGAAAGGACCACATTTTGTTTCATTAAAAAGAGGAATCAGACCGAATATTAATAAACCGATATTAAAGAAGTCCCTATAGACGATGAAACCATATGATCAAGGTAACTGCTTGAGATCAAGCCTTATGAACTTTGTACACATGATGTGGTGGTATGAGCTGCGTCATATGTATGCATCTTTACAATGAAACACACTCAGAAAAGCATTACTAACCTCAACTTGTTGTGAAGACCATTTTCGTTGGGAAAGAGCCAGGGCTAAAAGCCTTAAACTGTTCTGACAGTAGGGGGTTTAACAAGCTGGCTAAAAGATTCTTACTTGACCTGTATCCCATCATAAAACTAAACCTTATTCTTAAAATGCCAGAGGAGACTTTGTATACTTCTTCCTGTTTTATGCGTGTGTTGGGGGCCAGTATGTTTTCAGTTTTGAACCTGAATGAAGAATTAAATAAATCACCTTTCAAACCTCTTTTTATAAATCCTAGTAACACGTTTTTGTGCTTTTAGTAACTCCCAGTCCCGATCACTATAAGAATCAGTTTCTGAAAGGTATTTGTGGTTTTAGTAGCATGCACCTTTGCAGTGGAGCTCGTACAAGGTTTAGGATATATAGAAATGGGTAAAATTACTTCCTAATCATGTTTGGTACATATTGACCTAGAAGTTACTGCTAAATAGTTATGGATCTGTTCAGGTGTTGGCACGGGGGTGGGCATCCTACTTGTGGCAGGAAGTGCCTTCTGGCTGTACAAAGTAGTCCAGAAGAGAAAGAGTAAAAGGCAAAAAGAAAAGTTATTCAAACGAAATGGTGGTTTGCTGTTACAACGACAAATATTAGCCTATGAAGGTGCAATTGAGAAATCAAGACTCTTCAAGGCTAGAGAGTTGGAAAAGGCCACCGATCAGTTCAACGAGAATAGAATACTTGGCCGAGGAGGCCAAGGTACAGTCTACAAAGGCATGTTACCAGATGGAAGAATTGTGGCTGTTAAGAAGTCCAAGTTAGTGGATGAAAGCCAACTGGAGCAGTTTATCAATGAGGTTGTAATTCTTTCCCAAATCAACCATAGAAGTGTGGTTAAGCTACTGGGGTGTTGCTTGGAAACTGAAGTTCCAATACTAGTTTATGAATTTGTCTCCAATGGAACTCTTTTCAACTATATCCAGGACAAGAGAAACGAGTTTCCAACTTCATTGAAAATGCGCTTGCGAATTGCTTTGGAGGTAGCTGGAGCACTTGCTTACTTGCACTCGGCAACTTCTGTCCCAATCTATCATAGAGACATTAAATCTACTAACATACTCTTGGACGAAAAATTTAGGGCAAAAGTATCAGATTTCGGAACTTCAAGGTCCGTTGCAGTTGATCAGACTCACCTGACTACTTTTGTTAAAGGCACATTTGGCTACTTAGACCCCGAGTACTTTCAATCGAGCCAATTTACAGAGAAGAGTGATGTTTACAGCTTTGGCGTAGTTCTTGTTGAGCTCTTAACAGGACAAAAACCAATATTTGCTACTGAAATGGGCGAGCCTACTAGTTTGGCAGCACACTTTATTTTGTCCATGGAAGGAACATGTCTCCTTGATATTATTGATTGTCGAGTTGTAGAGGAAGGCACAGAAGAACAGATCATTGCAGTTGCAGACCTTGCCAAAAGATGCTTAAATATGAATGGTAAGTTGAGGCCAACAATGACAGAAGTTGTTTCAGAATTGGAGGCTATTAGAACGAGCCAAGTGCCTTCAACAACATTGAGGTTATTTGACGACATGATCAGCTCATCATTTGAGGTCGAACCATTATTGTTCAACTCATTTTAACTACTCAACGTGCCATTTACCTCTCGAAGAGCCGGTTGCGATCATGAATAAGACGACATCACAATATGGTATATGGTTTGCATTGCTCAGCCTATATTATTCTTTTGTCTGCACAAATCACAATTGTACTTTTCTTTTATCATCACATCTTCTAGTAAAGATTACTCACTTATAATGTGTCGTCGTTTGGATTTGTTAGGGACCTAAATGAATTATGTTGAAACTGTTATATCCCTCACAAAAACAGATGGATGGATGTATTTATGATTGAATCCATATATGCATATCTCCGAGGTTGATTCACCTATCTGGGTGGTTGACGGTTGTCTATCATTTTTCTCTTTTTCTTACTTTTTAATTGTTTAATCGCTTTTTCGGCCGATCTTATGCCAAGGAAATCATATCAGTTTATCACTTTATCTTATACATAGGACCGATTAGTTGGAAATTAATGAAATAAATATCCAAAAGCACCTATTGATAAACTTTAGCTAAAGTTGCTATCGGAAGTGCTCTGGTACAACCCAAAAACAGCTTTAAATCAAGGCTAGCTCATTGGCTTCAGTTTCAGGCCTCTCAAGTGACGTACTATGCTGAAGAAAAAGGAAAAAGGGTTTGCCATCAGTACTGACTACTGAGGGAGCGAGCTTACTTCCATGGACCATGGTTATTTACGTATATTATGCCCCATGGTGAAGGCTGTTTGGTGGTCTTCCAATATATCTGGGCTTGTTTGTTAGTCGGATAACAATAGATAATACTATTAATTTCATTACTATTAGTGCTCTTACTATTAATTATCACTTGTTAATTGGGGGTAGTTTTGAGATTAAAAATGTTAGTCCCAAATTTTTTTAGTGAGAACTCTAATAATACCACCCCTTTTGGTATTAATAGTGAGAGGGATAAATGGATAATGACTTTATCCAGGTAATTTATACCATTAGTCCAGACTACCTATTGCGTACCAAATATGAGACAACTCGGCTTATTAATCTTATCCGGCATTAATCTTGGTTACTAAACGGTAGCATGTCGTCAATTGGAATAATATTGTTGGGCTCTAAAAAATGGAGAAATTGCGGGTCGATCCCCTTTCATAAGTCTCCTATGTTTTGTTTTTTTAACTGGCAAAATGAACTTTCGGGACGAAAAGACGACTATGTCTTTAATGAGCCATCACTTACGCAGCGTATTGTGATGCATCAATTTGAATCGCGATGCATAAATTGGATTTTCGATGTATAAATTAGATTCTCGATGCAAAAATTGGATTACCGCTGAACAAATGGATTTGATTTGTGCATTGCGATGCATGAACTGATACTTTGCGCCCTCGTGTTAAGTTAATTAAGGGTATCGTAGCATTTTTGGCTCCAAAAATACCTTTTTCTGATTAAAAAAAAAGTATAAATTATTAGAATAGGGGTGGCAAAATGGGTTATCCATGGATAATGGCCTATTATCCATTGATCCATAACACCCATTTTACCACCCCTATATTGGAGCGGTTGAAAATTATTGAAAGTGGACCGGCTTAAATTTCACCCTAAAAAGTTTGAGACATACCTGGCTACGTGTAGTTTGTGGTTGGCCCGTATGATTTGAGACATACCGGGCGAAATCATACTTAAATATGGGTTCTATGTGTATATGAGTTTGTAATGTAATGGGCAATCTATTTTTAGTTGTCAGTATTCTAAACCTTGTTATTTATAAAATCTAAATTGTTTCCTTTGAACCAATATTTCTCTTCTGAAATGTGTGCCTGAGTATGCTCTGCTGCTTGTCAAACAGTTGCTCATATCATTAATAGAAATGGGCTGTATATGCATAATTGTCTATTTGAAAAAATAAATTTTTTAAAAATCGGCCAGTTCTGGCCCAACCCGATTCTGACCCGACTCAATTGATCTGGTTTCCATTTGAGTACTAACAGGTTTCGACCCGTTACCCACACCTACCTAACTCAAAACCCACCTAACCCATCCAATTGTCAAGCATAAGCGAGAGTAATGCCTCTAGTGTCTAACTCATCTCAACTTTCACTTTCAAAGCTCATTGTTTGCTACCTGTTGTGCAACGGTGTTCTAGAAATCTTGCACATTGAATGCTCGTCTCTTAGACGGATTCTTGGAGCTGTGTTGCAGGTAGGCCTGATAACTGGACATGTTGGGTTGTGTTAGAATGGGTAATGAGTTGAAATGAGTCAAAACTCGTTAGAATATAAATGTCAAACGGGTTGAAATGAGTTGGGTCGGAACTGGTCATGTTGAAATTGGTAACGGGTTAAAGCAGGTTGACCCATCTCAACCCAACTTTTCCCCCAAAAAACATTATTTTTCAACATAAAAAGTCACGAACCGAAATGAGTAACGGATTCGACCCGCTTTAACTCGGCCCAATCCATTAACATTATTGAGTCGAAACGGGTTAACCGTTTCAACCAAAAAATATTAATAAATTGAGTTAGATGAGTTAATAGGTAATGAGTTGTAATTGTAAGGCCTAGTCGCGGGTCATATAAAGTTTTCACCTAAAAGAGCAAGTGATAGTTTCTATCATATGATCTCATCCCTCCATCCATCAAAGTAGTAATCTATAACTATTACTAAAACAAAAGCCGCTACTGCTACGTGGTGACTTTCTGTTTAAAGTTAAAAGTTTTTAAAGAATTTGGTGCTGCTACATGTTACCTTCGAAATGGTAAGTTTTTTTCTTTTTTCAAAATTGATTAGTTTAAGATAAAAATCATAAATTCAAATTAGATATGATAAAAATTCTAAAACTAATTTGATAAGATAGATTTAAGATATAGTTTTATGATTAAATTTATGATAGAGATTTATGATTTTGTTTTTTTTTCTTCAAATATCGCTTAATTAAACTAGATTTTATCATATGCAATTTATACAAGTTTAATTTGACTGAAATTCTTCAATTTCCATCTCTTTTCATTTTTCTATTATTTAATTTATACAAATTATCCATGTGACAATTTCATGTTATTTTTTTTCTACTACTCTATATTTATTAATCATTAATTAATAATCTCATTTATCTATTAACTATTATTAAAACAGAAGTCGCTGCTGCCACATGACGGCTTTCAATTGAATACTTCAAAATTTGAAAGGATTTCTGTGTTTTGACGTGACATCTTCTTGTGACGTTGTAAAAAAAATTCTTTTTTTTTTTTTTGTGTCGAAAATTAAAACCGGATAGATTTAAAATTGGTACCTCCTTCATATATGGTAAAAAAAATTTTTGGTTACCAAAATCAGTTAGTACAAGATAGATTTTATAACATTTGATTTGGACGCGTTTCACTTTATTAGGACTCCATTTTCATGGTAAAAGTGTTTTTTGTGGATAGATTTTATCAATTCTCATGGATTTTAATATTTCAATTATATATTCATATGATCAATTTTGAATATTTACCTTATTTTTCGTTTCTTTCAAATTATTCTAATTTAAAAAATTATTTATTTATTACAAGTTTAGAAAATCATTTCGTTATAAACAATTTTTACACACAAAAAAACTATTAGAATCGTGCATACGATATATATATATATATATATATATATATATATATATATATATATATATATATATATATATATATATATATATATATATATATATATGGTAAAAAAATCAAAATATGATAGATTGTGCGTGGGAAGGGATCAAACCTGAGACCTCACACATTATGAATTCTCATCTCTATCACTGAGCCACCCCCTTAAGGGCATTGTTCTCTCCTTTATACATGATAAAAACAAACCCATAAATATTGTCGTTAATCTTGTTATGGTCCGATGACTTTGATGGTAATGTACCTAATCAATTACGACCAATTTACCCTTCTATTCAATGTGGTCGAATATCAAAGTCCCAAAGTTATATTTTAATAACTTTTTTATTTTGTTTAATGAAAATAATGTAGGGCATGTTTGGTGAGCTAAAATGTTGACAACATACATTAAATATAGAGAAGATGTATTCTCACACCAATCATAAGAGTAGGAGGATAGTGAAAGATAACAAGAACAAATGCATACTTGTAAACAATTAAATAAATAAATACTTAAAATTATAAATAAAAAGATGGTGATGTGATGAATCGAATAAAATTTAAAAATATAGCTCTTTAAAATTGGAAAGGGCACCAAGAATGGACAAGAGAAGTGGGCCGTATCCAAACAAGTAGGAACCCCAAATGGGCCAAACATCATACTACATTGAAAGTAGTGGTTGATATTGACGACAACCCAATATCAAAATAAATGGTGCTTAGTTGTAAAGTAACAAAACTGTTGAGAATTTTCTTTTTCTTTTTATTTTCTTTGACTCACTTGTAAATGTCCCAAATGACCCTACCCAGTCCCCCCCCCCCACCCACACACACAACATTCCCTTGCGTCCTTTTCCATAATTTGTTTTTTGGGAAAGATGATGGAAATTATTTGGGGGCTAAACTACAAATATTTCCTCTTCATCATCCGTGGAAAATATGAGCCAAATGCCAATGATTTGTTTGTTGTATCGATGAATTAATAGTATAATCTCTCTAGTAAAGATAGCTATAGATTTTTTTAGGTGTTTAAATGGTCTGAATTGAGACGTGCAAAATGGTGATTAAGTAAATTTTATCATAAATGAGAAAGGCATCGAAGTAATTTGTAATTTATATGACCAAGTTACCCCTAAACCTAATTCATTGTTGGGTTGTAAATAGTTTAGTTTGTTTCAGTTTAGAACAAAATACAAGTGAAACACAAGTCAATGATTCATCAAATAATACATCAAACTTAATCATTCAAAGTCTCGAATCAAATCATGATTCGGCTAGGCTCTGTCTCAAGGGTTTGATCTAATGGCTTAGTATGATTTCAAAAAGCACTCCAAGTTTTTAAGTTTTAAGTATACCAAAATAATAAAAAAGACAAACTCAATCAAATACCAACACTAGAGAACCCTTTTTATTTTTTTTGGAATATTTCAGACTACGAGAAATTTCAGGGCAATTATAATCTTCCATTGTTAGATATAGTAATATAACATTGAAATATATAAGAGAATTTGGAATGAGCACAATTTCTTTTTGACTAGTATGGAGTTCATACATGATCAGCATGCAGCTTAAACGTGACCAACACGCAACTCGCACATGGTCAGCTCACATCTAAGCACTCATCTCACATAAACAAACAATGTCTCCTTACTATTAGACAAACTACTCGCTTCGGCTCGGATTGACACCCTTAATTCAGTGTGTTGAACATCCAACCACTTCATCAATGACTAATTATTAGGAACTAAACAATAATTTACTTAGTTTATTCACCATCTCAAATAACATTAATTAACCCCAACCACTTTTGGTACATCTCAATTTACGGAATTTTTTTGGGGTGAAATATTGAGCATATTTTTGTGTCATCAACCTAAATGAGATTGGAAATTGTGAAAGGGTGGCTTTTGGAAATATAAGTTAATATAAGTAGGTACTAGGTAGTTTTATTAACTAATATTGTATTTTTCACAATAATTAACTCGCAATGAAAAGTGTTGTTGATCTTAGGAACCTCAAACCATGGAGGTTGTATATATATAATGAATATATGTATATCTGAATCTTGTTTGAACCAATAAGAAGTGGTTGCTTCTAGACAAAAGTGAGGAGTGGGTTCCTCCTACAGAAAAAAAAAAACAAAAAAACAAAAAGAAGAACAAAGATGAACGGAAAAGAAAAGTAGGGACTGGCCCTCATTTTTCTCTAACCACATAGAAACCTTGAAAAGCTCGAATTCAATTCGTATAGGAATAGGACCGGTATGGCGCTATTTGAAAGATGTACTACAAATTGCCACAAAAATGGTATACTCAACCCTCTATTCAATAAATGCACTTTTGGGCAAAATATGACACGAAGTCTGAATCCAGATCTCTTGTACTACTTGTGTGTATCATTGATGTATCACTTTTTATTTTAATCATTGGTTGAAATACAATGATTAAGATGCAATGATGAAGATGAAAAGTGATACACACAAGTGATACAGAAGATCTGAACTCATGAAGTCTAGTACAATAAGACAAGAGTCGCGCGCGCCTATTAGGTTTTGACAACGTATGCTTTGAAATGATACCATACCAACTATCAAAAATCAAAATATGTCTTATGTTAGTGACATGATGAGAAGCAAGAATGTCAAGACTTCTTTATGCCTCGTTAAGTGCAATATGAAAGACGCGTTTCATCTGCCTTAACTAATATACTCAATAATTCAATATGTTATAAGGTTTGTGATTGAATAACGCATTTTTAAAACAATCTTAAGTAGTTTCACATATTTTTCTTTCATTTTGTTTATGTCTTTTTAGTTTAGACAAAAAACAAAAACACATTTGATAGTTGTTTCTATTTCTATTATAAAAAGAAATTGAGGTTAATCATTTTTAAAAAAACGTTTTTATTTCCTTTTACAAAGTTATATTTTTTTTTCAAAAAAAAACACACACATTAATTACAACTTCTATTATAGTATATTATATCCAATTCAAAATGGGTCGAAACCCATTATAACCCGAATATCCAACTAGTCGTATTAGATCGGGTCGGGTTATAACGGGTCACCTCATCTTACACTGAATTTTTACTTACAAAGTCATACATTTATAGAGTAAAAACTATTGTGTAAAAATGAGTAACAGGTCCGACCCGTTGTAACTCGATACCGACTCAACCCGTTAATTTTTTTTGGGTCGAAACAGGTTGTGTTGGATAATTTTCAATTTACGTCAGGTGGGTTAACGGGTTCCAGATTGTAATTGTCAGGCATAGTTATGGTGGGAGATACCCTTAGTGTAACGGAGTTCATTCTACGTCGAAGATGACAGTGGTGGTTCTTCATTACGTTGACTGACTTTAACCTTTCCAACTTTAGAAAAAGAATCATTTTTTAAAAAAAGAGAAATAAACTTTTTTTCATTTCTAAAATTTAAGGAATAATGTGGTTCGCTTCTAGTTTCTCAAAAATAGAAATAATTGTCAAACGTATTTTTTTTATTTTTCACAAAATAATTAAAATAAAAACAAAAATATTAAAAACAAAAAAGTTACCAAACAAACCCTAAGATTTTCAAAGTTAGTGAAAGCAACAGGGCTTCACTTGCTAAGCCAACTAGGGAAAGCAAAGGCATCCCACCGTGCTCACTTGGCCCTTTGCAGGGCCATTTACTAATTTTGGTGCTTATTCACGTCATTTTAGTGACCAATTTACCTTCGGCCAAAAAGGAAATAATAGCGATACAATTTTATTTTATTATTTAAATTTCTTATCTCAATGTAGGGTGTCAAGTATGCAAGTCTGAGATATTTCATGTTAAAGACATACAATATCTAACCAATCACATGATAAAATTAAAAACAATATTAATACCAATGTAGGGTGTCATAGATCTTAATGTTAAAGACTACAATCACATAGGAATTAAAAACAATAAAACTTAATCTTCACATAGGAAGCGTCACGAATCCATGAGAATGATTGTCCCTTGGTTATGCGTCTTCCAATTGTAACGTAGTATCTTTAGGGTTTCTCTTGCTAATGGGGTGGCAGAGAGAAAAGATTATTAACCTACGTACAATTGGGGATTATAACCTTTTATAGGAATAATTTGACCTAATTATCAACCAGCCCATTATAAGTTGACAATTAGCGCCCATGAGGTCTCTACACATATTCAATTAATACCTCATACTTATCAAAAGATGACTTAGGCCCATTTACCTTAGTAAATCACTTCAATCAGACCTATTAACTTTAGATAACATGAAGTATACATTAAGTCGCAGTGCATACACGTCTGTATGCCCAAACACACATATTTATCATATGTACATACATATAAGTCCATAAAATTCTTACATCACATGCTTACTAAGATGTAAATTTGTACCCCTATTACCACCTCATTAAAATTTTAATTCATAGTTTGGTACAAGGAATGGACATATGTAAACAAGAAATTTGCTACTAAATTACTAGGGTATATCTTTAATAAAATTTGATTAGGGTGCACTACATCGCAATCCAAAGTCGATGTATCGCAATTTAAATTATTACTATGAATTAAACCAAAACCCCAACTATCCAAATTGAAGACGACCTAAATAGAAATTAGATCAATAGTAATAACAAAGAAGAATTGGTTGACTTCAAATCGAGGTACATAGCAAGCTCCAATAGAAGAAAGTTGACATCAAATGCAGAAACTTGGCCTTTAAAGAATACAACTACAGCCTCTCTGATATTTTAACAGTTAGACCTTCATGATATTTTAGATTATATAGACAATGTGAGTCAGATATCAAAAACTGACTGCAATTTGGACCATCCACAAATTCAATTCATTCTTACCAATACCTTACCCAACTGTCACACCATTTCCGTCCCCGTGATCTTAGGATTACACTACTCTTCAGTCTTCCCCATTCCCCATCTCTCTCTTTCTCTTTCCTCCATTATCTTTCTTTGTGAGCTCTTCATATTGGAAATCTCAATAACCAATTGTCCTCACACAAATGGGTTACTCTCCAACTTGTTAAAAAAAAAACTTCCAATTCTTCTATAAAATTGCATCAGATCGCAAAACCCTATTGTGATTCCTTGAATAGTTCATGGTGAAACCTTCCAATTTTGGTCCAAATTTGGGAATTTCGTTGGGTACATATAATTCTTGTAAATTTTCTCTACAAAAATTCAGACATGTGCTTCTATTGTGCTAACTCCAACCTAGGTTTTTTACAACTTTAGCATATTTGCGATGCATGATTTTGAATTTTGATGCATAACTATATATGACTATATGTATTGCGATGCATGATTCTAAATTGTGTAAACATATCGGTGCATTGCTGTTCCAAATCAATGCATCGTGATTCCAAGTCGGTGCATCGTCTAACCTGGGTTCTTCCCTCTTTCCTTCTGTACAAAAAGGAATCCCTCTTCCCAATGATCCTTGGGGAATCTTGAAAGGCTTAGTTCATAACAGTACTTACGACGGAGAGATGAAGTGTACAGATAGAGGATCGTAGAGAACCACTGACGACAGGTACCTACCTTGAAGTTGTAAGGGTAAAATATTGTTGACCTATTTTTCTCCATTGAATATTGTTCTTCCCTCTTGGTCTAAAAGCTATGATAAATAGTTACCATATTTAATACATTTCTTGATCCTAAAGCAATGGTAAGTTGTTATCATATTTAAATACTTCCAAAAACTTTCAAGGGTCCATATTTAAGTTGGAATTTTTTTTTGGTAAGATCCTTCAATTTAATTAGAAAACCTTTTTTTTTTTTGAAACAAACCTTTTATTTCCTAATATTCTATGGTTCCTTGGAGTGGTTTGATTTCTTCTTTCTGGAGGACTCTTCCTCATCTGTAATTACAAGAAGATTTCTGTGCAGACAACACGAAGACATACGCAGTCACAAAGAGATTTGATAGAAAGAAAAGCTGAGAGCTTCGCTGCTGAAAATTTGAATGCAGCTTTATCACAAGCTGCATTGTTGTTTTTGATGTTTGTTTTTTAGTTTGCTAGAACACTTATTTTTTAATTTCACGTTTTCTATACTTTGTTTTTGTGAGTTTACTCTACAGACTTGATGTCTTGTTAGAAGTTTTGGTATTTTGTTGATTTCACGTTTTGTTTGTAAAACTCATAATCTTTTTAGTGAAATCATTTTTGGCTATAAGACTAGATTTACAAGTATAACTTGTAAATCGTTTGATAAACTTCTGTGTTTATTACGGCTTTATTAATTTAAAAACCTATGTTGTTTACTTGTTTTATAATCTGGTCAATGCATCTTTGGATGCAGCTGCATCACAAATTACATTGACAGTTTTCTTTAGAATTCTAACTACTATTGCACTTTCAGAAGTAAATGGGAAGGAAGGACATTGAAAGTATCCCTTGTTGGATATGTTGAGGAAAGATGATAAAAAGATATATCACGCTTCCCTTCCCTAATTGACTTCTTCTGAATAGCTTGAACAAGACAAATTCAAGGCAATCTGAGATGTGTAAAGATTGAAATATTGAGGTTAGCAGAGCCATCTTTGATTGAAATTTTTTTCTAGGCCCGTGAATCAAAACGCTTTCTAAATTCAAATTGGTATCAAAAGGAGCAAGGAAAAGGTCGTGTTAAGGGTAAAGTAATTATAGATTAATTCATTAGGGGTAAAGTAATTCTAGATTAATTCATAGTGACAATGATCTCATTGATACGGAGATATTCAATTATGAATTATTATCTCTATCTTAAAATTGAAAGTTGTTTTTACGTACCTTTTTATCAATTCGAATAACATAAATTTTTCAGCTAATATTAAGTTTTCGTAATAACCATATATATATTAACAACGAGAGCATCTGGATTCCATAAACGTTAGTTTCTTAGGAGATCAAGAATTTTTTTTCTTAAAATCTATTTTACAATATTTATGTTGTTTATAGTATTCCTACATGTCTAAATGAGTGAAGTGCAAAAAAACAAAACATCTCATAATTCAAGAATTGAAAATTAAACCC
This sequence comes from Codonopsis lanceolata, assembly GCA_013146195.2. NCBI lineage: Eukaryota > Viridiplantae > Streptophyta > Magnoliopsida > Asterales > Campanulaceae > Codonopsis > Codonopsis lanceolata. The sequence goes on from CM028378.1 coordinate 132,696,196, forward strand.
CCTGTATTCAATTTCAACAATTAAAAACTCTGCCTATTTTTTTTTTAATGTAAACCTTCTGTCTGTTACGCGTTAGAAGAGAAGATGAAAAGCTGAGTCAGCGGCTTGCGTGACGAATATTTTGTAAATGTAAAACCCCGTGTTCCACCTGTTTCCCTCTATTCCATTATAATTTGTTTCATAACAAACCCTGTACAAACAATGTTTTTACAAAATAAACATTTTTTCTTATTTATAATATCAACAAAATTTTTAATTAAATTCAATACTTTCAATTTTCAACACTTTCATTTTACTCATCATGAATACATCAGTTTATTGACATTATGGAAAAATATTTATTCTGAGGACAACAATGACAAATCAAAATTTATGGAGAAGGTTCTTAGGTTGTCAACGATTTTGGGTACGTCCATATATAAATAATTTTTATTTTTATTTTTATTTTATACATTAAAATTATTTATGCTGAAAAATAATCACAAAAATAAACTATCAATATTTATTATACAAAAATAAATTTTCACTATAAATAATTTAAATTTATTTTTACTCATCATAAATATATCAGTTTATTGTCATTGTGAGAGAATATTTGTTCTGAGGACATCAACGACATATGAAAATTTAGGGAGAAGGTTTTTAGGTTGTCAACAATTTTGATTCGGGTACTTCAATGTATAAATAATTTCAATTTTTTATTAGTCTTTATTTTTATTTTTGTGATTATTTTTCAATCAATATTATTTTAAATGTAGAAAAATAAAAATAAAATATTTATACTAACAGCTTGTTTTTAATTTTGTGATTATTTGTTAGTATCAATATTTATTATAAAAATCTAAAATAAACAAAATACTATTAAATTCAACACTTTCATTTTACTCATCATCATGAATATATCAGTTTATTGTCACTATGAGAGAATATTTATTATGAGGATAGCAACGGCAAATCAATATTTAGGGAGAAGGTTCTTAGGTTGTGAACGATTTTGGGGTATATCCATGTATAAATAATATTAGTTTTTATCACTATTTTGTGTGTGTGATTATTTGTTAGTAAAAATAATTTTCATGTATAAAAATAAAAATAAATAAAAATTATTTATTTTGATAGTTTATTTTTGATTAATAAATATTGATAATTTATTTTTGTGATTATTTGTTAGTATAAATAATTTTAATGTATAAACATAAAAATAAATTAAAATTATTTATACATTGACGTACCCCAATTCGTTGACAACCTAAAAACATTTTCTCTAAATTTGGATAAGTCATTACTGTCCTCAGAACAAATATTCTTCCATAATGTCAATAAACTGATGTATTCATGATGAGTAAATGAAAGTGATAAAAATTAAAAATGTTGAATTTAATTGAAGTTTTGTTGATTTTATAAATGAGAAAAAAAGAAGGTTTAATTTGTAAAAAAAAATTGTTTGTACATGATTTGTTATGAAACGAATTCTAATGGGATGGAAGGAAACTGGTGGAAAACTCCCGTCAGCGCCATGCAAGCCGCTGGCTCAACTTTCTGTCTTCTTGTCTAACGTCTAACAGACGGAAGGTTTACATTGAAAAAAATAATAATAGTTGGAGGTTTTAATTATCAAAATTGAAAATACTGGGTTTATTTTGTAATTCGTGAAATAGGACATGTTTTTTTTTTTTTTTTGTAATTCACTCTTTCTAAATTATTATTTTGTCAAACCAAGTGTTAATAAATAATATATATATATATATAATTATTTTATTTCAAAAGCTTAAAACACCTAATTAAAATGATGACAATAATTTAAAGAGAGATGAGTAAAATATACTGTATATTCTAATGTTATGTGATTGAGATTACTCTCAAGCTCCATAACACTCCATTAAAAATGGTTTAAAAAAGTGTAACATTATTTTAGTTTTTAATTATTTTGGTTGGGCAATGCCAATGACACAGCCACAGGCAAGCAATTAAGGTTTTAATGGTAGAAGTAAAGAATCTTTGAGTCAGCTACACGGCAGTGGCACACCTGACACCTGATTTATTTTCTAATTCCAAGAGAATCCATCATTTATATGAAACGTAATAATTAAGTGCTCTGATTTGGGTTTACTTAAGTCTGAGATGTAGACACATGCGACATGCCCAACTTGCCCAAGTGGGATGGATTAATTAATGCACTAATTTTGTGATTAGTTGGTTCTACTTTGATTGTCCAATTGTTTGGTACCAAGGAAATCCCTATTCTATTAAAAGTTATAGAGATTTGTGAAAGTAAAGGGACTAATTATCAAAGCTACAGACAGGTCCTTAAACCAATGACTTAATTAACCACTTTGTTTACTGAATATAATGTTCATGATTGAACAAATATACAAAAAGCTAATGATGTTCATATTAGTATATGTATTTATCTGATAATCTGATAATATTCGTTACACTTTTTATTTGATTGAATGAAAAATCGGTTTGTTTGTCTCATTGAATCATAATCCTACACATGTTTTTTGATTAAAAAAAAAAAGACTTAGTAACATAATAATGACACGTATAAGTATAAGATTCGATAAGACCTACACGTGTATGACATGGAAGAAGATAGAATTTAACTTTTGATTGTTTTTCTTGTTTCCTAATCTACGGCAGAGGAAAGGACCGAAAGGTGTTATTTCTTGACACCCCAAACCTGTACAACGCGCCTTCCAAGCAACCTCAAAATAACAAAAAGTCTTTTTTCAACTAAAATCTTTTGTCCAGCCTAGGGTTAGTGTTTTTTTAAGAAAAAAATTGTTGGTAAGTTTTGTAATTAATTTTTGTAATTTTAAATATTTGTATTTTTAATTTCTTTTTTTTAAAAAAATTTGTGTTAACTTTCCCTTGTTGGTCTGAAAACTTTTTGATTTCGACTTTGAATAGTTTTTTGTTAGTTCACATCGTTTCATTCAATTTATTTTATGGTTTTTGTCTAAAATTTTTATTTTTAATTTTATTTCAATTAACAGGTGTTGGGTTGGTATGTGTGAGAGAGAATGCTTTTGGATGTTTAATTATACTCTTTTTAGATGAGTTACAAAATTTTACAGTCAATAAAATGTGTTTTGCTTTATGTTTTGGGATGTTGTCTTTGCTTTGTGTAGTGTACATTGATCTGACCCTTACAAAATCTCAAATATATATTAATTTATTCGCATCATACTCACTTCATACACTGCATCTCCATACTGATACACGGACACAAAATCTAGTGTATATATATATATATATATATATGAAGAATCAAATAGATTATTACTTTCATAATAAACAAACCCTTCAAATTTAGTTGTTCTATTGATTCGGAGTAGTATAAACTTCTAAAAAAAGATAATGTAATTTAATTTATTCTCTCTCAACATAAATAAATAATTTGCTTAATTATTTAGCTTTGGGTATAGAAAACAACGTAAGCATAGACGTACAAACACTTGTTTATTAATCAAGAATACATCACAGGGCATAATTTGCGGGTTAACATATAATAATAGAGGAAAAAATAATAAGGATTTCAATGCATTAATAACAACTAGTATATGTGTTCGTGTCATAAGTACGGTGTCGATATGACATCAGTTCAATGAATGATCGGGATAAACAAAACTCATAATTAACAGAGTAATTTAATCAAAACCTACAACTGAAAGGTTTTATATGTAATTGTAGATGAGTAATTCAAACATAACTCATTCCTGAAAGGTTCATTTATAACTTACATACTTATTAATCAATCAGAACTATCAATTATGTTTTGCATAATTTGATCAAGCCGTCAGTTAGATCATGAACTCTTTTATAATATAGATGTTTAATAAGAATGAATCGTCAAGTCCATCCGTAATTTATAGTAATAAAATTTTAAAAAATTGTGCACTCCATAACTATGCTCAACTGTCTCACATGTCTTATGCATATCTATATATATATATATATATATATATATATATATATATATATGTACAAACAAAAATAGAAATAATTACATTAGATGCAGACAGTTAGTACTTCAAATACATATGGCAAAAAAATATATATATTACAATAAAGCTCATTCTCACATATGTGTAATTGACTAAACCTATTTAGAAGTTGAAATTAAATTATCTTAAAAAATTTAATGATTGAGATTCACTCTCATATTCACATGTATGAGAGTAGTTATTCATTTTTAACTCTTTATTTTATCTCACTCTGTTATAAAGTCACATCTTACAATTAATATTATGAATAATCACACCCTGAGATTAATCTTCTAAACAATTACTCCTTACAAAACAACCTTACATTAATTTATATTACAATAGAGCTCATTCTCACACATGTGTAATTGACTAAAACTATTTAGAGGTTGAGATTAAATTATCTTAAAAAATTTAATGGTTGTGATTCACTCTTACATTCACATGCATGAGAGTAGTTATTCACTTTTAACTCTTTATTTTCTCTTAGTCTATTACAAAGTCACCACTTACAATTAATATTATGAGTAGTCACACCATGTGATTAATCTTCTAAATCATTACCCCTTACAAAACAACCTTACATTAATATAATCTCACAATAAAGCTCAATTGATTGACTGATACTATCTGGTCATGGAGGTTGATTTCGTCGCAAAATCAAACGTTCATAAGTCAGTTACATATAACTTCTTACAAATAACCCACCTCAACTATGAGTCAAGTTCGAATAACACCCCTCAACTACCACTTGAAATAATGTACCCCTTCAAGTATAACATTTTTTTAAAATATCACCTTATATTTAGATTTTGTCGTTTCAATTGACGAAATCAGATATACTCGCACCGTGTCATAGGCACGAGCACGAAGATCTAGTCTATATTATAAAAGAGATCAGGGGCTAATTAGCGGTTCAGATCGAATATTGTCAAACACAACTGATGGTCCAGATTGATTCATAAATATGTGAGCTATATATAAACCACATCTATAACCAATAATTATGTAATAACCCCTCATTTATAATTTTTTTTATTTATCATCTCCACAACCAATTACAGTTACATGAATGCTTTCCTTTAACACATTTTTTAACCACATCCTTTCATTTGAGTTGACGAGGTGATTATATATAATTTATCTCGAGCATTCATTGAGTTGTTTTAATGAGATATTTGTTTGTAAGTTTTGTAATTAATTTTTACAATTTTAAATATTTGTATTTTAATTTTATTATTAATATTTAGTTTGTAGTTTCTTAATTAATTATTATCGTAATCAACTGAATCTCAATTTAATTTTTATCCGACCTAAATTTATTTTTTTAAAAAAAACATTTATTCGTAAGTTTCGTAATTTTAAATATTTGTATTTTAATTTCTTTATTTTTTTAAAATATGTGCTAAGTTTTCCTTAATAGTCTGAAATATTTGTGATTTCAAAATAGTCTTTTGTTAGTTCATTATGTTTCATTCAATTTATTTTATATTTTTTGTTTGCTGCAATTTTCATTTTTAAGTTTATTTCAATTAACATGTACTGTGTTGGTGTGTGTAAGAGAAAATGTTTTGGATGCTTAATTATACTCTTTTTGGATGAGTTACAAAATTTTACAACGAATAAAATGTTTTATTTCTTTAATTTTCGGGAAGTCACCTTTATTGTGTATAATGTACATTGATCCGACCCTTACAAAATCTCAAGCATATACTAATTTATTCTTATCATGCTCGCTTCATGTATTGATCACTTCTATACTGATACCGTGTAATAAGGACGAACATAAAATCTAATATATAGAGATTAGAGGTAGTACATTTAATTTAAATATTGTAAGAGCACTTAATTATATTACAAGGGAGGAAACAGGATTTTCAAAAAATAAAGAGTTATGGTAGAGATTAGAGTCATTCAATCTATAGTCAAATTTCTGCACCAAAGCACTTCTCCAATTGGCCCCATTTGGACAACTATTTGAATACTCATAAGATCACTTGTATCTTCTATTCTTCTTCCCATATCCTCTAGCTACTACGTACCTGCTCTCAAATTCGTTTCAAAATAAATATCGTCTTAACTTATAAAAAATTATGAAATGTTATAAAAATATTTATTTATATTTTTTAAAGAATATTTATCTATTATATAAAACAGATCAGGTCAGTTACAAAAGCTATTTACCGACCATGATTTAGTTTTAACAAAGTTATTTACCGATCAAGATTAAATTTTTGGGAAAAACTATTTACCGGTCAGGATTAAATCTCATCTAAACTGTTTTTATCTCAACCTAATCTAATCTAACCGTTTCCTATTCACGTTTTTCTTCCTAAATCTCATCTAAACTGTTTTTATCTTAATCTAATCTAACCGTTTTCTATTCACATTTTTCTTCCTACGTTTTTATTTCAACCGGCTTTCTTCCATCCTTTTCAGGCTTATTTATTTATTTATTTATTTGATCCTTCTCTTTCATTCTTTAGTAAATCACTTTTGACCACCACCCCCTATCTTTAATTTTAAGAGTGAGAAACTAAAAAAGAAACGAAAATTGGTAGCTGAGTTCTCACTAATTTAAATAAATTTAATTATATATATATATATATATATATATATATATACACACACACACACAAACGTCACATACTAACACCGTCTCATACTGACATCGTCCCATGCTGACCCCATTTGGACAACTATTTGACTACTCATAAGTTCACTCGTATCTTCTATTCTTTTTCCCATATCCTCTAACTACTATGTACCTGCTCTCAAATTCGTTTCAAAATAAATATCGTATTAACTTATAAAAAATTATGAAATGTTATAAAAATATTTATTTATATTTTTTAAAGAATATTTATTGTAATTAAGTTATATCACTATTTTTTTTCTTTCAATAATCATCTTTAATAACATTTAATTTGAGCATAATAAATAAATCATTTTGACAAAATATGAACATATATTTCTTAAAATTCTATAACAATAATTATATTAGAACACATAATGTATCACTTCCTGTATCATTAAACAAATTTGAACATTGGTCATGTATTGGTACAAAGAAGGACACTATACAGGATCGTAAGGTGTAAAACTCTCTCTTGATTAACCCACCTAACTTGATCCATTACTATTATAAAAGAGGAAAACTGAAAATACATAAATTAGTGACATTGAAGTCTGGTCACATTTTTTTAGATTGTTTAAATTATCTCTAAACTTAATTATCAATACTATTTGCAGAATATCTAAAATACCCTTTAAAAAGTATACATCCAATTAATTAATCGGCCAAAATACGAATTACCCCACCAATGTTTTCACACAATCCCAAAGTGGTACCCAACCTAAGGTTTATGCTAAACTTATACTTGACATTTCAAATTGTTCCATTTTGCACCCTCGCCCTAACGGACGTTAGAAAACTAACAGGAATTTAGCATGTGCATATCACATGCAGGGATAATTTAGTCATTTTCTTTAATTTTTTTCTTTAATTCAACTTCTCCGCCAGAACATGGTCCACCTCTTATGGCACCCCACTCCAGGAATTTAAGGGCACAGCCTCGGCATATCCGACCTCGTCTTCTCCTCCGACAATCGTTTCCTCGCCACCGTCTCTTTCAAGTTTTGCTCCCACTAACACAGATCTTGATGAGTGAAAACCGATATGATTACGAGAGAGAGAGAGAGAGAGAGAGAGAGATCTGCTCCACCTCCATTATTGATTCTTAAAACTTTTCCAAAAAAAAAAAAAAAGAAGAAGAAGAAGCTAAAAGTAACTGTCTGCTCCACCTCTATGATTGATTTCCCTGTAATCGATGAAAAGATGAAGATGTGGCCGAAGACGAGAGGATACATAAGAGTGATTAATTAATTCTCCACCTCCTCGATAATCGATGTCCCCGTCAATTCTGCTTGCCTGACAATCTCCTCCATTGAACCCACTGTCAACATCTTCAACCCAATTGTTCTTCATCTTTTCTTCTTCTCTCCTCACTTTCTCTCTCTACCCTCCGTAGATCACCAATAAATCAACAATCCACCCCAAACCCTGATTTATCCTTGCCCTAAAATTACGAACAAATCTATGATTTTCAATCCCACTCTACCGACCAAAGGAAGCTAAATTTGTAAAAGGACTAAATTACCCCTGCATGTGAGATGCACATGCTAAATTTCTATTAGTTTTCTAACACCCGTTAGAGCTAGGGTGCAAAATGGGACAATTTGAAATGTCAGGCATGAGTTTGACACAAACCTTAGATTGGGTACTACTTTGGGATTGGGTGAAAACCTTGGGGGGTAATTCGTATTTTGTCCTAATTAATATATACCCATAGTCTTAATTTTTTTTTCTTCTCAATCTATTACTCTAACCACTAATTGATAGGGTTGACAATTGTGTGGGTTGAGTCAGGTATGAGTTGAATCGAAATGGGTAACGGGTCGAAATCCATTATAACCTAAATATTGAACGAATCGAAATGAGTTGGGTCAAAATAGGTAATGGGTCAACTCGGCTCAACCCACATTTTCTCCTAAAAATTAATGTATCGAAAGAAAAAAATTAGTGGGTTAAAATGGGTAACAGATCCGACACACTTTAACTAGCCCAACTAATATTTTTGGGTTGAAAAGGGTTAATGGGTCGGGTCGAATAAATTTTAAACCGGGTTGAGTGGGTTAATGAATTTTGAGTTGTAATTGACAAACCTACTAATAGATATCAATAATTTTAAAATTAATATATATCAAACTTTCCTTTTTAAAAAAAACACACACTTGCTATGATATTCATGTAATTTTTTAGCATTCTATTAATTTTACAATACTTTACTACACTATAGTGCAGACAAGATAATCAAAGTATTATAATATAAAAGCATATACACAAGCATGTATGGCAAAAACTTGTGTATAACTGTCATACGGATCTTAAATCAGTATGACGGAGCCCTAATTAAAAATTTGCGGATCATAATAGATAAACAAGATATTATTAAAAATCATAAAAATAATTCAGCCAAGATGGCCTATAGTTGATGGTTAATATTTGGGCGGAGGTCTGGGCTTGAAGTCCTTTAAGCCATGAGATTATATTTTATTGCTTATTAATGAGAAGTTTTTCATGTTCCTCTGGTGCCCCTGTAATTTCAAGGTTTGTCGTCGAAATTTTTATGTTTCTCACACATTACAATTTAATCCTCTATTAGCTTCGTTAGCCTCATTTGCCTTGGGATGCTTGACGGAGTATAACTGATTTTAACGAATATTAAGTGACACATTTAAAGCCAAATGTGACACATTAAAAAAAACAAAAATGAACATCTTTAAGGTTAAAAGTGACACTATAAAGAGAAATTTATTATAATTCTCATTAAAATACAAAATGACACTCTTAATACTAAAAAGTGACACATTTAATACTAAAAAGTGTCACTTTAAAACTAACGGTGACTGCTAAAAGTGACACATTTAATACTAAAACGTGACATTTTCAATGCTAAAAAGTGACACTCTTAAGGTCAATAACGAAGATTTTTATTTATAAGGCAAAATGACACTTGTACGGTCAAAAGTAACACATTTAATGCTAAAAGTGACACTTTTAATGTTATAAAGTAACAATTTAACGTCAAACGTAATGATTTTTATTTATAAAAGGCAAAACGCATATTTGGGCCATTGTACTTTTTCAAAAATTGCAATTAGGCCACTGAGACGTCAAAATTTTTGGTGCGACCACTATACCAGACTTATCTTGCATGTTAACCCTATTTTTGGATGAACGTTAAGTTTAATTGTTAAGTTATGTTAAATACCTATTTTGTCCTCGTCTTCTTCATCATCACCCTTTGCGATCAATTAAGGAAAAAAATCCCAGATTCCAAAAATAGCTAGCTAGTCTCCCCCTTCTCCGAGCTCTCTCTCTTTCCCCATCGCCGACCTCCTTCCTACTCCATCTCCTGCCAAAATCGCCCCCTCATCTTTTGCTCCTATCGTTCCAGAACCCTTTCCAATTCCAAATCTGAAACCCAGATCTCCCTCCATATGTTCTTGGTCTGCCCATTAACCCAAATTTGAAAGAAGTTTTGGAGAAAGAGAAAGGGGAAGCCATGGGCGAAAGTGGAAAACCTCACCATCGTCTCATTCTCGCCGGAGAAACAGCTAGCTAGCCTCCTCCTTCTCCGAGATCTCTCTCTCCCCATCGCCGACCTCTTTCCTGCTCCTATCATTCCAGCAGCTCATCCAATTCTAGATCTGAAACCCAGATCTCCATCCATATGTTCTTGGTCTACCCATTAACCCAGATTCGAGAGAAGTTTTGGAGAGAGAGAAAAGGGTAGCCATGGCGGAAGTGGAAGACCTCACCATCGTCTCATTCTCGCTAGAGAAACAGTTTCGGAAACCGGTGTTCGTCCATGCTAAAGCAGAAAAAAACCAGGCTATACATACTAGGCCGTTGCGTATCCATGCTCATGTGTTGGAAGGATCGCTCTGATTGACCAATCAACCGTTATTTGAATCTCATTTCACGAACAATTTTAATGGATCAACATTGATAAATTGAAGCTGCGTGTTGATTGTGCGATGATCGTATTCCAGGCGTAGTTTGATGGCGAAAATTGCAAAACCTTCTTCCATGTCAAAGCTTTGTGTGAAATTACTGAAGGAGAAGGAAGATCACAGAGCGATAACTTAATTAATTTGTATGTTCATATGAACAAATGAGAATGATCGAACAAAAAAAACATGTATTTTGATCAGTAGCTTCAATCTCACACTGATTTGTAAATGTTACGATTTAAACATGAAAGTCAAGTTTTTAAATTGATATTTCCAGAAAACGTCAACCATGCACAGCTATGGAGGCATTTCTTTTTTAAAAAATAAAACTTCTTCAATGCAAATTTGAAATTACAGTGGTATTTTTTGTAAAATTCTTGTTTATGGGTGAGGTCTTCCTCTTCCGCCATGGCTGCCCCTTTCTCTCTTTCCAAAACTTATCTCAAATCTGGGTTAATGGGTAGACCAAGAACATATGGAGGGAGATCTGAGTTTCAGATTTGGGTTTCAGAGATGAAATTGGAGGGGGTGCTGGAACGAAGGCAGAGAGAGCATGTCAGGGCTGAGATTTTTTTTCCTTAATTGATCGCAGGGGTGATGATATTGAAGATGAGAGCAAAATATGTATTTAACATAACTTAACGGTTAAACTTAATGTCCATCCAAAAATGTGGTTAACATGCAAGATAAGTCTGGTACAGTGGCCGCACCGAAAATTTTGATGTCTCAGTGGTCGAATTGCAATTTTTGGAAAAGTACAGTGGCCCAGATATGTGTTTTGCCTTTATAAAAAAATTAGACACTTTTCAAAGTGAAAGTAACACATTTAAGACTAAAAGTGACACATTTAAGCCCCAAAGGTAATACTTTTTTAGGGAAAAATTATAATTTTCATTAAAAATGCAAAGTGCCACTTTTAAGGCCAAAAGTGACACATTTTATACTATGAAGTGACATTGTTAATAGTAAAAAATGACATTCTGTATATATAAAGATGAGGGGTGACGCTGTAATTTTCAAAAACTAAGGGGTTGCTTTGAGATTTTTAAATTTTGTCCCATTTAACATGGATAGATCCGTCTTACGGATAGACCACCTCTTTATTAAAAATACAAAGTGATATTTCTAAAGCCAAAAGTAACACCGTTAATAGTAAAAAAATAACATTTTGCATATATAAATATGAAGGGTGGCACTGTAATTTTCAAAAACTAAGAGATTGTTTTGAGATTTCTGAATTTTGCCTCATTTAATCTGAATAGATCTGTTTTACGAATAAGGATTTGTAAGAATGTATTACATGGAGACCGCTTCTTAGTGGAGTCTTATTAATACAAGTGGAGGCTACTTGTGCTAGGTGATGCTCCTGATAATGACCAAAATATTCTACACTGTAAAATTACGATTTGATCTACTTACAAGATACTCACAGTTCGATTTTCGATTTTATAAAATATATTTGTTCTTATAATGCGTGCTAATTTTCTTGTATTATTTTTTTGAAATCTACCAAATATACTCTTGCTATTTATTATTCATTCCTTTCCGAGTAAAGAACACTTTATACTATTTATGATATTTTACTTAAAAAGTCTAGTTTTAAAAATTGTGTGTACAATATCCAAAATATTTCAATTGTATCTTTTATATTTGATATTAGTATATTGATTATGCTCAATAAATATTGCAAATATAACTAACTATAGTGTGAACTGTGAACTCTATTAACATATCGTACCACAACCACAAGACACAAGCTCATAATAACATATCTGGTAAAACACACAAATAGGTCACTCAACTTTACCCCTTTCTGCAATTCGGCCATCGAAAGTTTCAAATATCTAATTTGGTCACCCAATTTTTGTTCTGTTGCAAGCGAGCCCATTTTCTAACACCCTTTAGACTTGGACGTTAACTTTATGTAATTTCTCTATTTTGCCCCTATAAAAGGGATCCAATTGTAACCCAACAATGCTTAGGGGTTACACGTCTGGGGTCAACAATGTTTATTGTTGATCTTCATCTTCTTCAGGAAGAAAATCCAACAACCCAGTTTATTATGAAAACCCAAAAGCTAGAATCATCTTCATCTGGTCAAGTCAATGGAATGAATTTGACTGGAATCGAAAAGGAAAAAGAGATGGAGACCTTCATTTTTTGAAGCAACTTCACACCTCCATTTTTTGAAGCAACCCAACTATACCAGGACATTTTTTTAAGCAACCTCACACCTCCATTTTCTCTCTCTCCTTTTCCACAACAATGGTGCCCTCTCCACCGCCTCGTTGCTTACGTTTGCTAATTTCTCCCCACTCTCACTCTCTCCTCCTCCCTCCTCCAGTTCTGTTCTGTCGCCGATGACGACGACACAACCCCTGTCCGCGAGCTAGACTTCTCAAAACGTCGATGGTTCTTTCTCATCTCCCAGATCACTCTCCCTCAAATATACGTCACAGATCCGATCGACTTCTTCCACTATCAGTCTGGCTAGCTCCGTCTCCGACCAAACGACACCAACCCCAGCCCTCTCCTCACCCAGATCTAGCCAAGACCTTTCATCTCCTAGTTCAATCTCCCTCAAATCAACGTCCCAGATCCAGCCTTCATTCTCTGTCCACCAACAATTCTAGTGGTGATTCATAGGGGCAGGGCTTTAAACTATGTCCACCAACAATTCACGAAGGTCTTCTATGAGGCGTTGTGGGACCTTAAATTGATTGCCACTTCCTCGTCGATTGTGCGAGCTGTGTTTACCGGAGAAAGCAAAAATTTTAGGGACGATTTAGGAGAGAGAGTAGGTATTAGTTTGTAGTTTTTTTTTTTTGTCTTTTTACATCTTTCAAGTAATTAAAATACTTTTGACTTTTTTAACGTTGTTTTTCCTATTTTGCCCCTTAATTTAACATCCAAGTTTAACGGGCGTTAGAAAATGGGCTCGCTTGCAACAGAACAAAAGTTAGGTGGCCAAATTAGATATTTCAAACTTTCAGTGGCGGAGTTGCAAAAAAAGGTAAAGTTGGGTGGCCCATTTGTGTGTTTTGCCTAACATATCTAGTGTGAATACTAATACATTATTACATATATATTATATATCCGGTTAGTTCCATTCAAATAATTATGTTTAAACGTCTAATAATGAATGATTACATAACTAACATTAGAGTTGGTAATGATTACAATAATGTTTGAACATATTTAATATGTTAATATCAAATGTAAAGGTTAATATTAAAATATTTTAGAAATTGTAGACATGATTTTTGAAAGTGAACTTTAATGTGAAATATTTCAAAATATTCTACTAAATTATTTAACAAATACATTCATATTGGGTGAAAAAGTAAAAAATTTACGTTGACACACTTATAAACCCAAAAAAGAAAATGCATGCTCCGTTCGTTTTAAAAATATAATCAATTTTCTTCTTTAATTTGTTTTAGAGGAAAAAAAAGTATATTTAAATAAAAAGTCTCTTGTAAAACTGTTTTACGGATCTTAAATCATAACAAACTTACTTTTTTACAACTCAACTTATCAATATATTCAATCAGATTAAAAGGATTGGTTACATAGAAAATCGTATTCCCTAACTATTTGTCGGTAAAGAAAAGTGATACTCCCCTACTTAATCCAAGAAAGATATAAAGCAAAGGGTAATCCACGTAGAATTCCATGGAACTATGGAATATGGTGGGGGTGCTTTCTCACCGGCAAATCATTCGATTCTGAATTCTGCCAAACTGCGGAATAGCATCACCTGAAGGCTGAAGGGGTGGGCCACTCCCTCTCATCATTTTCCCAACACCACGAAACATGAACAAATAAAATCCTCCACTCCCCTTGGCCGAAGTTTGGAATCAAGTTTGTGTGGCCTATGATATTGAGTATTGACGGCCAGAATCAGTGGACCCAGAAAGGCAAACCAGTGGGCTCCAAAGTACATTAATATATCGGGTCCCACCTCACTAAATTAACTCTTTCCAGTTGAATCTCTTTTGTTTATTGCGCCTGCTGGCCCCTACTATTGGAACGTCCAGATTCCGTCTCCAATATAATAAAACCTCTCTACTTACACAAAGAACTGAATAATGTATCATTCAATAACTGCACAATACAATTACTCCGTATAAATTTATTTTATATTTAAGTTTAGTCTTTATATAAACAAAATTATTGATTTATTAAATTATTACTACTATTAATAATGATATCACATTAAAAGAATCATCATTGCACATGTAATATATATATATTTTAACAGAATTAAATGGAGTCAATTTTATGTTGAATTTGCTTCATTCTTTCAAAAAAATAAAATAAAAAAATCAATCTTCTAAATTAACATGTCAAACACACCCTAAGAAACTTTTAGAACCTCTTTCACACTGATCAAATCTTAAAGTTCCCCTTCCCCCTTCCCCCCTCCCCCCAAAGAGTAAGTTTTATATAGAATAATCTTACGGATCTAAATTCGTAAAACAAAGTCTCACTTTCTTACAACTTAATTCACCAACACACTTCGATTGAGTAAGGAGGATCCGTCTTATAAAAAATATCCGTAAGATTGTCCTACCTAGTTTTTACCAAAAAATATTATTTCCTTCTTGTCCTTACATTTTTTAAAAATATGTGATTTTCTTTTCTACTAATTTTTTTTCAACATTGCTAGTCTTAAAATTAAGACTATAACTTTCCTTAACCGCAACCAAGCCTCGAAGAAGAACAAAGTTATTTTTATTTAAAACAACATTGAGCTTCTTCAAGGTTAAGTTGTATAGGAAGTTACTGAATTAGTTATAAGGATTTTACCTTTTTTGTATCGATTCTATTTCGAAAAAAAAAAACTCAAATTAAATTTTCTGATGGGAGTATGATTTCCCCTATATTTAAGGAGTAATGAATTTCTAGAGTTTGATTAAATATGTCGTGAACTTATGAGAATATATACTAAGTGCATTTTTATTGGTCGTTTTATATTAACAATTTAAATATGGACAATAATGAAATTCAAAATAGAAAAAACAAATCCAACAAATATTGCTTTAACAAAAAAAAAAGCATTGATCGATTTTATGGCCTTACTAGCCTAATTAGGGGTGTAAATCGGAACCATCGAACCACGGAACCGAACCAAACCAAACCAAACCAGTCGGTTTGGTTCGGTTTTGGCCAAAGACGGTTCGGTTTCGATTTCAAGAATTGGAAAACCACGCGGTTCGGTTCGGTTCACGGTTTTTGATATCGAACCGAACCAAACCACCCTATATATTTTTATTTATTTATTATATAATATATATTATATTACATTTATTAACGACTTTGAACCTTTGATTTATTCATTATATATATATATATATATAGACGGATACTAAACCAAACAAAATCTTGATTATTGGAGAACTATTATTTTTTCCATTATTTGCGTTTATTTTAGAATTTGTATTGTTTTATTTATGATAATTTGTTGTTAGTAGATTATTTCCTAATTTTGATGTTAATTCCAAATTAAAATATTATTTTTATTGTTATTTTTAATGTTGGCTAATTTCATTAAAAATAATTTATATAAACCACAAAACCAAACCAAACCAAACCAAACCGAGTGGTTCGGTTCGGTTTGAGATTTTTGGAACCACTAGGAGGCGGTTCGGTTTGTGGTTTTGGCATAAACCAAACCAAACCGAACCACTTACACCCCTAAGCCTAATGCATGCATATATACATATTTAATTTCGAGGAATTCATTAAGAGTAGTACAAAAGACAACCCTTCATTTGAATTTGAGATCATTTGTGTAAGAATATAACTCTAAATACGATATATATATATATATATATATATATATATGTGTGTGTGTGTGTGTGTGTGTGTGTGTGCGGCCCAAACCGGGTCACGAGAGAAGAGAAGCACGAGCTAGTATCACGTGCCAGTCACGAGCATAATCAATATGGGGCCCACTAACCTAGCGGACAAAGTAATTGAGGCATCAAGCAACGAGCAGCGCGACTCCCGTCTAAACCTGGCCGGGCACATGCCTTTCCTATCCGGCAGGGGCCATGTCCGGGGACCACACTCACATCGGGTAAAGAATCAGATTCATCCCGTCAAAACCTGGTCGAGCACCGGCTTGGCTTGCCCGACCAGGGGCCACCCCTTGGATCTACACTGACCTCAGATCAGTACACATCATATAGCCGGGCAGAGCCTTGCTCGCCCGGGCACATATCAAGCAGGAAACTCCGGAAACTTGCTCTCCAGGACAAGTCAAAGGTTTCCATATCCGAGTAGGACACTTGCCTTATCTGCTCCTATATTTACGCGGCCAGCCGCTTATCATGCCTAAAATCAAGAGATTCTCTCCTTGATTGATTAGGTATCTAAGGAAACTAAATCTCATACGGATTAAACAACATTGGGGCCTATAAATACCCATCCATAACCGCAAATAAGGTACACACTCTTTCTTGAGCCTAGAAACTCCGTCAAATTCTCTCTTGACATTCATACTTGATACTTGTTCTCACGCCGAAGGGATTTCGCAAGGTCCTGCCTTGCACTTTCACTCAGGTTTTCTATGTTCTTAGTCAGGTTCAAGGAAGCAGATTCAAGCCCAGATATCTAACCCATCATACGGACGGCACAAGTTGTGATTTTGCCACATCCGTTTGGTTCCATTGCCGGGAAACGGAGTTTCAACACTTTCTTCAAGTTTTTCTGGTGTAAGTTTCCAGAAATCTTCTTATTGCAATGGCTGGTAAAGGTAGTAAGCATCATGCCACCGTCAGTAACCACCAGGCCGGAAGCCATCAGGTTGGAAATAATAATCCACCACCGTTGGTTGATTTGCCACTAAGGGCACCCCAAGGGGTGCTAACGAGAAATCAGAAGGTGGCTGCTTGGCACGCAACTCATGGCAATGACGTGCCATATGTTGAGGAGCAGCTGTCCCAGCATGCCAGCCAACGTGATGCCAGGCAGGTTATCAACGAGAAGCGCGATGCTCGTGCACTAGATCTCAGAACGCATCTAAATCGCCAGCGGAAGAATGGCCAGGATAGCCACATGAGTTTGTCCGGGCAAAACCCCGACCAAGAAGATGTTTGCTCGCAAGTCCAGCGTATTATAACAAGATGTATTACTCAACCAAAGAATCGCCCGCTTGGGCCACGCCTCGGTTCCAGTTGCAGATTTGGTGCTACCCGCTCTCAGCAATCCAGCACTTGTTGGCGATGGCCATGCCTCCCAACATTTGCCCACTCCAAATAGACGGATCCCATCCGTTATTCACATACCATCGGAGAAAGCTGAGGCGGTGAAACAAGCAGATGACCAGGCGGAGAGCAGATACAACCGTCAGAATCTTTCCTACAGACACCATCAACGGCAGGAATACCGTGCTCGGGAAGAGAGCCATAGCCGCCGTAGTCGTGAGCGCCAGGCGCATGCGCAACGCCCAAGATATGAAGCACGTGTCGCGCGGAAGCTGAAGCTTCTTATGAGCCAACTTTTTGCCCTCATGTGCGTAGCCACCAATCGGACCCTGCTCGCTCTTCCAGACTCACGATGGACGCAGAAAGGCGACTGTCCGAGAGAATGGAGGCCAAGAAAAAGGACATGGCCAAACAGATGGCTAATCTAGCCGTGGCCAAGCCCGGCTATGGGGCCACTAAGCCGCTGGAGGGCAGCTCGTTCACTCCAGAGATTGATAATGTGCCACCTACGCAAGGGGTTATCTTCCCGCAATTCGAAAAGTACTTTGGGAAGACGCGGGCAAGCGATTGGCTTAGATCGTTCGAAACACAGATTATGATGGTTACCGATGTGGAAGCCTTGAAGATGCGGGCATTTGAGGGAGCTCTTTAGGGAAAGGCACAAGCACGGTCAGCGTGAGTCCCCGCGATCGATTGGTACCGGGCAATGCCCAGAAAGTTCTTGGAGGAGTTCGGCACCGCGAGCCCAACCCCCAAAAATCGTTTTGACCTTGCCAAAATTAAGCAAGGTGACAACGAATCCTATGGTAGCTACCTGAAGAGATTCGAGGAGATGCTCGACCAGGTGACCGCCACCAGTGACCCTGAGATCACGTTCTGCTACCTTAACAACATGAAGGCAAGACCCCTAAAAACAATGCTCGCCATGAATCCGGGGGCTTCGAAAGCAGAGTTGCTAGCAAGTTCCCATCTCTTCTGCTCGACTGAGAGTGTCAAGGGCGACAAAGCCAAAATCAAAGACATGGCTCAGGACAGCTTGGCCACGCCAGCGGACAAGAGCCCCGAGGGCAACCACCGCCCGTGTAGAGACAGGAAGAGATCATCTACCCCCAGACAGAGATTCAGGGAGGCACAGTTCACCCAGCTAAACATTACGCGGGAAGAGATTATGTTCCAAATTGGAGATGCGCTGCCAGTCCCTTATCCGCTTGACCCCGCACGCTCACACCCGGGACAACACGAAGTACTGCGATTACCATCATGGTAACGGCCACACCACTGAGGAATGCTTTGTGTTGAAGCGGGAGATACAAAAGCTGATCAACGCGGGCAAATTGGACCCCTTCAAAAGGGATCAAGGCGCGGGCAATAATGCCAATAATGACCAACCAGGAAGACCCCCAAGAGGAAGAGGCGGCCAGGCCCCTCAGATTCTAAGGGTGATCAATGTGATTTAGGAGGAGCTCCCGTCTAACACACAGCTCGGGAAGCACATCTATTCCTTGTCTAAGGCTGTCAACACACCAGCGATACAACAGGCAGGAGAACAGAGTATCTTCTTTTGAACGACTGGCAAGTACTCCTTTGGCGTCCGAGCAACCGCTGGTTATTTCTTGTCTAGTGAACGACTGGCAAGTTCATAGGGTGCTGCTCGACACTGGAGTGTGTAGGGACATCATGTACTACTCATGTTTCAAAGGATTAGAATTGCCAGACGCCAGGCTCAAGTCTTATCTGGGGAAGCTTGAGGGGTTCACTAACCATCAAGTAAATGTCAAAGGCACTATCGAGCTGGAGGTATTCATGGGCGATGGGGCACAAACCCGGATAGAGATGATCACATTCCTAGTGGTCGATCTAAAATCCACGTACAACTGCATTCTGGGTGCCCCGGCAATAGCCAAGTTCCAGATGGTCACCTTTCATCCCCCACCAGAAGGCTAAATTCTACACCGAGGAAGGAATAGGCATCCTCAATAGCAAGCCCCAGGCAATGTGGGAGTATGTTCGAGATTCCCAGCGGAAGAAGCAGAAACTAATTGTGGACATTCCCGACCAAACTGTAACGGCTCCCGAAAAAGAGGTTCCCACCGACACTGCCTCAGCCTCTATCCCCATAAACAACATCGAGCTCGGGGAAACTTCTAAAGCGGCTGATCCCATGGAAACAGAGAATCCCGAGCAAGCCCCGACACCAATGCCCTCTAGGCGCAAGACTAGACGCCTCGAGCCACAAGACATTGAAATGGATACTCTGCAAGTTCGCAATGAGCTCGATATTCAGCCAAAGGGCGAGCTGGAAGAAATAATCATCAATCCCGCCTACCCTGAGCAGAAAATTAAAATCGGGAAGGCCATGTCTCCCGAAGCTCGGGAAAGGTTGATCGAGCTACTGAAGAACAACCTAGATGTGTTCGTCTGGACTGTCGAGGACATGCAAGGTATCAGTGAAAGTGTTGCATGCCATGACTAGAACTTCGGCCTATCCAGCAGCGGCCAAGGAAACACTCCCCTGAGAAAAATACAACTATCAAAGCAGAGGTCAAGAAGCTTCTGAAAGCAGGTATCATCGAGGAGATCTAGTACCCGACCTGGTTGGCAAACGTAGTAATGGTCAAGAAGGCCAATGAAAAATGGCGGATGTGCGTCGACTTCACAGGCCTCAACAAAGCCTCCCTGAAAGACTGCTACATGTTGCCCCGCATAGATGTGCTCGTAGACTCCATAGCTGGGTTCGAAATGCTAAGCTTCCTGGATGCATACTCAGGGTACCACCAGGTCAAGATGAACGAGCATGACAAGGCAAAGACAGCTTTTCGAGCAACGGGGGGCCTTTACTGTTACAAGATGATGCCCTTCGGGCTGAAGAATGCATGGGCTACCTATCAGCGTATGGTCAACAAAGTCTTTGGCTCTCAACTCGGCAGAAACATGGAAGCGTACATAGATGACATGGTCATCAAAACAAAACGTCGCGAACATACTCTTGACCTGGTAAAAACGTTTGCCAATCTGCGCAAACATAACATGAAGCTGAAACCGAGCAAGTGCGCTTTCGGGGTCCGACCAGGAAAGTTCCTCGGGTTCATTGTTAACCAGCGCGGAATAGAGGCGAACCCGGAGCAGATCCAGGCCTTACTCGACATGGAGCAGCCTTACTGCATCAAGCACATCTAGCAGCTAAACGACAGAGTCATCGCCCTTGGTCGCTTCATCTCCCGATCAGCGAAAAAATGCCTCCCATTCTTCAAGGTCCTGCGCGGCAACAAGGGTTTCGAATGGAACGCAGATTGTGCCAAAGCCTTCGAGCAGCTCAGGGAATATCTTGGCAAACCACCTCTCCTCAGCAGCCCCGTGCCCGATGAGCCTTTATATGTGTATTTAGCAGCCACGGACCAGGCCGTGGCCACTGTTTTAGTTAGGGAGGAGCTAGACATTCAAAAACTTGTGTATTATGTATCAAAGGCCCCCAGACCTATTGAGGGTCATTATTTTAATGTAGAAAATTAGCTTACTTGCTTGTCATAGTTGCCCGAAAATTAAGGGCTTATTTTTCTGCACATGTAATTTTAGTATAAATAGACGCACTACTGCGCAAAGTTCTTCAAAAGCCTGATTCATCGGGCAGACTGCTCAACTGGTCAATCGAGCTCACGGAATTCCACATAGACTACTTGCCCAGGCGAGCAATCAAGGTTCAAGCCTTGGTTGATTTCTTGGTAGAAACAAGCTTCACCCAAAGAAGAAGAACTCGAAGCCCAATGGCCACGATCCCTGCACAAGCACACAACCCCTCGGCCGACTCTGTTGGGATCTTTATGTGGATGGAACAGCGAGCAAAGTCGGGAAAGGAGCTGGCATCCTTCTCATAGCTCCCGACGAAATCACAGAGTTCGAGCTGGCACTTCGGTTCAAATTCCCCGCCTCATATAACATTGCCGAGTATGAAGCAATGATCGCCGGTCTTGAGCTCGCAGCTGACATGGGCGTGGAAGCGGTCACAGTGTACTTGGATTCACAACTAGTAGTGAACCAAGTCCAGGGGGAATATATGGTGCATCACCCTTCCCTGGTCAAATACTGCGAGCTTGTCAAAGAAATCTTGAGGAATTTCAAGTTCTGGGAGATCATCAGAATTGATCGCCGACAATATGCGAGCAGACTTCTTGTCCAAGATCGCTGAAGCAAACCTAGTACTGTTAAATCCTTCGGTAATGATTGAGCATTTGGAAACTCCGGCCATTGATAGGTCCGTAGTCATGGAGATCGAGCCAACGACCAGAAGTTGGATTGATGACTACAAAGACTATATCGAACAAAGAGTCCTCCCAGCGGACAAAGTTATAGCTACCACAATCAGAAGTCAAGCTTGCAGATACTCGGTAGTCGGGGGAATCCTGTACAAGCGATCTAAGGTCAAACCCATGCTTCCCTGCGTTACCCTGGAGCTAACTGAGGGTGTTTTATATGAAGTACATGAAGGGGAATGTGATGCGCGCGAACGCAACACGGGCAAGATTACCCGACCATATCAAGTAATAAAGTTCGTAAGTACGAGTCGATCCCACGAGGAATGCACGTAATTCTCACTCCAACTAAGTACCGAAATTATGCTAACTAATTATATTTGAGCGAAAATAAAATGAATTAAAATCTAAAAAAAATATAAACAACCTAGAAAGCAATTAAATCTATACTACTGCGGAGGTGGTTTGGCAACAACAAATCAAGATAAAAAATGTAGGAACACATTATTTCTAGTCTAATCGGTGTTTAATTTAATTCTCTTTTTGCTTTTCTTTAACTCAAGTCTTGGTAGTCGGACGCGCTATTTTATTCGTTACGGGCTTTCGCTACGTATAGCAAATCTAGCTATCTCTCAACCTTGCTACGGCTCATATCATCGTAACACATAACATAGGGGAGAAAATAACTGCATGTGTAAACAAGCATCCAAAGACTATCTACGCTCGATCTCCTTTCGGTCTCACGCCACGCAAACTACTATTGTGATTTTCGGAATAATAGGAAGGGCTTTCGCTTCGTATCCTATCATTCTAGTCATCATCTAATGGTTCGCTATGCCATTAAAAGCATGAAGCACACACAATAATAACCAAGCGCATGGGTAATACTTCGAAAAAAAAATATCTCTATATTTTTCTACAAGTCATGTTGGTAGCCAAGACAAATAAAATTTGTTAACTACGGGCTCTCGCATCTTATAGTCAACCATAACCTCCCCGACCTCGCGAATGGCTAAGGTGGTTCGATCGCGTGTCAAACCTAGTCTCATTATGGCTATCGGTGTGTGTCACAGAACACCAACTATTAATTTGATTGGTCCGAAATATAAAGGTAGCTCTCGATCCTAAATATTTCTAAAATCATTTAATTATTGGCCAGATAATTAAAAGCATTAATTTCACAAAATAATAACCAACATGCTTGTGTACTAAATAAAGAGATAATTTAAATTAAAATACTACATTGGACATAGAAAATAATTGCATTTCCATAAATATTCTAAGCATAAACCAAATCAACATTTACAAAGTAAATCAACCCAAGAAAACATAACAAATATCTAAAAATATAAGTAGAAAGAATTGAACCGAAGAATCACGAATCCGGGGTTGAAATCTTTTGCAAGTGCGTCCTTGGCCCTTGATTTGATGCTCAAAACCTTCAATGGTGATCAATCATCGGAGATTTGGTGTAAAAATGGTGGAAATGGGGGCTGGTGCCCCGTTTAGGGCTTTCACCCGTAAATGGGGCTTCTTCTTCAAAAATGATGGCTGCTGGAAACAAAATGGAGGAGGCAAAGGGAGGGCCGGACAAGCAAGGGAAATTTAGGGAAGACAAAGGAGATTTAAGGGCAAAAAAGGAAGAAAGAAGGAGGCTGGGCACGGCTGGGGCTGGGCAGGAACCATGGAGGATTTCGCGGGTTGCTCCAGGTGAAATGGGTAGGAGGATGTGAGGGAAAGTGGGCTGAAGGTGGGTTGGATGGGCTGGAACACGTGGTGGTAGCACGGCCGACCCTGATCCGAAATCTTCACAATGGAGGGAAGCGCAGACGCTAACACGTGGCACCAGCTGGTCTTCGACAACGCGCCAGGGACTTCTCTGCAATTGCGACGGCTTCCCTACAGTTTCTGATTATTACTCCGGTACCCCTGGAATCCTGTTTCTTGGCGCCGGCCTGCTCACTTCCAGTTTTGCATTTAAGTCCTCCGTTAGCTTTTTTTAGCCTCCGTTAGCCTCTGAATGCCTTGGAACCTTGACGGACTTAACAGGCATTGACCAAATATTTTCCAAAACAACTTTTAAACCCGGAATTGTCTCAAATTTCGTGCTAAACACCGTATTAAAGCTCGATTATGCATGGAAACCTACATTAAGCACAAAAACACAAATAATAATATTTTCAAAGCATAATTAATTCAAAAATAGCACAAAATAAAAGAAAATTCCCGGGAAAATTAGTGGAAATCTTGTGCTCATCAAAATGTGGCGGTCACCCAGAGCTCTTGAAAAAAGTTTTTGCTACGGGGTATGATCGATAACCCTCGAAGCAGAGAAAGTATGTCCAAGTGTGACAAATGCCAACGAGGCGGACATACCAAGGCTTCCATCCACCGCACAAACTCCGTCGCGGCTGGCGGATTCGACATGCTGGGAATCGATTTGATCGGTCCATTCCCGCTAGCACAATGCAAGTACAAGTATACAGTGGTCACCATAGACTACTTTACAAAGTGGATCGAAGCAAAGCCCTTGGCTAAGATTTCAGAGGCAAATGTCATCAAGTTTGTCCACGATCAACTATGGTGCAGGTTCAGACTTCCCCGAGCAATCATCCCCGATCACGGCACCTAGTTCTTGGACAAGTTTACGACTGAGTGTGCTCGCCTGGGCGTCAAACATTGGCAATCATTCGTCGCTTACCTTCAAGGCAACGGCCAAGCAGAGGCCGGAACAAACAGTATCAGATGCACTAAAAAGAAACCTAGAGGGCGTGGAAAATGGGTGAGGAACCGCAGCTTGCGGGGCGGTCGTAACCACGTCGCCCAAGGACCAACTGGAGAAACTCCGTTTGCACTTACCTATGGATCTGAAGCAATGATCTCGGTAGAAATGGCCTTGCCTAGCTATCAAGTTTCCCATTACATCGAGCAGAACAATCAGCTTGCCCGTGCAATAGACCTTGATCTGCTTGAAGAAAGAAGGCTGGATGCACGACTTAGGATGATCAACTATAAGCAGCGAGCAAAGGCTTATTATGACAAAAGGTTTCGAGGTAGAGCTTTCATGGTCGGAGACTGGGTACTCAGAAAGATTGAGGTAACAAGTCAACGGGCAAAATGGGGAAAGCTATCGCCTAACTGGGAAGGGCCTTTTCAAGTCACTGGTATAGTCAGAGAGGGCACCTACATGCTTCGAACTTAGGAAGGGAAAGACTTGAATCATCTTTGGCATGCAGATCACCTAAAAAAGTACTATCCCTAAGTTAGTCCCCAGTACACAAACGAGCAAGACCTCAGTCCTGTTGTGGGTCACTATTATTGATCAATAAAATGTAAGTTTTTTACATGTTATTCGTTTAAGTTATTACGATGTTATTTATCAATTGCATGGGGATTGCTTGACAAAATCTATTCACCCGGCAAGTAAATAGGGTCATGCCTGGTCAATCTTCCTCTACTCCCGAGTATTAGTGAGCTTATCCTCTCCGTGAGTAAGATGGGGCCATGCCCGGTTCACATACTACTATACTAGGATGCCCGCCAGGTGGTAGGGGCCCTACCCATAAGGTAGCGGCTAACTATCTCGGATTCCTTTAGTGACCGAGCAACACTGTTAGTCGTGTATCTCTATACCTAGTTGATATACTAGCAACAGCTTCGACGTACAAACGTCAAACAAGGCCAAGCCCGGTTAGCTAGTCGTCGTTCAGAGTTAGGCCATGCCCACTAGGCAGTCTTCAGGATGCTCGCCCAGGGCGATAGCGACCATGTCCACTCAAAGCCTTGGCTAGAACCAAGCACTTATACCAGACATCTGCCTGGGTAACCTCTCAACTTAAATAATAGGTCTGCTTAATTAGCCTTGTTATTTTCAAATTGATAATTACAAGTTTGCATGCTCGATTAATTTTAGATGCTCGTCATGTTTCTGGGGAATACATGTACTTGTACTAATCGATGGCAGGAGAAATACGAGCAAGGAAACAATTATCGAGCAAAATCAAAACAGAATCAAAGAATACTAGCAAAAGGAACAACTGACAAACAAAAAGGTTTTCTATTCATAAGTATGGAAAAATTACAGTCAAAGACCAAACAATGGCGCGCAGGCTGAACAAAAATGATAGACCTTGGGCTAAGCCTGAGCAGGAGCCTGCTCTGGAGGGGGCGGAAGACCTTTAGCCGAAGCACGGAACTGCTCTGCATATTCAGCGTTTAGAGCCATGCGGGCAGCCTCTTTCTCAGTCGCTTTTGCATCATCCTCGGCTATCATCTGCTCGGCCCTTGTGGCCTCCAAAGCATCAACCAAGGAGCACACGTTCTGACCCGTGAGGAATGGGCTAACCGAGGCGGCAACCTGCTTCAAATGTCGGCCACTTGCGAGCCTCTAGCTCCTGGGACTACATGAGTGGAACCGACGGGCAGCAGTAGGGTTCAGACGGCCCATTCGGCCATAGTCTGCAGGTCCACTACCCCGCGGCCAGTGAGCAAGCAGATAATATGATTGGTGCCATGCTGCGTAATAGGGCATGATGGTCGTATCCACAACATCCTCAAAAGCAGGGGAGCTTTTATAATTCTCCACTGCAGTCTCCTCAGCATTCATCAGCTTCCCCATCATCTCGGCCATGCGGTCTTCGTCCTTGATAACCTACATCTTGAGGGCATCTCGCTCCACATGCACATTCTCCCTTTGCTTAGTGACATCGGCCAATGCAGTCTTCTCCTTCTCCAGATCGGCCTGGTCCTTTTTCATCTAGCCAACCAACTCTTTTTTCTCAGCAACCAGAGTGCTGTTTTGGGCGGCCAACTTCAAGTTACGCTCGAGCATCTCTTTTTCTTTCTTTTTGGCCGCCGCGTCGTTGGTATCCAGTTGGTCGGCCAGAGTGGCCGCCTGCTCAACCTTCTCTTTTAGAAGGGCCTCAAGTTCCTTGTACCCGGCCGCCATCTTCTTACGAGCATCCTTCTCCTCATTATACCGATCATAGAGATTGGTACATGTGGAGGCGATCTGCAGATAGAGGACAAATAGTCAGAACGGGAAATAAGGAAGAAAAAGAAAGGCAAACTACGGTCAAATACTTTACTTCGCTCAGACAGAGCCCCACGTTTTCGACCAAGACGTGATCGGCAGTATCTCGGTCTCGGGCAAGGTCATCATGCAAGGCCCTCTCTATGATGCCTTTGCCCACCAGGCCACCCAGGCTTCCGCGAGCGTGGAAATCGATACCCCCCAGTAACGGGGCATCCCAAAATTTCTTTGACCAACGCTCGGGCAGCGCTGGTGGTGGAGGGCATCTTGAAACCGGTCTGCCTTTAGGTTGCCACTTCGCCTTGAGTCGGGGCGGAAATTATAGGATCAGAGCTCGAACCACGGGGGCGCACGTTCCGAGCAGGAGGAGGGGAAAGACTCTTCTTCCTTTTCCCCGTGGCCTTGGCATATTTAGGGGCGGGCACCACGGAGATGTTGGCAGCCGGGGGATTGGCAGCTTTATCAGTAATGGCCACAACGGCCTTTTTCTGCAGAGCCACGATGACTTTCGGCACCGTTATCTTCTGGACCGGACTCGCGGCCCTGCCCAACGCCGGTGTTTTCTTAGCGGGCGGACAAAAGGGCACCTTCGGCAAGGCCACGGGCTCGTTGGCCTTCAGATCGGCTGCCCGCTGGTCAGCCTGCTTCTTCCTCATTTTCAACAGCGCCAAGTTCTTTATCCCTGAAACACGAAAAAACGCGGTCAACACTATTGAAAAACAAAGCTCAATCAAAGTAGAAGTAAGAAATATTCGTGGGTAGGGGGTAACCGTTCTCGTCCTGGTAAACTGGCTGGCAGTTCGCACCTGGGCCTAGCCGTTGGCATTCGACACATTCACGTTTAAACATCTGCCCGTGGCAATTGCTCTAGTATGGATGAGGGCTCTCAGGAACGTGAATTAAGAGAGGCTCCACCCGAGGAACTTCTGCCCGCATCACTCCGGCAAGACACAAGTTACGCGGATTACACAACCGCTCTTTCCAATCGAGCAGAAATTGCTGGCCGACGCGCTTCTCATTCTCCTCAATAACCCCTACGGCAGCCTTCAACGCCGCTAGCCGGGCAATCTCCCCCAAGCTGAAGTCTTGCTTAGAGACCTTGGGGATCTTGATTTCGCTGGTCACTGTGGGCGCGAATGGCCATCCAACCCGGGATTCGATAAACAAGACTCTCTTATCCCAGGACTCCACCTTCCCGGGAACATCAGCCAGCAGCCATAAAAAGTTGGAGTTGGCCCTCACTCCAATTGTCCCGCCTGTACTCGGGGCAAAAACAAACAACTTGCGAAGCAAGTACATATCAGGCTTGAACCCTAGTAGGCGGCTCGCCACCGTGAAGGCTGTGATGGCCCGGACAATATTTAGCATCAAGTCACAGGGCACGGCTTTGGTCTCGTGCAAAAACCAGGAAGGGCTCTAGCGGAAGGCGTAGTCCTATGTGGAAAAAGTCAGCGAAAAACAAAAGTTTGTTTCCCTGCTCACGGGAAAGCTTAACACCAGCGGGCACATCCATCTTGCTCGCCCGATAATAAGCAGAGTCGATACTGAGGGACGTAAGCCAAGCGGTCACTTTGTCAGCTGTGTCCAATGTAGCCCAGTGAGTGGCATACCGGCTCTCGTCTGTATTCACATACCAGTCGGGCTCTTCATCCTCCTCAACAATTTCTTCAAGTGTGACCTCCACTTGAGAGCCGCTGACCATTTTGTAGCAGCGAGCAATGGCAATGTTGTCCCGGTCATCTGCATCATCCTCAAGTGTGGTTTCCACTTGAATGCAGCCTGTCTTCTTTAGGCGTCGGGCAAGAGGCATGTTATCTGCCTCGTCAGCCTCCGAGGCCTCTCCAGCCACCTCTCCTTGCTCGGTCGAACCTTCAACGTTGGCTACCCGCTGTTCAGGGCCCAGCCCGCCAGCATAGCCACCAGTGACACTGTCCTTTCTAGAGTCTTGTCCATAGAGGAATCAACTAGGTCAACTATTGGGGCGGCCACGCGCCTAGGGACCGTAGGCCCGGCCACGGATCTCGCTCCCTCATCCGACTCATAGTCAACGAGAGGAGTTTTCTCGCTGCTCAAAGAGTCATTCTTTCTGCCGTAGCTGAAGGCCTCGCCGTCATTCTCTGAAATATTAGACATCTACAAAGAGATCGAGGAAGGAGAATCAATGTTCTGCCCGGGTAACCGATAAAGCAAAATGGGGAAAAATTCCTAAGTCTAGGTACACCAAAGGGGCCATGCCCGCCTAGCGAGCAAGACCACATGGTCTTTTCCTCGATCTCTACCTAAAGGTCAGTTCTATTCTCATAAACCCTACCAGAACTACACGAAGACAAAGGGATTAAACCCAGAAATCTTCGTTCAAATCGGAAAAGCAAAGAGCATATCATAAAAGGGGCAAGAAACTTACGTTCTGTGGGGTTGAAGCGATTCGCTATGAATAGTTGGTGTTGAAACTGAACCAACGCAAAGATTGCAAGCACCAGGAGCGAATGAACAGTGGGAATTGTTGAGAAAGGTCACCGGAATCTGGAACGCTCAGGGCACCGGCAGCAAGAACTCTCCAGAAAATCTTCTCTCTAAAAACTCAAGAACGGTAAAAGAGAAAAGAGGGAGAAGGGTTCACCTTTTATAGGCCGGGGTTTACGGTTATGGGGGGAAAGGGGGAGGCCGAAACGGCGTCTGGAAGGACGACCCATCATCACCAGGGGCACGACGCATTAAATGCGTTGCTTCGTGGTCGGTGTCCCCATCAAATCACCTCAGCCTTTGACGGCACACACGCCCTTTCGTCCACGCGCCCGGTAAACCCTTAGCGGCAAGCTTCCTTAGTATGCTCCAGCTGTTTCCTATTGAAGCCCCAGAACCTTCCACAAGTCTGCTTTCTCAATCCTCCTATTTTCTCCAAAAATCACAATTGTTGAGACTCGTACGAGCAACATCCAGCATGTACGCTCCCTGCTCCGAGCATGAATAATCGCCAGACAAGGAGCTAGGGGCCACTGATGTGCCCGGCCCAAACCGGTTCACGAGAGAAGCACGAGCTAGCATCACGTGCCAGTCACGAGTATAATCTATATGGGGCCCGCCGACCAAGCGGACAAAGTAATTGAGGCATCAAGCAACGAATAGCGCGACTCCTGTCTAAACCTGGTCGGGCACAGGCCTTGCCTGTCCGGCCAGGGGCCATGTCTGGGGACCACACTCACGCCGGGCAAAGAATCAGATTCATCCCGTCCAAACCTGGTCGAGCACCGGCCTGGCCTGCCCGACTAGGGGCCACCCCCTGGATCTACATTGACCTCAGATCAGTACACATTAAATAGCCGGGTACAGCCTTGCTCGCTCGGGCACATATCGGGCAAGAAGCTCCAGAAACTTGCTCTCAGGACAAGTCGCCTTATCATAGGTCATCGGATACTCTCTCCTTGATTGATTAGGTATCTAAGGAAACTAAATCCCAGACGGATTCAACGACATTGGGGCCTATAAATACCCCTCTATAACCGCAAATAAGGTACACACTCTTTATTGAGCCTAGAAACTCCGTCAACTTCTCTCTTGACATTCATACTTGATACTTACTCCCACGCCGGAGGGGTTTCGCGAGGCCCTGCCTTGCACTTCCACTAAGGTCTTCTGTGTTCTTAGTCAGGTTCAAGAAAGCAGATTCAAGCCCAGGTATCCAACTCATCATACGGATGGCCCAAGTTGTGATATTGCCACATCAATATATATATATATATATATATATATTGACATTAATAATGACATCCAGCAATGCATAATCATACTAGGAATTTTTGAATAATTAATTTAGGTTAAAAGGCATTGTTAAATTAATTTTATGGACAAGATATTATTAATGTTGCTGGCTTTCATTTGGTGGGATGCGCATTATTATGGCCCATTGTCAGTCAATCAACCGGCAAACTAAGACATTTATTATCACATCATTCATAATCATTCCCTAAATTGGGAATCTGTTTAGAAACCATAATTAATCATCCATCCAGCCCTCCAATCTCTGCTCTCTTTTTTATTTTTACTTTTTTATTTCTTTTTTCATTATTAATGTCAATTGTTAAAGTAGGCTCACCTTTGAGATAAAGAAAGATATGTATGTCTTTCTTTTTTCCGTTATTTCACCAAGGCTATATATTTTCTCCGTTTTAATTTGATTGTTCCTTTTTTCTAAGCTTTTCCTAAAATAACTATCTTTTTTTTATGATCAATTATTTACTAGATTCACGTTTGCCTAATCTCATTCTAAGAACATTCATGTAATTATGTTACAAAAATTACTTAAAAGTTAACCTTAATTTTTATTTTTTACATAAAAAAAAGGAAAAAAAAACACTTACTAGTAAGAGTGTCAATCCGAGCTGCCAATCTGTCAAATGACTCAAATCAAATGGTTTGGTTCGGTTTTGTAACTTATATGATTCACTTCGATTTAAATTTTTTTACAGCCGAACAATTCGATTTGTACATTGGCTTGCCGAGCAATGCCAAACCGAAGCGAACTAACATTGTTGAATTGAGCCGAACCATCAAACCACCAAGCTTACCTTTATTAGTAACTAGTTTTACACCCGTACGTTAAACACACGGCCATATAATTTTTTTAATTAATTTACACTCAAGTGAAACAAAGAAGAAAAAAAAAATTATAAAAAAAAATTGTTGGAGACAATTACTTTCGATATTAAAAAAAAGTTTTGTTTTGATTTAAAAATTAGAGACTTATATATTTAAGATATGAGAAAATAAAGTCAATTTTTTAGAAAATAAAGACAACTGTGTCCTTCACTAAATCTTAATTGTAGCAATAATTTTAGAAATAGTTCTAAACATAGCATTGTTATAAATTAAAATATGATGAATATATGGTCATATAGTAATTGCATTATATGAAAAGTAATAAACAATTAAAAGAATATACTACAAAAGAAGAGAAACTAATTATAAATAATTACATCAAAAAATAATAACATTATGAAAAAATCTAAACGTTATCGTGGTATTTCAATAATCCCCCGTTTACTAAACAAATAGAGAGGAAGAAAGGAGAGGAAAATAGGAAGCCTCAACTGGCAATCTCCCTTATTCTTTATCCCTCTCAGGAAATATCACTTATTCTCACTGGCGATCTCTCTTATACTGACCGTCCACACCACAGTACGCTCTCTTCCTCTCGTTTCATATCTCGCTCGATCCGATCCATCTCTCTTTCTTTAATATTAAACTTTATTCTGAGGGAAAAATATTGATTATATTTTTTCAGTGATTTTTCATTCGGATTTAATGAAATAACTTAAAAATATTTTGTTTAGTTATTTCATATAAAAAAACGTTTTTGACACTCAGATCTACTGTGAATTTGATAATATTTTTATACATTGATTTTTGTTATTTACTTTTAGATAAATCTCCGAACTGGTTTAATCATTTAGTATTCTCGCAAGATGATTTTTTCTGGTAATTTTTATTTCATACTACTTCGAATTTGTCAATGGTTCTTTTACATCTCAAATTTTGGGTATTTCTTGCTTTACTTGTTTTTTTAGTATAATATTTCAACATTTGATAGATTCATCTTATGAACTAATGCATTTTCATTAATCATCATTTATAATGTGTTGATTTATTTCTGTTTGTTACAACCGAAAATTGAAAACAGTGTAAATTTGGATAATTGATGGTGAAAGTTCCAAAGAGTTTTTGAATTAATTAATTAAATAATTTATTAATTGTTTCTTGTTAATATGAGTTTCTATTTTGGGAAACAAAGTTTTGGCGGGATTTTTCCCTATATAGACTACCCTGCTTTTATATATATATATAGATATTGGTCACACTAGACACTTTATCTACTAATTATTTTGAAGTCTCACTACTTGATTTTCTTTTCTTTTTTTTGTTGTTTATTTTCACATTAAAGTTTGATTATTTGCTTATTGCACTCTTTTTTAATTTAAGTACAATTTTTAGGTGAATTGTGATGTTTTTTTAATCATATTATTGATTATTTTCTTTTTTATTAAGAAAACAAAAGATGTGCGTGTGGGTTGAATGGTTATTTAATTTTTTTGGGGGGCTTAATTAGGAAGTATTCAGGTTGTTTGGAACTTGGGGAATTAAAGACGAAGAAATTTGGACTAAATCTAAATGAGAGCGGGTAGGAATATGAGAAGAAAGACATATCTGCCGTGAACCCGAACCGTTGTGATGTTGTCATCCCTATTTATACCAAGTTGGTCTCTTGATATTGACTATGCTGTTGACCTCACAAAAATTTGTACCGTGAAAGTCAAATACGAGGCATCAAACTTGGCAACGGTTAAGCAAGTGAGCCAGCATTTTGAGAAATTTTTTTACCAAATCATAGACTGTTTGAACTAAACTTTTTGAGTAGAGGTGAGAGTAAGTGAAAAGTAGGGGTATAAACCGTTTGATTTTGATTGATTTGAGACAAAATACGAGTTGAATCATATGTTATCGTTTCGTAAAAAATTAAATCGAGTTAACTCTCTGAAGTTTCGAACTACACCGATCCAAACCACGATGGTTTGATTTGGTTTAGTTCGAATTTATGGTTCGTTCTCGTGGTTTGGTTTTGCAATTTGATATCGTGGTTCAGACTGATTTCAGAAAGACCTTTAGGCTTTCAGCTTTAAAGTGAACAATTTTATTTTTTTAAAAAAAAATAACTAAAAAAATACCAATAGAAACAAAAATAAGATAAAGATATAATATTTTGATGTTTTCATATGGTTTCTTAATTTTTTTTTAAACATTGGAATAACGAATAACACACTTGATGGTGAGGGCTTGAGGGGAGTTGATGGTGTGAAGAAGTCGACGACACCTATTGAGGGTTTAGTTCTAGTGCTAGTTGGAAATATCTATTAAATATAAAACGGTAAGAGATACTAAAATATTAAAAACCATTAAAGTCTTTAGACTTTTGGTTGTATATAGTACTATGTTTGTTTCCAAATAATCGTCATCTTTAACTCGCTACACTGTTTAAGAAAAAAATATTAATTATATTACAAATAGTGTAATGTGGTGTTTCTTTTAATGCCCTTATATATCTGACCATGATTAAAGTATGTCGAAAAAGTAAAGGTAAAGTAATAAAAAAAAATTAAAATTTTTTTTTTCAAAGGATGACAATTATTTTGGAATTGAGGGAGTATAATACAACAAACGATATGATTTACATCGATAATAAACAGTAAGATCTAATCATGGGTTTTTTGTTCGATTCAGCGATTGGACTCGGTTGTTCGGTTCAAAATGGTTTGGTTCGATTCAGTTTGACTCGATTCGACAGGTCAAACTACAAACATAATTGAACATCTCAGTTTTCTAATAATTCAGAACGAGTTGAACCATATAAACAACAAAATCTTTCAAACTACTCTGTTTAGTTTGATTTGATGATTTCACGGCTCGAATCAACAATCACAGTGAAAAGCTTCTGAGGTCATTTCGGATAATTTCAATGGACTATATATGTCCAATATATATATATATATATATATATATATATATACTAAATTGAGTTGGCCCTAACCTTATAGGGTCGCGGACTAAATGAGTCATTTAAATGGGCCGCTCAAATTGCAACCCTAACCCTAACCCTGTAGAGTGCGGTTTAACAGGTCAGCCCTATTAACACATGATACCTTATTTAAATCAAAAATTCGAAATTAAGTAAAAAACATATTGACGAACAAGTGACAACGATTAACAATGCAAATTTAAAACATGAAATCGAGTTTTCTTTTGAGAAAGTATCTTCTTTAACATCATTATCCACTTCATCTACAATAATAAAATAAATGTTTGTAAGAAGTTAATACAATCAAATATTTTAATCAAATAGTAAAATATAATACGAATGTCAACCCGTTTAGCACATAATTTAAATGAGTTGGATTTTCCCGACCCTAACCCTTTCCGATTCCTGATTAGTGGGGTCAACCATGCAGTTCTCGGCCCTTTTA
This sequence comes from Codonopsis lanceolata, assembly GCA_013146195.2. Classification (NCBI taxonomy): domain Eukaryota; kingdom Viridiplantae; phylum Streptophyta; class Magnoliopsida; order Asterales; family Campanulaceae; genus Codonopsis; species Codonopsis lanceolata. The sequence continues at coordinate 132,731,269 of CM028378.1, forward strand.
ACATATCTAATTATGTATCCAAAAATCTCATTTTGACTAATTTTGGAAACTTATATGTCTTAAAACTGTACTTACGACCATGTTTGGGTATGACTTTCATCAAATACACATACATCATCAAAAACTAACAAGGGATAGACATTGGTTTCACAAATGAAATCATAATATATATTATGCATTTGATATTCAAACAACCAAGTTAGGACGATTGAGTGGTGTAAGGTGTTATCCTAAAGTTCTTATCCTCTTAGAGGTTGTGAGTTTAAAACTCATTTTTAATACTTTGAATCCTCATTTTAGCCAAAAGCAAATTTTTCAGCCCATGGGTCAGTCCAAGAACCCGGCAGGCTAGCCAAGTTTGACAACGACCCTATAGGGTTAGCTGTTTTATTAAATGGGTTGGATTTAATTTCTCTACCCTAACCCTTTCATGTTTCTGATTAATAGGATCGATCCTGCGATTTCCGGCCTTTTTAACATCTCTCTCTCTTTATATATATATATATATATATATATATATATATATATATATAGGATAGTCTATGTAGGGAAAAATCTCGCCAAAACTTTGTTTCCCAAAATAGAAACTCTATTAACAAGAAAGAATTAACAAATTCTTTAATTAAATAATTCAAAAGTTCCTTGGAACTTCCACTATCAATTATCCCAATTTGTACAGTTTTTCAATTCTCAGTTGTGTCAAACGGAAATAAATCAACATATTGTAAATTTGATTAATGAAAATGGATTAGTTCACAACATGAACCTATCAAATATTGAAATATTATACTAAAAAAATCAAGAAATATCCAAAATTTAAGATGTAAAAAACATTGACAAATTCAAAGTACTATGGAATAAAAATCACTAGAAAAAAAGATATTTTCAAGAATACTAAATGATTAAACTAGTTCAGAGATTTATCTAAAAGTAAAGTAACAAAAATCGATGTAAAAAATATTAACAAATTCATAGTAGATCTGAATGTCAATAATGTTTTTTATACGAAATAATTAAACAATTTTTTATGTGATTTCATTAGATCCGAATGAAAAATCACCGAAAAAATATAATCAATATTTTTCCCTAAAAATAAAGTTGGATATTAAAGAAAGAGAGATGGATCGAGCGAAATATGGAGCGAGAGGACGAGAGATTACTGTAGTATGGACGGTGAGTGTAAGAGAGATAGCCAGTGAGAATAAACGATATTTCCTGAGATGGATGGAGAATAAGGGAGATTACCCGTGGAGTTTCCTATTTTTCTCTCCTTCATTTTTCTTTGTGTAGTTAAGGGAGGATTATTGAGATACTACGATAACATTTTGATTTCTTCATAATGTTATTATTTTTCGATGTAATTCTTTATAATTAGCTTATATTCTTTTGTAGTGTATTATTTTAATTGTTTATTACTTTTCATATAATGCAATTACTATACAACCATATATTCACCATATTTTAATTTATAACAATACTAGGTTTACAACTATTTCTAAAATTAGTACTACAATTAAGATTTAGTGAAAGACAAAGTTGTCTTTATTTTCTAAAAAGTTGACTTTAATTTCTCGGATCTTAAATATATGTCTCTAATTTTTAAATTAAAACAAAACATTTTTTTTTATCGAAAGTGGTTGCCTCCAACATTATTTTTTCTTTTTTATTTTAAAATATTATTTTTCTTCTTTATTTCGTTTGAGTATAAATTAATTGAAAACATTATATGATCGTACATTTAACATCGCACACGTGTAAAACTAGTAAATTAAATAATTAGAGGCACTTGTTAGTATTTTTCTTTGTTCAAAAGGGTATCATTAAAGATATCCAAAGAAAAGTCATATAAATAAAGCACGGGTATCTTTTGTTGGCAAAGAAAGTTTTGCACAAACGAAATGTTGTACTTGTGCATCCCAGACTTGTATCGTAAGAAATTGACCAATTGAAATAACCACCAAAGAATATAAATAATCGTAATCAGCACATACTTCCTCCTTCCTCCTTACTGAATAAATATTCATATTTTTTATTTTTGGATATCTCAACTAATGTTTTTAAAAACTTTTGATATACATTTTTTTTACCATTCTTTCCGATATATCTATTTATTTAATACTATTATTATTTCACATTTTTGATAGAGAGAGAGTGAGTTTTTTTACTGCGTGGCTCCACAATACATTTTATATGGAGAGGTAACTTAAATTTTGAAATGCTAATAAGTAATTGGAAGATGTTATTTTTACTATAATTTTTGCTTATCAACTACACCTTTAACTATTTCATTATATAAATACATATTTGGACAAAACTATCCCTTAAATAGTTGTTTGTTTTAAATTGACAAATCAATTTACTTTTCTAATTACATTTTAACATTATTTTAATCAAACATCAAAGAAAAACATAGTTATTTTAATTTTTTTTTTACTTTTTTAATGGTTTTATTTATCAATCTTATGACTAAAGTTATATTGTATAATAAAAAATATCATACAGACATTTTTTGTCTACCAAATTTTGAATAAATATGTGTTCTTTGGTTATAGAAAAAAACTAAAATTGAAATTTAAAGGATGTAAATATAAAAATTTGATCAAATAGTAAAATCATAATATCACATAGTATCGTAAATTAAATTTTAAATCTCTTGGCTACCTCAATCCTAAGTTGATTGAAACCAATATTCAGATTAATACTTACCATATTATTTTTTATTGAATTGATCTTTTAAAATAATATTTTTTAAACTAAATTAAATTATTTTAGTTTGATAATAAAATATTTAATTTTTTCTAATTTTTCTGTAGAAAATGCATTAATTGTATTATTTGTATGATAATGAAATATGAGACATGAATGATTAGAAAAATTGACTAAACATATTTATTACGAAAAAATGAAATAAGTACCTTATTTGTTGATAATTAAAATGTAAAAATAAAAATAGAATAATTATATCGTTTATTGTTGTTTGAACACATTTTTTTAGGTTAGTAAAGTAAATTGATTAGTCAACTTAAAATGGGTAAGTATTTAAACGGTAGTTTTGTCTAAATATGTAATTATTTAATACAATAATTTAGGATATAATGAATAAACAAAAATATAATGGAAATAGCCTCTCACTAAATAAAAACAATTCCCAAAAACAAAAGACTTCTATCTTCCTCATTACTGTCCTGCTGTCCAAGAAGAGAGAAGAAAAAAGAAAAAAAGTAAGAGAAGCAGAATTGAAGCGAACAAAATTGGAAGAAGAAGAAGAAGTGGAGTAATATGGTTTCAAAACTTGGCCATTAACATATTTAGATATTTCTAAGACACCCACATATATATATATATATATATATATATATATATATATATATATATATATATCATCGTGATTCATATGTATACAAGTGGATGCCTACATATTAGATTTATACTTGCCATGACATCAAAATAAAAATTTACATAAATCTACAGAGCAACGACGGTCTCGGCGCCATTGGTGGAAATTTCTGATCCGGTAGCCGTAGATGATGAAGTTTGTTTCTATGATGCCAATGAACACTTCTCTTTCCTTTCATCTTGAGTCATTTGTTGCTGTCTACACTCTAGACTGCAAAAGGCACTATCGCCTCTGCACAACATAATAAATAAACATCATTTATTTTGTTATTCAATAAACACTGATTAAATGCTAGTTAAACAGAATGAATAAAAAGATAGCTCATTCATCGGTAGTAATTAATAATTTAAAAAAATAATAATAATTTCATTAAAACATAGCCCAAGTGATGTTCAATGATTATATATATATATATATATATATATATATATATATATATATATATATATATATATGTATGTATGTATGTATGCATGCATGCGTGCGTGCGGTGGGCGTGCGGCGGGCGTGTGTGTGTGTGGCGTGCGTGTGTGTGTGTATGTGCGTGCGGCGTCCGTGCGTCGTGCGTGCGTGCGTGTGTTGTGTGTGTGTGTGTGCGTGCGCCCGTGCGTCATTCATTCGTGCGTGTGTGCGGGTTGCGTGCGTGCGTGTGTGTGTGTGTGTGTGTGTGTGGTGTGGTGTGGTGTGTGTGTGTGTAAACATCTGCGCCAACTGCTTTCACAAGGCCTTTTTTGGTTGTCAAAATCACTCTTTTGTAAACAGAGGATTTTCTTAAACACAATACTTTTAGGCATTGTATGTTTTTAATAGATGATTAGTGTTGGTGCACTGCACAAAACGATGTTACTAAGGTGACTTTTTTGTTGTGTTTCAGTCAGAAGGCCAATTTTTTGCATTTCAGGAGGTCATATTCATCCAGCAATGCATAATCATACTAGGAATTTTTGAGTAATTAATTTAGGTTAAAAGACATTGTTAAATTAATTTCATGGACAAGATATTATTAGTGTTGCTAGCTTTCATTTGGTGGAATGTGCATTATTATGTCCCATTGTCATTGAATCAACCGGCAAAATCATTCCCTAAATTGGGAATCTGTTTAGAAACTGTTGAGAATTGAATTTCTTAAAGAATACAAGTATTGTTTATTTGATATTGAAGAACTTTCGGGAATAATCCCATACACATTGTATTGAAAATCACCCAAGCAGACAACCCAGGCTAAACCTATATATGACTCTGGACTAACAAACTAACAGATTAAGAACAGAGAAATTACATAAAAACCCTTAATGAAAAACAGATAACTAACTAACTAATCAAGAAAGACACTCGACACCCCTGAAAGACTTGAAAGAAGAGGAGTTACAACAGTTTGCACTTTGCCCCTTGTGAATCATTTGCAGCTTCTTTCCCTTTACTATCTTGATGATTTTTACTGAATTTAACACCCCCGCTCAAGTTGGAAGTGGAGAATAGATTCTTAACTTGCAACTTGCACACCAGAACAGAGAATTTACCATTTGGAAAAGCTTTGGTAAAGAGGTCTGCCACTTGAAGATGAGAGGGAATGTATTTGGTAGTAATCATATTTTTCTGAATCATATTCCTGACTATATGTCAATCAATCTCTATGTGCTTAGTTCTTTCATGATATATAGGGTTGGCAGCTATATAAATAGCATATTTATTATCACAATGAAGAGGAATGGGCTCTGAATTGATAATTTGAAAGTCTTTGAGAATGGCTGTGATCCAGGTCAGTTCACAGCATGTATTAGCCATGCTCCTATATTCTGCTTCTAATGAAGATCTGCTAACAGTATTTTGCTTCTTGCTTTTCCAGGAAATAAGGGAACTGCCAAGGAAGATACAGAAGCCAGTTACATATTTTCTTGTAATGGGACAGGCTGCCCAGTCAGAGTCACAAAATGCAGTAAGGCTCAAGGGAGTATCTGAAGGATAGAAGAGGCCTTGTCCAGGACTATTTTTCAGGTACTTAACAAGTCTTAAACCAGCTTTCCATTGTTCAGTGGTAGGTTTAGACATAAATTGACTTAAGATGTGAACACCATAGGCAATGTCATGTCTGGTAATGGTTAGGTAAATTAGCCTTCCCACCAGTCTTCTGTAAGGTGTAGGGTTGCTTAAGGGATCACCAGGGTTAGTGGCAAGATTATGGTGTTGTTCAATGGGGGTAAGTTTGGGTTTAGCATTGAGTAGGCCACAGTCCTTGATGATGTCCACTGTATACTTTCTTTGATGCATGCATATTCCAGTAGTGTTCTTGGCAATTTCCAGACCAAGAAAATATCTGAGATTTCCTAGGTCTTTAACAGGGAATTTGGAATGAAGATGATCTTTGACTTTTGCAATGATCTCTTTATTGTTTCCTGAAATGAGAAGGTCATCAACATATACAAGGATAAGAGTAAATTTTCCATTAGAGCTCAAAGTAAATAAGGTATGATCATTAAGAGATTGCAAGAAACCAAATTCAGTGAGGGTAGAGGAGAACTTTTCAAACCATTGTCTTGGGGCCTGCTTAAGACCATATAAGGATTTATGCAGTTTGCAGACTATAGGACCTTTGCTCTTGGGAAGGTTATGGTTGTATCCAGGGGGAAGATCCATATAGATTTCTTCATTCAGATCTCCATGTAGGAAAGCATTGGATACATCCATGTGAGTGATATCCCATTTCTTTGAGGTTGCAATAGAGAGAAGGATTCTAACAGATGTCATCTTTGCTACAGGAGCAAGGTTTCAAAATAGTCATTTCCTTCAATTTGTGTAAACCCTTTAGCAACTAATCTAGCTTTATATTTGTCAACACTGCCATCAGGATTGTACTTAACTCTGAAAATCCATTTGGATCCAACTTTGTGTTTCTTTTCAGGGAGATAGTCTAAGGTCCAGGTTTTGTTAGTTTCCAAAGCTTTCAATTCTTCTTCCATGGCTTTGCACCACAAGGGGTCTTTGGCAACCTGCTCATAGGTTTGAGGTTCATAGGTAGTGTCTATTTTACAAGAGTATTTCATATACTCAGTAGAAATTTGGTTGTAGTTGCAGTAATTCTTGAAAGGATAAGGAGAGGTGGTGTTGCTGGTTTTAACATTATGAGTTTGAAGATGTGAAGGGAGGCCAATGTAATCTTTGAACTTAGAAGGAATAGATTTATTCCTTATAGGTCAATTTGTAGTGGGAACATTGATTTTAGGCTGGGAAGTAGAGGTGTTATTGGAAGCATCTTTGAGGGAAGGATTGGATTCGGTCATGATGAGATATAAAAAAGAAAAGAAGAGATAGGGAAGAAGAACCAACTACAAAGTTAGGGAAGAAGAAACACAAAACCTGGAGATAAAGATGCAGACAGTAACTTCAGGAGCAGAGAATAGTGTTGATTCAGTTGCTTGATTAATGAGAAATAACACTGATGGAGGAGTTCTGGATGCACCATAGCTCTGATACCATGTTGAGAATTGAATTTCTTAAAGAATACAAGTATTGTTTATTTGATATTGAAGAACTTTCGTGAATAATCCCATACACATTGTATTGAAAATCACACAAGCAGACAACCCAGGCTAAACCATAATACCTATATATATATATATATATATATATATATATATATATATATATATATGACTCTAGACTAACAAACTAACAGATTAAGAACAGATAAATTACATAAAAACCCTTAATGAAAAACAGATAACTAACTAACTAATCAAGAAAGACACTCGACACCCTTGAAAGAAGAGGAGTTACAACAGTTTGCACTTTGCCCCTTGTGAATCATTTGCAGCTTCTTTCCCTTTAATATCTTGATGATTTTTATTGAATTTAACAGAAACCATAATTAATCATCCATCCAGCCCTCCAATCTCTGCTCTCTTTTTTATTTTTATTTTTTTATTTCTTTTTTCATTATTAATGTCAATTGTTAAAGTAGGCTCAGCTCACCTTTGAGGTAAACAAAGATATGTATGTCTTTCTTTTTTCCGCTACTTCACCAAGTCTAAATATTTTCTCCGTTTTAATTTGATTGTTCCTTTTTTGTAAGCTTTTCCTAAAATAACTATCTTTTTTTATGATCAATTATTTACTAGATTCACATTTGTCTAATCTTAGTCTAAGAACATTCATGTAATTATGTTACAAAAATTGCTTAAAAGTTAACCTTAATTTTTATTTTTTATTATACATAAAAAAAGGAAGAAAAAAAAAACACTTACTAGTAAGAGTGTCAATCCGAGCTGTCAATCTGTCAAATCAAATGGTTTGGTTCGGTTTTGTAACTTATATGGTTCACTTCGATTTGAAATTTTTTACAACCAAACAGTTCGATTTGTACATTGGCTTGCCGAGCAATGCCTAACCGAAGCGAACTAACATTGTTGAACTGAGCCGAACCATCAAACCACCAAGCTTACCTTTATTAGTAATATTGGTCACACTAGACACTTTACCTACTAATTATTTTGAAGTCTCACTACTTGATTTTCTTTTCTTTTTTTGTTGTTTATTTTCACATTAAAGTTTGACTATTTGCTTATTGCACTCTTTTTAAATTTAAGTACATTTTTTAGGTGAATTGTGATGTTTTTTTTTAAATCATATTATTGATTTTTTTCTTTTTTATTAAGAAAACAAAAGATGTGCGTGTCGGTTGAATGATTATTTAATTTTTTTGGGGGCCCTAATTAGAAAGTATTCAGGTTGTTTGGAACTTGGGGAATTAAAGATGAAGAAATTTGGACTAAATCTAAATGAGAGCGGGTAGGAATATGAGTTTCGATCTAGTGCCTACTGCCCAGTGGGTAGAACTGTAGAAGAAAGACATATCTGCCGTGAACCCGAACCGTTGTGACGTTGTCATCCCTATTTATACCAAGTTGGTCTCTTGATATTGACTATGCTGTTGACCTCATAAAAATTTGTACCGTGAAAGTCAAATACGAGGCATCAAACTTGGCAACAGTTAAGCGAGTGAGCCAGCATTTTGAGAAATTTTTTTCGAATCCTAATAATATTCATATATATATAACATTTAAATCATAGACTGTTTGAACTAAACTTTTTGAGTAGAGGTGAGATTAAGTGAAAAGTAGGGGTATAAACCGTTTGATTTGAATGATTTGAAACAAAATAGGAATTGAATCATATGTTATCGTTTCGTAAAAAATTAAATTGAGTTAATTCCCTGAAGTTTCGAACTACATCGATCCAAACCACGATGGTTTGATTTGGTTTATTTCGAATTTATGGTTCTTTCTCATGGTTTGGTTTTGCAATTTGATATCATGGTTCAGACTGATTTCAGAAAGACCTTTAGGCTTTCAGCTTTAAAGTGAACAATTTTATTTTTTAAAAAAATAACTAAAAAATACCAATAGAAACAAAAATAAGATGAAGATATAATATTTTGATGTTTTCATATGGTTTCTTAATTTTTTTTTAAACATTGGAATAACGAATAACACACTTAGATGGTGAGGGCTTGAGGGGAGTTGATGGCATGAAGAAGTCAACGACACCTATTGAGGGTTTAGTTCTAGTGCTAGTTGGAAATATCTACTAAATATAAAACGGTAAGAGAGACTGAAATATTAAAAACCATTAAAGTCTTTAGACTTTTGGTTTTATATAGTACCTCGTTCGTTTCCAAATAATCGTCATCTTTAACTCGTCACACTGTTTAAGAAAAAAATATTAATTATATTATAAATAGTGTAATGTGTTGTTTCTTTTAATGCCTTTATGCATCTGACCATCATTAAAGTATGTTGAAAAAGTAAAGGTAAAGTGATAAAAATATTTTTTTAAAAATTTCAAAGGATGACAATTATTTTGGAATTGAGGGAGTATAATACAACAAACGATATGATTTACATCGATAATAAACAGTAAGATCTAATCATGGTTTTCGTGTTCGATTCAGCGATTGGACTCGGTTGTTCGGTTCAAAATGGTTTGGTTCGATTCGGTTTGACTCGACTCGACAGGTCAAACTATAAACATAATTGAACATCTCAGTTTTCTAATAATTCAGACCGAGTTGAACCATATAACCAACAAAATCTTTCAAACTACTCTGGTTAGTTTGATTTGATGATTTCACGGCTCTAATCAACAATCACAGTGAAAAGCTCCCGAGGTCATTTCGGATAATTTCAATGGACTATATATGTCCAAGTGTAGATCCTTATATATATATACTAAATTGAGTTGGTCCTAACCTTATAGGGTCGTGGACTAAATGAGTCATTTAAATGGGTCGCTCAAATTGAAATCCTAACCCTAACCCTGTAGGGTGCGGTTTAACAGGGTCAGCCCTATTAACACATGATACCTTATTTAAATCAAAAATTTGAAATTAAGTAAAAAACATATTGATGAACAAGTGACAACGATTAACAATACGAATTTAAAACATGAAATCGAGTTTTTTTTTGAGAAAGTATTTTTTTTAACATCATTATCCACTTTATCTACAATAATAAAATAAATGTTTGTAAGAAGTTAATACAATCATATATTTTAATCAAATTGTAAAATATAATACGAAAGGTCAACCCATTTAGCACATAATTTAAATGAGTTGGATTTTCCCGACCCTAACCCTTTTCGATTCCCGATTAGTGGGGTCAATCATGCAATTCTCGGCCCTTTTAACATATCTAATTATGTATCCAAAAATCTCATTTTGACCAATTTTGGAAACTTATATGTCTTAGAACTGTACATACGATCATGTTTGGGTATGACTTTCATCAAATACACATACATCATCAAAAACTAACCGGGAATAGACATTGGTTTCACAAATGAAATCATAATATATATTATGCATTTGAAATTCAAACAACCAAGTTAGGACGATTGAGTGGTGTAAGGTGTTATCCTCAAGTTCTTATCCTCCTGAGAGATTGTGAGTTTAAAACTCATTTTTAATACTTTGAATCCTCATTTTAGCCAAAAGCAAATTTTCTAGCCCATGGGCCAGTCCTAGAACCCGGCAGGCTAGCCAAGTTTGACAGTGACCCTATAGGGTCAGCTGTTTTATTAAACGGGTTGGATTTAATTTCTCAACCTTAACCCTTTCATGTTTCCTATTAATAGGGTCGACCTGCGGTTTCCGGCCTTTTTAACATCTCTCTCTTTATATATATATATATATATATATATATATATATATATAAATGTAGGATAGTCTAAATAGAGAAAAATCCCGCAAAAACTTTGTTTCCCAAAATAGAAACTCCTATTAACAAGAAACAATTAACAAATTCTTTAATTAAATAATTCAAAAGTTCCTTGGAACTTCCACTATCAATTATCCCAATTTGTACAATTCTTCAATTCTCGGTTGTGTCAAACGAAAATAAATCAACATATTGTAAATTTTGATTAATGAAAATGGATTAGTTCACAACATGAACCTATCAAATATTAAAATATTATACTAAAAAAATCAAGAAATATCCAAAATTTAAGATGTAAAAAACATTGACAAACTCAAAGTGCTATGGAATAAAAATCACCAGAAAAAAAGTATTTTTCAAGAATACTAAATGATTAAACTAGTTCAGAGATTTATCTAAAAGTAAAGTAACAAAAATCGATGTAAAAAAATATTAACAAATTCATAGTAGATCTGAATGTCAATAATGTTTTTTTATACGAAATAATTAAACAATTTTTTATGTGATTTCATTAGATCCGAATGCAAAATCACCGAAAAAATATAATCAATATTTTTCCCTAAAAATAAAGTTGGATATTAAAGAAAGAGAAATGGATCGAGCGAAATATGAAGCGAGAAGACGAGAGATTACTGTGGTGTGGACGGTGAGTGTAAGAGAGATAGCCAGTGAGAATAAATGATATTTCCTGAGATGGATGGAGAATAAGGGAGATTACCAGTGGAGTTTCCTATTTTTCTCTCCTTCATTTTTCTTCGTGTAGTTAACGGGAGATTATTGAGATACCACGATAACATTTTGATTTCTTCATAATGTTATTATTTTTCGATGTAATTCTTTATAATTAGCTTATATTCTTTTGTAGTGTATTATTTTAATTGTTTATTACTTTTCATATAATGCAATTACTATACAACCATATATTCACCAAATTTTAATTTATAACAATACTAAATTTACAACTATTTCTAAAATTAGTGCTACAATTAAGATTTAGTGAAAGACACAGTTGTCTTTATTTTCTAAAAAGTTGACTTTAATTTCTCGGATCTTAAATATACGTCTCTAATTTTTAAATCAAAACAAAACATTTTTTTTTATCGAAAGTGGTTGCCTCTAATATTATTTTTTCTTTTTTATTTGAAAATTTTATTTTTTTTCTTTGTTTCATTTGAGTATAAATTAATTGAAAACATTATATGATCGTACATTTAACGCTGCACGTGTGTGAAAACTAATAAATTAAATAATTAGAGGCACTTGTTAGTATTTTTCTTTGTTCAAAAGGGTATCATTAAAGATATCCAAAGAAAAGTCATATAAATAAAGCACGGGTATCTTTTGTTGGCAAAGAAAGTTTTGCAAAAACGAAATGTTGTACTTGTGCATCCCAGACTTGTATCGTAAGAAATTGACCAATTGAAATAACCACCAAAGAATATAAATAATCGTAATTAGCACATACTTCCTCCGTACCGAATAAATATTCATATTTTTTATTTTTAGATATCTTAATTAATGTTCTTAAGAACTTTTGATATAGATTTTTTTTTACCATTCTTTCCGATATATCTATTAATTTAATACTATTATTATTTCACATTTTTGATAGGGAGAGAGAGAGAGAGAGTGAGTTATTTTACTGCTTGGCTCCACAATACATTTTATATGGAGGGGTAGCTTAAATTTTGAAATGCTAATAAGTAATAGGAAGATGCTATTTTTACTATAATTTTTATTTATCCACTACACCTTTAACTATTTTATTATATAAATACATATTTGAACAAAATTACCCCTTAAATAGTTGTCTGTTTTAAATTGACTAATCAATTTACTTTTCTAATTACATTTTAACATTATTTTAATCAAACATCAAAGAAAAACATAGTTATTTTAATTTTTTTTTACTTTTTTAATGGTTTTATTTATCAATCTTACGACTAAAGTTATAATGTATAATAAAAAATATCATACAGACATTTTTTGTCTAACAAATTTTGAATAAATATGTGTTCTTTGGTTATAGAAAAAACTAAAATTGAAATATAAAGGATGTAAATATAAAAATTTGATCAAATAGTAAAATCATAATATGACATAGTATCGTAAATTAAATTGTAAATCTCTTGGCTACCTTAATCCTTAGTTGATTGAAACCAATATTTAGATTAATACTTACCATATTATTATTATTGAATTGATCTTTTAAAATAATATTTTTTAAACTAAATTAAATTATTTTAGTTTGATAATAAAATATTCAACTTTTTCTAATTTTTTTGTAGAAAATGCATTAATTGTATTATTTGTATGATAATGAAATATGAGACATGAATGATTAGAAAAATTGATTAAACATATTTATTACGAAAAAATGAAATAAGTACCTTATTTGTTGAGAATTAAAATGTAAAAATAAAAATAGAATAATTATGTCATTTATTGTTGTTTGAACACATTTTTAGGGTAGTAAAGTAAATTGATTAGTCAACTTAAAATGAGTAAGTATTTAAAAGGTAGTTTTGTCCAAATATATAATTATTTAATACAATAATTTAGGATATAATGAATAAACAAAAATTATAATGGAAATAACCTCTCACTAAATAAAAAAAATTCCCAAAAACAAAAGACTTCTATCTTCCTCATTACTGTCCTGCTGTCCAAGAAGAGAGAAGAAAAAAGAAAAAATGTAAGAGAAGCAGAATTGAAGCGAACAAAATTGGAAGAAGAAGAAGAAGTGGAGTAATATAGTTTCAAAACTTGGCCATTAACATATTTAGATATTTCTGAGACACCCATATATATATATATATATATATATATATATATATATATATAGAGAGATATACATATATTCATCGTGATTCATATATGTATACAAGTGGATACCTACATATTAGATTTATACTTGCCATGACATCAAAATAAAAATTAAAATAAATCTACAGAGCAACGACGGTCTCGGCGCCATTGGTGGAAATTTCTGATCCGGTAGCCGTAGATGATGAAGTTTGTTTCTTTGATGCCAATGAGCACTTCTCTTTCCTTTCATCTTGAGTCATTTGTTGCTGTCTACACTCTAAACTGCAAAAAGCACTATCACCTCTGCACAACATAATAAATAAACATCATTTATTTTGTTATTCAATAAACACTGATTAAATGCTAGTTAAACAGAATGAATAAAAATATAACTCATTCATCGGTAGTAATTAATAATTTTAAAAAGAAATTCATTAAAACATAGCCCAAGTGATGTTGAACGATTATATTTTGGATATATATATATATATATATATATATATACATGAAAATATATATGTAAGTACCTGTACATGAAGATGTCACGTCCCGGGACTAAACGGTGCTTACAGAGGTGACAAGCTTTCAAAAAGTGAGGGGTTTCCATATAGTCTGCAGAATTACGGCGGTGGTTTCTAGGGGAAAGGGTGGAATTCAAAAACCGATGATCTACACCCACGTTGTTGGATTTAAATGGGTTGTGGGGATCAAGAGACGGGTCGGTGGTTCCGTTGATGTTAAGATCCATATCCAAGGTAAATTCAGTCATACTGGTGGTTCTCTTCATTGGAGGACGTGCTCTCTTACCCAACAACATCTTTACTTTCTTTTAGTACTACTACTCCTAGAGAGCTAGCTTGTATATCAATTATGATAGATAGAAAGAGAGAAATATTTCTAGAGAGAGAAATGGGGAGGGAGGAGTGAGAGCTGGGGGAGATGTTGGGATGATAAACGGAGAGCCAGAAAGGGAGGAGGGAATCTAGACCGTTGATGTTCTGAGTTATAAGATTCTGCATTATGGAGACTCCACGTCACTAGACTGGTACCTTTGTATTTTCTATCTCTCTTAAAATTACATTATTAAATAATGAAAGTACAAGGAGGGTTGAGATTTGTGATACCGGCTCCTTCCAACATTGTCCATTGATAATGGAAGGGCTTTGGGGTGACACTGATTTTTCCTCCAGTAAATTTCCTCAGCCATTCATATGTTCCGGTGGTGAGCAAAAGCTTTTGAAAATGGATCGTACCAAATCAATAATAAAATTGAACATAACCAATTTATTGGTTTTGTACTTTTTTATTTTGAGTATGAATAAGAAACTTCATTATTTTCATGAGAGTTTCTTACATTTTTATTTTCATTTTTAATATAAATAAGAAATTTCTTTAATATCACGAGAAAGATAAGACAACTCATAATTAGCCTCAAGATTACAAATTTGTTTGTATTAAGCAGTTGATATATATATTGTATTGGTTCGATTTTGATTTTTATAAATGTTGGTGTGGTTCTGGATCTGATCAAAGTTTTGATTCACATACATATTTGATTGATTTTCGTTTTGAATTTTTTAATAATGAGAATATTAATTTAGTTCTGATTCATTTTTAGTAAAAATTAGACGGAACCGAACTATAACCACCCCTGATGAATATGTTACCACTTACCCACTACCTTCCCGTTACCAAGATTTTTAGTGAATATATAAACTAGCGCACTTATTGTGACTTTTAGATTAGTTACAGATGTTGAAAGTTTATGAGTTATTATATTTTTTTGTTAAAAAAAAAACTTCAAAATTAGTATTCATATTTTTGTGTATATTTCATAAAAGGATGAGATGGGGATAATCAAATATTTATTAATAAATAGTTGTCTTCATCTTTAAAAAAAAAAAACCAAAAAAGCTCAAAATTTTGAATACTTTATTGGCTATAAAACAAACACTCTAAATATAGCTCCAAAACAAAATCACTCAATACAAAATTGTGGTTAGTTTATCCTTTGCGACGAATTTGAAACTTTATGGCTAACATTCTCTCACAATACAAAATTTATTGATTTAATGGTTGAGATTAGCACATTTTATTTTTGGCTTAAATTTATGTAACCTTGAAGTTCGATGATCTCAATCATCGATCAAAGTTTTTTAATTTGACATCTGCCGATTTTAATGTATTAGCTAAATTTCATATATATAATTTAAGAAATTCAGTAAATTAATCCTAAAAGTTCTGATATAACTACCTTTAATTTGATGGTATGAATGTCCAAGTTAATATAAATTAGTTTTTTTAACCCGTGCGTTAAATGCACGTCATTCTTCTTTTTCAACTAAATCGTACATAAACAAAATAAAGAAGATAAAAAAAATTAAAGGATAAAATAAGAAGAATCAATTTATTAACAAATACACATCAGTATATTACTAATCATTATAGATTCTAAAAAAAATCCTTATACACAACATTTGTTGTTTTATTAGTTGATTTTTCATTTTCACCGCATATAAATATCTTCAAATCAAAACATTTTGTTACTCTAGAAATTGTCACATAATTGTCCGTGGTTAAATACTGATATTTTGAAGAAGAGACAAACGTGCAATTATTGACTTTGACACTTATTAATTGTCATTTCATATGATACCAGTAATGAAAATTGTCTTCTCTAGAACTTGAAAGTCAGTGTTACATCAAATTGAGTTTTTTTTTAAACATTTCTCATAAAGGGGCATGAGAAATGATCGAAACCTGAGACTTCACATTTTGTAAAGCCTCAATTCTACCATTGGGCCACCCCTTATTACGATCTACATCTGATGGATTTAATGATAATCTTTGAATAAAAACATTTTCTCCAACATTGCTTCCTTTCAAAAAAAAAATTTGTTTCAACAATGTGATCATCAAGATTTATGATGATTAGTCTTGTTCCATTAAACAACCCTGCAGGATAATCAATGTTTATCAATAGCATTACTGAAGAAAAGACAAATGATATTACGAGCTAGAGCTTGTGATATTAATACGAGATTTAGTGTTAGAGCAGTTGGATGATTAAGTCGGTGGTGATTTGGAATGTCTATATCATTATTTAGAAAATATCATATTTGATCTAACGATGTAAAATTTATAGTAGATTTGATCTAACAGCACTAACACTCAAGTTTGTAGTAATATCACAAGCTCTAGCTCGTAATATCGTAGCTCTTACTGAAATACCAATTTAAGTGTCAATCCATGGACTGGCAACCCCGAGAACTTTATACTATTCAAAAAATATGTAGAATGATGCCTTCGAACAAACTTGGATTTTTTCCGCCCTGCAAATAGAATTTGAACTCAATAAGTTCTTCGTTTTGAATGATTACTTTTATTAAATTATATTTATATTTTACGAATAAATGAATTTCTGATAAGAAAATAAGCTAAAATCAAAATAACCAAATTATTTTTACTGTTAACTATTATTTTTATTCCGTAAATTATTTTGATTTTACTAACTTCCATTATATATTTTTGTTTTATTGACTTCGTAACTATTATTTTTGTTTTATTTTTAAGAATTAGTTTTACGGAAAACTTTTGTTCCGTAAATTATTTTTATTATTTTACTAACCCCAATTTAAATTGTTTTTTGCTTTATTGACTCTGTAACTATTATTTTTGTTCCATCAAGAATTTTTAGTTTAGTAACATTTTTTTGTTTTACATAACTATTTTTAAGAATTTGTTTTAAACTTTTGTTTCATAAATTATTTTTATAATTTTACTAACCTCAGTTTAAATTATATTTTTTGTTTTATAACCCCGTAACTATTATTTTTGTTCCATCACATAATTTTATTTTACTAATATATTTTTATATAACTATTTTTAAAAATTTGTTTTAAACTTTTGTTCCATAAATTATTTTTATTATTTTAGTAACCCAGTTTAAATTGTTTTGGTTTTTTGACTCCATACCTATTATTTTTGTTCTATCAAATATTTTTATTTTACTAACGTATTTTTGTTTTACACATATATTTTTAAGAATTTGTTTTAAACTTTTGTTATGAAAAAATTATTTTATTTTACAAACCTCCGCATTAAATTATTTTTGTTTTGTTGATTCTGTAACTTTTATTTTTATAGTGATTTGTTCCATAAATTAGTTTTTATTTTACTAACCTCCTCTTATATTTTTGTTTTCATGACTCCAGAACTATTATTTTTGTTTTAGTTATTATTTTTAATGTTTAAAAAGAGAAAAATATTTAAACATAATTAAAAAGAGGAGATGGTGGTGATGAGAGAGAAAATAGGGAGGAGACAGGAAAGAGAAAGAGAAAGAGAGAAATAGGGAGAAGATATGAAAGAGAAAGCGCGAATTGGTAACTCAAAAGTCAATAATTCAAAAGTAAGATTTATAGGGAGAAGATATGAAAGAGAAAGCGTGAATTGGTAACTCAAAAGTCAATAATTCAAAAGTGAGATTTTAAAGGGATAAATTTATCTTTGTCATTACTACCAGCTTAAACTTGTAATACTTATAGCCAAAAAAATAGCACGTGCTTTTAGAACACATTTTGAGGACCTTTTACAGTATATTTTAGGGAATTGTTAACCACGTCCAATATACTTTCTCAATATCTCATGTATTGTATTGAATGTTTTATTTTATATTGTACATTGCAATATATGGGGTGTAGAATTAGGCAAGGGCAAAGAATTAAATAAATGGTCATCCGGACAAAATTTACTATATCAATATTTAAAATATATCCTCGGGGGACATGGTAGCAGAATTCTTATTAATTCACATTCTCAATTTGTGTTCTAAAGGGTGCTATTTTACTTGTTACATTTACAATTATTTGGCCATTTCCTTTGTTTTTTGTGACAGGAGTGGTTGACAAAATAAATTAAGGATATATAGTTATTGTGAGAAGATAAGCTATTTAAAAATAAAATTATTACTCCCTCCGTTCTAGGTAAAAAATCACCGTTTGAAAGTCAAATTTTTTTAAGAAAATAACACTTTTAGTAGTGTATTAGTAATAAAATGATATTTTTAAGTTTTAATTTTTAAAAGTGGACTTTTTAAGTGAAATATCCAAAAATAGAATAGTGGACTCTTTATCCAAAACGAAGAGAGTAGTTATTAGAATTTGTGGGAGTAGTAGAACCATAAACTAGTACTTATTTTGGATTAATATTTTTTGTGCGGTAAAATGAGAATTATTTCGAATGATGTAGGTATGCATTTTAGAGACAAGTAGACCAGTTTTAGAACATTTCCATTTATGCGATAATTAATTTACAATAAATCTTAATTTTAATACTCATAGATAGATAACTTCACAAATGGAGGGGCTGAGTTGCGAAAAAACAAAGATAAAGGTAGAAACGATGTTGTTGTAGCTGTAGTCTGTAGATACTGGTCCAGTCGGGAATGGTTGACTAGACTAGATATGCTTTGGCCGTGTGAGTTGTGAACACTTAAATATTTCAGATTGAGGGGGGGGGGGAGGGGGGGTTGCCGGTGCCCCAATTATTTACGAAAGTGGTCCACCCTCTTCACTCTACAGTCCACAACGGCACAACCCCACAAACTTGTCTGCCCACTTACAATAATTTACAACTGCTACCTTGTAATCACAAAAAATGTCTTTTTGAGAATCCCTTTTACCATTTATTTAATTCCTTGCCCTTGCCTAATTCTACATTTATACTCTCACTCTATCCCTTTCTTTCTCTATCAACCCCACTTTAATTTTTGTCTTACTCTACCCGGCCTCTAGCTATTAACGAGGCAGGAAGGGAAATGAACTGTGATCTTTCTTATTCAATCAACTCAACTATTACAGATTGAATTGAAGCCCAATAAGACTATTTCTAAGCAACAAATCTTTGGTACAGGGCTGCAGGGGAAAGAAAGTTAAAAACAAACTAATAGAGCATGTACACTTAACTATTTCTCGACTGTTCAATGTTCATGGCATCATCTGTCACGTTATTGTTTTAGCACTTGACGATGTTGGCTTTGCTGTGAATGTGATGTTGAGATTGCTAGCTTGTATTTGGATGTGTACGTATTCAATAGATGATGACGTCCCCTCGCTCGCTGCCTGATCCCTCTCTCATTTACCCTCCATTGTTTTCTTATCTACTCTTAGTCACTTTCTCTCTGCCATTCAAGTTATGGAGAGAATGCAAGGCATCACAAATCACCATTGTTTGGTGAATGGTGATGCCCGTTTCCTCTTTCGTCCTTGACATATATTCCACCCACAATTCACAAAATGGATGTTTAGACTCCCTTTGATTAAATATGGGACTTCGGGCCCTTAATTACAAAAGTGGGGTATATTTTGTACTTCTGTGTTGAGCCAAAAAACATTTCTACAAGGTCCAAGAACATCAGTAAGTATTTTAAGATTTTTGTAGTAGGAGCATACATGGACATGATTGTGATATTTTCTAGAGAGTTTTCAAGAAAACATGACATCTTTCAGGGTCTTAAAAGCAATTATCGGAGAAAATCTTATTCGGGAGGAGATTGACATGCTGTCCCAACAAGCATAGTGATTGGGAAATTAATCGGGTTTCATATTTGATGGGACTAATTAATAGTGGGTCATTGACTCACTGTGCCACAATTATTGTGAATTTCTTTTCGGTATATTATGAGGTAGAGTTTATCATATTATTACGGGTTAATATTAATATTATTTTTGATACTTCAATTTTACTCATTTTTCAGTTTTCATACATATTGTTTCTCGGTAATCAAAGTTAAGTCAAATCTTTCCAAAATTCATTACTTTTAATTCCAAACGTTAAATAACCGTGAATTACTAATGACTGACCTAATATCCTAGGTTGGAAACCGGCAACAACAACATGTATACCATTGCATCCCTTGTTCATTTCTCGTAATTTCTCCCAATTTTCCCCAATTTGCTTTTGTGCCCTTTTCTCTGGCGAATCATCCACAGTCCAGCAGCCGACTTCGATTGCCTTTTGCCATCGTCCTCTTCACAGCCCCAGACCCGGTGAATCCTTCCATCTTCAACCACAGACAACTAACTTCCTCTCTCTATAATACTTCCCCAATTCCTTCGCCCAAATCCTCCACCAATCTCCCTCTTTCTTTCTCAAAACCTGGCATTCTCCCTTCCCTTCATCCATCGTCGATGCTGACCCCTCCATTTGATCTCCACTCTGTCAGCCCTTCTCCATCGTCATCGCCAAGAAAGCCATCTTCAACCGCCACTGCCCCAATCTCGCTCCTCTCTCTCACCATGTCTAACAAATCCCAACAATCCATAGCTGGTCCCTTTACCTTCTCCGGCCCATCAGCATCTCCCAGGTCGCCTCTGCTCTTCATCCACAACTGCCTCCTTCTTCTTGGCGAATCATCCACAGTCCAGCAGCCGCTCCCATTTCTCCGCTCCATCCCGTAATTCTTCCTCTCCAGTTGTTTTCCCCCAAATCGAAGACAAATCTGGAAGGTCTCCAAAGCATAGTCGATCTTCAGCGCTGCCCCCACCAGCAATCTGCCTCCATCCATCTCCCTCTCATCCGTTCAAGCATCCAGCTACGCTTTCCACCATGCCTGGCTGCGTCATTCTCCTTCCACCTCTGTTCACCCCGATTCCAGCGAAGCAGCTCCAGCTTGATCAACTACATCTCTTTTGTCGGGCATCGATAACAATCTCATTCTCTCCTCGGGTCAGACAACTGCATCTTCGCCTCTATTTTGACGAAGGGTCCCTTTGCAAAAATCAATGAATGAAATTGGTGAAGGAATAAAGAGTAATTGGGGAAGAAAACAACCTTTAGAAACATGTCACTTGTTAGTAATTCACGACCATTTAACGTTTTGGATTAAAAGTGATGAATTTTGAAAATGTTTGACTTAACTTTGATTGCCTAGAAATAGTGGGTATGGAAACTGAAAAATGAGTAAAGTTGGGGTATCAAAAATGAAATTAACCATATTATTACAAACTCTAGTGTTAGAATCATTAGATGATTAAGTTGGTGATAATTAAAAAATTCGTGTCATTACTTATAAATAGCATAATTGATCTAACGATGTACATATTTAAGTAGATTTGATCCAACGATACTAATACTAAAATTTGTAATAATATCACAAGCTTTATATTTTGATTAGGTTTATGCTAGATATTAGAGAATATACATCTACAATCAAGACCGCAGCATCCTTTCTCTCTCTCTCCTCCCCAATACACCTGTTAATAGATCATATATGTATTATATATAGGTCAATCTGAATCCGATATGAAACCCTATATTACTTATCCGATCCGTTCAGATAATTCGACGGATCAAATATATGTCAATATTTAAATCCGTTACCAGTTAACATATCTGATTAAATATCCGATCTGATCCGAAATATAAATATATGAATAAAAAATAATTAGAATATGAAAGGGATGAAGATGAAAATACAACATACATATATAATTGTGTATACTATGTATATATATGTATAATAAAAAATATGTTATTTTCTTATCGGACATAACAAAATCCATATCCGATCCGTTGATAAATTGAATTCAAATCAGATTTAGACCAAAATCTAATCCATTGAGAGGCCTACTCCCCAACCCTCTTTGTCCCAAACTGTAAACTTTGGCTATTCTAATCAAAAGTTTGGGTGGTGTTTGGTAACAATAGCTGTATCATCATTTATTTTACATGTTTCTATTTTATTTTATTTATGTTCTTTTCTAATTTGAAATCGAAAAAAAAAGTTTGATAACTATTTATGTAATTAAAATAATAAAATAAAAATACAAACATGTCATGTCTAATAAATATTTTTATTTCCTTTCACAAAGTTACATTCTTTTCCCACAAAAGGAAACATAATTGTTTCGCTTCCGCGAAAAAACAAATTTTTTAAAAAAATGAGAAAATGAGAAACAATTTTGTTTTCTTAATTAGAAATAGAAGTGGTTGTTAAACGCATTTATGTTTCTATTTTTCATCATAAATTAGAAACATAATTTTAAAAAAATGTGAATAATGCATGGTTGACAAAAAATGTAATACTCCATCCTACATCGGGTAGGTGTGAGAATTGTGTGTAATTTATAAGATGGTCACACTCTATTATTGGGCACCAACATCATCAATGAATTTTTTGATCGGCTTGTGGTGGACCAGTGAGTCTGATGATCCACGATGCTACCTACTCAGTAGGCTAGTATGTGTGCTATACGTAACAACGCCCTTTTAGGCTCAGGACATTACAAATAAGCTCATAATGAACCAATGTGTGGATTACACGTAATGGATCGGACTTTTGAACTCGGGGCGTAAATAAGCCCACAGGTTTCCACACCCCGCGCCAGTACCTATATCAAGAACCATTTTCTTTTAAGGTGGCTCCAACTCTATCACATTATGCCGCTTAAAATCATACTTGATTCGTTCCAAAATAAGTGTGTCATATTTCTTTTTTAGACATGAAAATAAGTGTGTCCTATGGTTTCTATATGAATCGGCCATCTTTTAGATTATACTTGGAGGGGTGGAACTCTTAGAATTGTTTCAAGAAGTTCATCACGGCGTAAAATTTAAAGTGCAACGATCATCCGTCGAATGAAATAGCAATGGAAGGGGCATCAAGTGAATTATTGACAATCATAGTGATGTCAACTAGAGGAAGAGCAATTTCCTTATGCTTGCATGTGCCTACAAGAGTGCCCACGGCCAGCAGGAGTGGATGGAGAGCACCAATTTCATCAGGTCAACACTCATGATCATGTTTACTAATTGATGTTTGGAGTTCCATGAGTTAGGTTTCTTATCGTCATTTCTAAAGTTGAATGAATCAATATCGGATGATGCTCGAGTACCTGAATTGTTCCTAGTAATTTATTTTATTTTATTTTATTTTTTAAAAAAATTCGTCCAATCCTACTAATTTGCTCTTTCAAATGCTAGTACTTGTCTATGTTGTTGATGCCAATTGCTACATTTTATATTTCTTGTTGTTTACAAATATTGTAATTTAATTATATGGTATATGTTATAAAAACGAAGATATTATTGGATTAAAAATTTCAGGTTTCTATCTTCGATGAGGAAGCAAATTTGTTTAAAATAACAATACCAAGTATTTTGACGAATAATAAAAAATATAACGGAATAAAACAAAAAAAAAACAAAAAATTTTATGTAGTTTAATCAATTCCAAAGCAAGCAACAACTTTACTATAGATTTTGGCCAACAATGGTAAGACCTAGAAACCTTCTACCACCAATTGTGTCACTGGTCCATCTCGCACTATTTGTGTTTTTGTATACCAATTTGTCTCTAATTAAAATCTTAACACCTTTTTATATAGACCATAAAAAAATCCTAATCTTATATGGATTATGACTCCTAGTACGTGTCAATAAGAGACAAACTTTAACAGTATTATAATAAGGTTGATAAGTCCCATCTTACATCATATATATGATACTTCACTTCAAGCTGTATCCATTTTTAAATAAGGAACAGCTAATACTGAAGGCGATATTGCTATATATTCCATGGAAAGTCCCTTTCTTCAAGTAAAGAAGAAAATGAGGATAAAAGCAACAGAGCCAAATATCCCCCCACCCCCACCCCCACCCCCACCCCGAAAAGCAAAATCAAAGGATGTCCTAACAAACGGTTCCTTAGCATCTACGAATATATACAAGTGGAAAAATTAAACGTACCTTATTCGCTTCCAAATGTACCACCACTTGTTGATGAGAGACGGAATCATAGCTTTATTTATAAGTTCTGTTTGGCAACCAGGTAATTCACAGGAGAAGACAGAAATGATGGCTAGCTCAGTTTGTATTGTTGATTGTAAATCTCACTTAATATAATTTTATTTTATTTTAATTTTGTAATGAAAGAAAGTGGGTTTGAGTGAGAAAATGTCACCAAGAAATAATGGATGTTTCCCACCAAGAAGAAGAGCATGAGAAAAAGGGGTAATGATGCCTGCAAAAAGGCTAAAAATATTCCTTATGTCACCACCTTCACTTGAATCTGTTTCTTCGTCACGATGGGTTTCAAAAGCTTAGTGCCATCACCAAAAAGCTAATGCTAATGGCATCAGCTGAAAGAAACCTCCACATCAGTTTTCGTTAGTTCCACTATATATCTACACTACAATTACATCCACGCTTGAATATGTTGTAACTGTATATGTACTTGTTCCTATCAATTAAATTAATCGCATTCAACTCTGATATGAGGATCGGCTCGATCAGTGCTACGAATGAGTCGACACGTTGCAGAAACACAAAGGGTTGAATTGACAGACAAATGTGGCACATACATACATACAGTAGTGTTAATAGTAGCACATGACTAACATTCTTCCCATGTAGAAATTATAAGTGAACCATATTGAAGCCTGCATATACGTATCTCATCTTCAATACGCAGAGGGTGAGGGTGAGGGTGAGGTTAATTTTCAGTTCCTTTGTACGACCAAATGACCAATAGGCCCATTCATTCAATGTCACCCTCCCATGCATGTACCTCTAAGTAGACCCATGAGTATCATTGATAGTCCTCTTCCTTAGCAGTAAGCGTCATGCTTTAGCCGACCATTCCCCTCCCCAGCAACATTTTCTTTATAAACATATTGTTTTATATTGCATAACTCTATTGCTGTAAACCCAAATAAGAGCCCAAATAAATAAATACGGAGTAAAATATCTATATATCTATTAAAAGGAAAAAGTTTCCAAAATTAGCAAGTTCCCCCAAAACAAGCTTTTTAAAATAGAATGTAAATATGCAAGTAATATAATGGTAAATTACTACTAATAATTTTTAATTATTTTTAAAAAACTATCGATTTCCCCAACACATGGTTTTCAAAGAAACATCCCAACCAGCACATGGTTTTTCAAAGAAACCATAGATTGAAGGAATGAAATCAAAAGTACAAAAATTAAATTAAAGAAAAAGGCCCTTCTCTTTAAATGTTGCTCTGGGGAAGCTAAAAAGCTTTCTTGGTTTCTTGTGCAGGGAAGTCAGCACAGAATGAAAAGATGTTTGCTTGCATGAAATGATAACATCTTTTTTTACTGTATTAAATTAATATTAAAAGTATAATTTTCAAAAGCCCAACAATTCCTCAGCCATCAACATTATAAATAGCATCATTTCTTTCCAACTTCGCCCCACAATTGGAGTTTGAGTTCCTTTTTCCATTCTTCTTTTAAAATTACTTCCGATTTCCAGGTTGAACACAACCCTGTTCACACTGCTTGCTTGCAGGAGTTGATCACATACATGGTTCCCTTTATGCAAGGATCAATCAAGGTGGCCTGCCAACACAAGCAACTGTATAGCTTAGTTATGGCTGATGAATTAATCATAAAATTAAATTCATAATCATGCTCATGGGTTTGATAGTAAGTTTACATTGATGTTGTTATCGTATATAACAAGCACCGGAGATGTAGTGTGGAAAACACCATCAACTCCCTGTATGGCTTGGTCAAAGCTTCCTTCCACCATAAGATCGGCTTTCATAACTTTTAGTCTCTCCTTGGTTCCATCTAGCTCCCAAAGGTATCTTACCTTATCCACATTTTCTGGCAATAATTGTAGACAAGGTATTTGAGTTTTCATGTTATAGAAAGTAGTAATTGATATTTATTTATGTTTACCCATGAAAAACTTTTGTAGATAAATCAATTCATGGATACATGATGGGGACCTAAATTGCCTGGATCTCGCACGTATGGTGGTTCGTACTACGTGCCCTTTCTCCAGCAGCGACTTGACCAAGCCGCTATGAACCCTGTACCCCTGTAACACAGTATTCGGACATCTCTTTCGCTCGCTCCCTCCCTCCCTTCTGGTTGCTTGCCTTTATGTTGATGGTTTATTCAATGATTTTGAGGAAAGAAGCTGTCATACGTCTTGCATTTTAGTATTATATTAGGTTTGAACAAAAAAGCAAGTTGGTTGTTTTGGTTTTGTTTTGTGTTTTAGTGATATCTCAGTGCAATGCCAGTGCGCTTTAATTTATAGTTTTCCATCTTCTTTGGCTGGAGCAGGAGCATTTGTGGGTGTGACATTTTATTTGTACGAGGTATAATATACTCAGTTGTTTAATTAAAATTATGTTTAACGTTTTGGATGACAAAAAATAATATAGTTTCAATTAAATAAGATTGTCATATTTTTTCTAGGTAAATGATTATTTATTAATAAATGTTAAATACCATATTTTTACACTCATATTTTATATTTTATATGATATATAACTGTAATACGCTTGGATTAATCATAATCATAAAGTTAGAATTAGACATATTGACGCACATAATTACTTATGATAAGAAACATTGAGCAAGAAGATGACATCAAACTATTGGTAGATGTTACAATAAATTTTGCACTACCGAATATAACTCCTTATACCACAGCAAAAAAATATCATAATTGTTTTTTAAATTCGTTTAATCATGTAATAAGTTTTAAATATGTATTAAAATGTAAGCCAGTCATAGTGACCCAAACAATTTCCAATTTGTCGTATTATCAAAACTAGAAATAAATAATTAGGAGCTAACACGATATTAATGATACAATTACATGTATGTAGAGTTGTCAAAATTGAGCCTTGCCACAGCTCTGGCCCACCGATTTTTCAAGGGTTTGGGCCTCAATTTAGAAGGCCCAAATTTCGCCCAATCTTAAAAAGCCCGAAAAGCTTGGTCCGACGATTCGATCATAAAATTAAACGCTTAAACTTAATTATAAAATTAAAAATTAAAACATTAATCTAAACATACAGTGATGATTTTCCTTGGAGTCTTGCTTTCAGCTCATCTGCCGCGGCATGAATGAATTCTTCGGTGTTCAGGTAGTGCTCCCTACTGAGCCTACACAACGTATAAAAAGCAAATTTCAAAATCAGTAAATCATCACAAAAAGGTAAAATTAGGAACATCAAGTAAATACCAAGCCACTTACTTGGATCCATGGAGAATGAGTGCAAGATCCTTTGTCATCTTCCCTGATTCTATAGTGCCAATATAGGCTGCTTCCAGTTTCTCAGTGAAATCCAAAAGTCTGGCGTTGGCATCCAACTTCACCATGTCGGCAGAAATAACATTTACACTCTCCTCTAATTCACTATTTTGAAAGGTACCAGGTAGTGTCTAATTGCAGAGCAAAAATAAAGGTAAAAAAATAAAAATAAAGATAGTGTTATATAAATTTCATTAGTTAATTTGTGAGCTTTTTTTAATAAAAAAATAGTTATTTTTTTTTGCCCAGAGGCCCGAAGTACGCATGTGTTGGGCTTAAGTTTTATGAGAGCCGCAACTATTTTGGGTCGGCCCGGCCCGACCAGTTTGACAGCTCTTGCATATATGTATGCACTACACAAATTAATAGATGAATTAAAGATATTTACTTACCATAGGTAAGTTTCAGTTTCAATTAAAAATTTGCAAGATAGATTGTACCAAGACAATTGAATGCGAAGAGAGACTATTTAATTGTAAAGTGTAGTATATGTTTCAATGGTTTGTTTATTAATAGTTCAAACAATATACGAAAGTACGTAGCTATTGATTTTTAAAAGTACTTTTATTTCAAATTATTATGCTAGGTGACGCTTACAATGTTCTTCATCAATCAAAGATGTCGATTACACAACGATTTGCATATCTAATTATCTATATATCTATTAAAAGGAAAAAGTATACCATTAATAGCAAGTTCCCACCCAAATCCTATTGCCAAAAGTATAATGAAAATATTTTGCTTCTAAAGGATACATATGTCAAATATTAGTTACTAAATAATCGGTTTCTAATACAAACCGTGGGCAACCCACAGTTTTGGGTCCACAATATTAAAAACAAACACTATCATTACTTATTGCATTGGAAAGGTAAATGCTATTTCAAATCTCAGGTAGAGATTTTGTGTGTTCAATACTCCTCCATTCGAGTTTGTATTTAAAATGAAAGCCTCTCTTCATATTTTGATCTATTACCTCTCTCTTCTTCTCTCATTATGACCGAAGCCCCTTTCAACTGATCTAAGCTCCAACTCTTTATGCCCATCTCTCCCTCTTTTTCTCGCACAAGCCTAGGGCTTGGAATCAAAATCCCATCCATGTATGATATCTCTCTTCTACATCAAAATCCGTGTCTTTTTCTTCTCCCTGCAACCCTTTCACCCGACCAATTAATTGGATTTCTTTTCTTCTCCCTGCAACCCTTTCACCGACTGAATTGGATTCGTATGAGGCCATTATGAGATTTCGAATGGAAAATTGAATTTCTCCAAGGTTACTTTTGTTTCATGTTTTTCAATTTTGTTTAAGATGGCATGGGGAAGGTAGATTGAGAGATATAACTAGGTTTCTAAAGGTTGAAGATGGTGACATAAAGAACTATAGATTCAAATCCAAACAATTTCGGAGAGTTCGATGTCAGCGGAGTTGAAGATGCGGAGTTTGCGAATGACGGATTCTACTCTATAATTCTTAATTTTTTGCTTAATAAAAATACATATGTGAATGTGTACACATGATTCTATTCCATTCCTGTCATTTGCTTAATTTTTTTTCACTGCCATGCTATATATACATTGCTTGGTCTGGTTTTTATATGCATATATATATATATATATATGTATACATATGTGAATGTGTACACGTGATTATCAATTTTAAATTGTTTTTTTCTCATTAGAATAGATAATCTGTTTAAAAACCTTACGTTCATCGTGCTTCTCTTTACAAGTTCGATGTCGTGGGAGTTGATGATGTGGAGTTTGCGAAGGCGGATTCTATCCTTTAATTCTTGGATTACAGAAATACTTGGATACGTTTGTATTCGTTAAGAGGTTTGATTAGCTTAAATTGTAAAGTTTGGATTTGTAATGTGAAGAGAAATAGTCATACCAATTTCCTCTCCTTGAATGTGTCATTGAATCTGTGTGTACATTTGTATGCAGAGAGTCTATGTAATTGTTGGGGTTGTTTATAAATAATTGAGAAACTGTTTGATTTATGTAGCTATAAATCATTGAAGGGAGCTTGAACGCATGCTTCTTTGCAGGAACAATCTTCAAGTTAGTTACACTCCACACTCAAGGCCAACCCCAGTTTAGACTGTGAGATTTGGCTTTGCTCCTGGGTCTTAAATGTTACTTTTTGATCTTCCAATCGAGAGAAACACATAAGAGAGACGGATACTGCTTGACTGACAATTAATAGAATTTGAGAGTTTTTTCTAAAAATGCAGCGAAAAGTGAGACCGTTATCTAGGCGAATCCGTTAGAAAAGATGCTAGACTACCGGAGATCTCTCTAGAACTTACGAAAGGCGACAAGAGGCTCCTAGGGTAATTGTGTGCTTCTTCCCTAAAAGATGGGCAAAGTTGAGAACTATGTGGCTAACGATTTCAATATTATAGTTCTCCTGGGCAGCTACATATATAGGCAGGCTACTACAACTAAGGAGGTTACCAATCAAACAAGGTTTGACTAAGAAGTGTGAAGCATATAATAAGATACTTTCTTTTACACTGCTCCTTCAACCCGCAGCCTTCTTGAAATCTTTTCATTACATATAAATACCAAGTTGAATTCAGTTGGAAGTTAACATATCAGAAGTTGATATGCAATTTAAGTAATAATAATAATACAAATGCATAGCTTAAACTTGAATGTTTACAATATATATATAACTTGGAATATGGTCAGATTTAAATATATAATTATCGTTCGTATAATTAAAACACAAATAATGTAATTTATTGTAGTATTTGTAATGAAATTCTTTTTACCATTCAAGAGTGCTATATAATGATGTTCACATCAAATACAAAAGGTTGAATCAATCCTATCAAAAAAATTAACAAAATGTGTCTATGTAAAGGTATTATTTATGTGATTTAGTCTTATTAACATAAAACAAGGTTTACTATATGGAATTTGTAGCATCAAAAAAATCAATTTTTTTTTGTTAATCTTATGTTTTCATGTGATTTCAAGTAGTTTTTATGACACCGTAAATATGTTCAAGCATACTTCATGTAAGAAACAATCTATAATACAATAGAGGTCAGTGTGTCACGCTTACAATTGACTTGGAATAAAAAGGGGTCAGGACTTACTGTTTTACCGAGATCCAACGACCCTTATTTCCCTCAGTTCTCGCATGTGCGAATGACGATTTTCCCACCGAGTATTCTTTCCCTCTTTCTTGCAATTCCTCCCGACTCATTCTCTTCCCGATTACGGTTTTACAGTTTTACAGTTTTATGTTATCGTATTTAACTTCATCAATTTAATTTTTGTCCGGCCCGTTTTTTTCGACCCACAATTCCGTATATAAATTAATCAATTTACTGTTTTACCAAGATTTTACGGCTATTGAATAAAAAACTATTTTGCAACATCAATTTCCAAATAGTGTCTCTCAAATACAAAAGGTTGAATCAATCCTATCAAAAAAATTAACAAAATGTGTCTATGTAAAGGTATTATTTATGTGATTTAGTTTGATTAACATAAAACAAGGTTTACTATGTGGAATTTGTAGCAGCAAAAAATCAATTTTTTTTTTGTTAATATTATGTTTTCATGTGATTTCAAGTAGTTTTTATGACACCGTAAATATGTTCAAGCATACTTCATGTAAAAAACAATCTATAATACAATAGAGGTCAGTGTGTCATGCTTACAATTGACTTGGAATAAAAAAGGGTCAGAACTTACTGTTTTACGATGATCCAACGACCCTTATTTCCCCCAGTTCTCGCATGTGCGAATGGCGATTTTCCCAGCAAGTATTCTTTCCCTCTTTCTTGCAATTCCTCCCGACTCATTCTCTTCCCCATTACGGTTTTACAGTTTTACAGTTTTATGTTATCGTAATTAACTTAATCAATTTAATTTTTGTCCGGCCCATTTTTTCCGACCCACAATTTCGTATTCAAATTAATCAATTTACTGTTTTACCAAGATTCTACGGCTATTGAATAAAAAACTATTTTGCAACATCAATTTCCAAATAGTGTCTCTCAATTTTTTTAAAAGAATTTTCATTGTAGTTTTTAAAAAGTTGATGAATGTCAAATTTTTAAACAAAAAATTATGTGTAGGCATTCATTTCAATGTAATATTGATATATATATATATATATATATACACACACACACACATATATATATATATGAAATATAAAGAATGTCTCTCTGTCACGTTTAATCTCATAACCTCAACCGTTTTTTATCACGTTTTTTTTCTATCCCTATTTTATTACTACGAAAATTATTGAGATATTACATTTTACAAGATGGTTTACAGTTATTATTTTACATTTAATATTTTACGGTTTTACAGTTATTATTTTACATTTGCGAAAATTAGTTACTCTTTTACTGAGATATTACGATTTTACAGTTAATATTTTACGGTTTTACAGTTTTATGGTTGCGAAAATTTGTATTTGTATTTTTTTTCTTTTTAATTTTTTTCCGACCCGTAATTTCATATACAAATTTAAAAAAATTAAAAAAAAACGTAAGTTTTGTAATTTGAAATATATTTTTTTCTTTTTAACTGTTATCGTAATTAACTTAAGTAATTTAATTTTTTTTTCGGATCGTTTTGTCCGGCCCATAATTTCCTATACAAATTATTAATTAATCCCTCCGTTCCGGGCAAAGAGGCCCCGTTTGAAAATTAAATGTAATATTGATATATATCATGAGTTGAATGTAATATTGATATATATCATGAGTTGAATTTGAAGGTTGGAACTCCAGTTATGTTGCTTCGTAACATTGACCATTCTCTTGGGTTATGCAATGACACG
This sequence comes from Codonopsis lanceolata, assembly GCA_013146195.2. Lineage (NCBI taxonomy): Eukaryota > Viridiplantae > Streptophyta > Magnoliopsida > Asterales > Campanulaceae > Codonopsis > Codonopsis lanceolata. The sequence continues at coordinate 132,763,581 of CM028378.1, forward strand.
AGGTTAATCATTACAAGATTGGGAAGCCATGTTTTAGAAGGTCGAGTTCTTTCAAATGGTACCTATGGCGATACTGTTTTGATTCCGAGAATGTCATTGACACCTTCTGATCACAGAATTCCATTCAAATTTCAAAGAAGGCAGTTTCCGTTGATGTTGTCTTACGCAATGTCTATAAATAAAAGTCAGGGACAATCATTGTCTAATGTGGGTTTTCTTTTGAAAAAACCTGTTTTTAGTCATGGGCAATTATATGTTGCGTTATCTCAAGTTACTAATCATAAAGGTCTTTGCATTTTAGTATGTGATTGTGATAGTAGTAATTGTCGTACATGTTCAACGACAAATGTTATGTATAAAGAAGTATTCCAAAATATGTAATTATTTTTAAAAATTAATGTCATGTTCTAAATTTACATTCACATTTTATTAATTCTTTATTAATGTTTTCACATTGAAGTTTTTTGTTTTATATTATTCATCTTTGTTTAAATATATGCTTTTCATCTATAAATTATCCGTGCATCGCACGGGTGAAATACTAGTAGTGTAACAAAACTTAAAAGAGGTCCAGATTGGGTTACTTGTTGCATGAGTGCTCTCCTGTTGTTCTATATGAAATAAGTATTCTTTTGCACACTAATGTTATCAAATTGTGACTAACGTAAGTGGAGATTGTAATTTGTAGTACTGCACGTCAATGACCGAAAGGGCAAGAGGGAGCAGCTCTGTATTGCCATTCGATTGGATCAACCCGCATGGCGCATACGCACGGCAGTGTGGTTCCTTGTCACTGCGTGTTTGCTTAGGCTCTTGATGAACCTAACACTGAACCCCATGGGTGGGTTCATTGATCAACTCTCGTTGCTACGAGGCTGGGGTGGCTACCATACCTATGCATATGAGATGATGGGCGGTGGGAGTGCCTAAAGGTATATATGCTTACTGAGCCCATGTGAAAGCAGTCTAAAGCTTGCAACAAACCCTAAACAAAATGCTTGGGCTTGCTTCTTGGTGTTGGAACTGAAAAGCAACGACAATATTACTGACTTTCCATAAATCTCTTGGGCCAGACTGCCATTGTAGAGTTGGGCCAGGCCGGCAGTAAGCTCCATTCGTGAATAGGTTCAAAATTGTACGGGATACCGGAATCTATAAATCTATAAACTAATTAAAGGTGGCGAGGGCAGTCTAACATTTGAATCTTCAAGTTTGGTTTGATGATGTTACTGAACTTGGAAATGCATTCATGCTTTGTTCATTGGAGTTATAAAGATGAAGAAAATGATAAATGATTTTTGAAAAATTAGTTGTGCCTGCCGTGTGCAAATGAACTTGATCACGACCCCAAGTCAACCAACAATAGTCTACTTACTTTTAAGCGCTTGTACTACTAGCAGATTGTGGTTGGGAATTTACTTAACTTTAACATACTTTCTGTTCTCTTTCCTATTTATCTGTTTGGTGTAGGTCTTATTATAACGGGGTGGATTGGATTTGGTTGGAACGGATGATGGGTCGAAACTCATTAAAACTTGAATATCAAACGGGTCGAAATTGATTTGGTTGAATCGGGTGTGGTTAAAAACAGACAACGGGATGACCTGTCTTAATTTGGGGTGACAAATCGGTCGTGTTGAACCGTTATCGGGTTGGCACGATAACAGCACGACACGATAAACACGAACACAACACGATAAGCTTATCGTGCCTAACATTAAAATCCGAACACGACACGATAAAAATACAAAAGGCACGGCACGACACGATAAGCAAAAAAGTACGATTTATTTAGTCAGGCTCGTTAAGCACGTTAAGCCCAATATAAATTATAAAATATATCATTTTAATTTTTTAATACATATTTTGAAAATTTATCAATATTAATAGTCAAGTAGTTTAAAATTTATAAATGTTCAAATGATAAAACTATAAAATAATAATGAAAATAGTTCGAAAGAAGTGAACAACCCCTAGTAAATTTTAAAAAATATATTTTAAAAACATATATATTTTAGTTAGCGTGTCTTACCGTGCTTATCAAGCCAGCCCGATAACAACCAATTTTTTATTGTGTTGACCCTATAACGACCCGAACCCGATAAGCCCCAGCTCAAACACTGTAATTTCGTATCGTGTTCGTATCAGCCAATCGTGTCGTGCCTCAGATTGTCACCCCTTGTCTTAACCCTTATTTTCCCTCAAAAGTTCATGAATTTATCTACTATCTACTGCTATTATAAAAGTTTAGGTTGCCTCTTACAATTTAATGTATGGCAAAACTAACCATGCACATAATAAACATCCACAATTGAATTAAGGTCAAACAAGTAACTTTGTAATAAGTAGAAAATAATGTATAGACAAATAAACCTAGATTTAACAAATTATTCACCATTAATTTAATTATTGCTAAACAAGTAAATTTGTATGGGCTAATCAATTCTTTGAATGATGAAATTGAATTTGGTCACTGAACTTATACCTAGTTTTAAATTAGATCCTACCTTTTTGAATTCTATTTATTTTGTCTCATATGTTGATTTTTTTTGTCAGATTCCCTTTTCGTGTCATTACCATTACAAATGTCACACGAAAACACACTTACTCAGTTAAGAGAAAAAATAATATGATTTATTTTTTTAAAATTTGTTTAACATTTGTTACGGTGAAATTTTGATTACGACAAGCAAACCTGAAAAGACTATCATATTGGTTCCTAAGTTATAGATCTTACTAATATATTGATATATATTAACATTTAAGTAAATATGTTGTCTTCAAATTAACCACTACTAATGAGCCGGACTGGTGTATCATAAGGGATTTTCCTTTTCTATTGATTCCTACGGATTGGATCAAAAACAATTCTTGAATGAGGTATTCAACTCCAGGGATGAATGGAAAAATAAATCTTTATTGGTTCTACCTCCTATTTTTTATGAAGAGAATGCATCTTTTTATCGAAGGATCAGAAAAAAATGGGTCTCGATCTCCTGCAGGAATGATTTGGAAGAGCCAAAACCAAAAATAGTGGTATTTGCTAGCAACAAGATAATGGAGAATATTTATACATTCTTCTATTTCCCTTTGTATAGTTTATTATATATTCCTCCATTCCCGGTAAAAGTCAACTATTTCATTTTGGGATATTTAACTTAAAAAGTCTACTTTAAAAAATTAATGCATAAAAATATCATTTTATTACTAATGAATTACTAAAAGTGTCATTTTCTTAAAAAGTTTGACTTTCAAACGAGGACACTTTACCCAAAACGGAGGGAGTATATTACATAAATTGCAGAGCACACAGAGAGAGAGAGAGAGAGAGAGAGAGAGAGAGAGAGAGAGAGAGAGAGAGAAGAAGAAGAAGAAGAAGTAGTTTGAGAGATAACTAAAAGATGAATATCTTTTCTTGGAAATTACATCAATTGTGAGAGTAGATAATAAGGATATTAACCTTACATATTGAGGTTATGTTTTCAATATATTTCAAAATTAGTATGATGAAATCGTTGCAGATATTACTAAAGGTATATAAATTTATTTAATTATAATAACATATTTGTTAGTGACTATCGAGATACTTAACAAATCGTTGGGGTGTTTAGTGATTATCAGAGAACAAATTAAAAAGAAATGGGTAACGAAAAGAAGCTATACTTTCTAGAAGATGACGGAAAAAAAATGAAAAATACAGTTTTTGTTGGAGAAGAAAACTAAAATTTACAGTTTACTCCCTTGAATATTTTGACTATTACAAGTAGCCTTAAAATAAACATTTACCTAACTAACCACTAATCAGTTAACTAATAATTGTTGTTCGGATTTTCACTATACTTTTGGTGTTGAAATTTTTTAATAGACCCTCATATGTTCATAAATGTACAGAAACCTGTAGATACATATTAACATTAAAGTAAGTATATTGTCTTTGATTATTTTATTTCTTAATATGGATATATAACTCTTTAAAAATAAATAGAAAAAATATTATTAATCAATTATCTTCAAATTAACCGTACTATGAATATTTATATTTTTCGAAGGAGAAAATTACATTTTTGACCATTATACTATTTGCAGGTAACCGATTTGACCAAGCACTTTGCAATATCCCAAAATTGACCAATGTATTCAATAATTGGGTGAGATGTGGTTCCTGCCGTTAACGGGTCATCCACTTTTATAACAGAACTGTTAATGTGTGAGGGATTTTATGAGGGGTATTCTTTTGCATCTCCATTGAAAATAATGACGAGACTGCCATCATTTTTTGTTTTTTTTTTATTTTTGTATTTTCAATGGAGATGTATAAAAATATCCCTCATAAAATCTCTCGGTTAGTCCACATTGGTCAATTTTAGGATATTGTAAAGTGGTTAGTCAAATCGGTTACCTGCAAATAGTACAATGGTTAATAATATAATTTGAAAATGAGATTTCAATTTTGTTTTAAGTTTGTGTAAAAAAGAAATATAATGAATGAAATATCTTTAATTATTAGAATTTATTGAAAGATTTAATTCTATTTATCCTCTTACTAGGTATGATAATACACTATTTATCCTCTAACAAGACATTGGTCAATTTTAGGACATTGTAAAGTGGTTAGTCAAATCGGTTGCCTCCGAATAGTACGATGGCTATATAACTTTTTAAAAATAAATAGAAAATGTATTATTAATCAATTATCTTCAAATTAACCATACTATGAATATTTATATTTTTTTGAAGTAAGGTCACTTAATTTGAAAATGAGATTTCAATTTTGTTTTAAGTTTGTATAAAAAAAGAAATATAATAAATGAAATATCTTTAATTATTAGAATTTATTGAAAGATTTAATTCTATTTATCCTCTTACTAGGTACAATAATACACTATTAAAAAAAGGAGGGTCTCTTTCCACTATAATTTTTACTTATCCAATATTTTACTATTTATTGCATCAATTAAACACATGTATGGACAAAATTACCCCTTAATTATTTGTCTTTCTTAAGTTATCTAACAATGTTACCTACATAATTTTCTAAGTCAAAAAATATCAAATGATATTTGGTTACCGTCCACATAAACAACCTAATTATTCATTTTTTTTTATTTTTCCTAAATGTTAAATCAATAAAATTCATGGCTAGAGTCATGTTACATAATAAAAAACTAATATTATAAAAATATTTTTTATCAACCGAATATTAAGAAAACATGAGATCGTTATTTACTGAAATAAAAAAAAATTAAAATTAGATTAATTACAGGTTATAATTGTAAAAAAATCATCCAATAGTAAAATCGTATTTTGATACCATATAGTAAAGTTGTGTACATTGTGCCTACCATAACAATTGATTCTAAATATTAATTATGAATAGATTAATCGATAATCAATTCAATACCAACCTTATTATTATTATTGAATTTATGTTAATAAAAAATAATATTTTAATTAAATTAATCTTTTATTATTGTAACGAAGTATCATATAATCTCTCCGCTTTCAAATAATTGTTCTCCTTTCCTTTTTCGTCCGTTCTAAAATAATTGTCTTCTTTCATAACTTTCTTTTTTAAGAAAATACTTTTACTACTTTACCCTTATTTTTTATATATACTTCAATTATAACCACATACACAAGGGTATTAAAGAAAAAAATTACAGATTACATCAATATTTATAATACGGTCAATTAGTTTTTCTTAAACGGGTGTCGGGTCAAAAGGCAAAATAATTTAGAAACAGATGGAGTATTATCTAAGATTTTGGTAGATAAATAGTGTAAGGGTAAAATAGGATCTTCCTATTTTATTATTTAACTAGATTTCCATGCCCGTGCCTATGGCACGGTGCCGTTATATCTGATTTCGTTAATTGAAATAATAGTGCCTAAATAGAATATGCGAATTTTAAAAAAAATGTTACAGCTGAGGGGTACATTGCTTCAAGTGATAGTTGAGAGATTGATGTTTTAATAGGGGTGACTGTCAGAAGATTAATCGCATGGTGTGACTTTGTTATATGAAGATAGAACATAGGGAGAAGAAAAATGAGTGACTGCTCATAAAATTAATTGTAGGGGTGACTTGTAATAGGGAAAGAAAAAATAAAGAGTTAAAAATAGATAACTACCCACACAATGAATATGGGGTGAATCACAACCGTTAAATGTTTTAAGTATTTTAATCTTAACCTCTGAATAGCCCTAATCAATTACCTAGCTCTTTTATAATATAAATTCTATGTTTCCTTGGAGTAGTTGGTTATCTTGTTTGTGTAGGATTCTAGTTCGGTATTTATACAAGAAGAGGCTGTGCAGACAAGAAACATGAAGATAAAAAGAAAACTTGTTCAGAAAGAAAAGCTGAGAGCATTGCTTGAAGTATTTGATGCAACTGTGAATGCAATAACATCAGGAACTGCATTGACTTGTTTGATTGTTTGTTTTTCTAGTTGTTAGAAAACTTATTTTTTAATCTCACGTTTGCTTTGTTCGTGTTTTTGTGGGTTTTCTCTACAAACTTTATAGTCTTGTTAGAGGTTTTGATATTTTGTTAGTTTTCACTATTTTCTTTGTAAGACATAATCTTTATAGTGAAATCGTTTTCGCCATGGGGCGTCTACAAGTATTGTTTATAGATTGAAAGTTTAAATCTCTGTTTTAATTTTACTTTATTTATAAAGTCTTTGATTGTTTCTTATCTGGTTAATGCACCTTTGAATGTGACTGTATTAGAAGCTGCATTGACGGTATTCTTAGAATCCTAGCTACTATTACAGTTTCAAATAATTTAATAAATTAATTATTTTCTAATGAAACATGAAATGAGGCATAAACATGATCGAAAAATATATCAATTAATAAAAAGAAAGAAAATACCATGTTCGTTGATTTGTTAAATTAAAAAATAATACTCCCTTCGTCCCTAAATAATCGTCTGGGTTGATCCGGCGCACAGTTTAAGAAAAAGTAATTGACTTGATTATTTATATTGGTTTAATGTGTAGCTTCCTTTAATGTCCATGTATATGTGACCCATAATTAAAGTAAAGTGAAAAAGTAAGGGTAAAGTGGTAAAAGTGATGTTCTAAAAAGGTAAGTTTCAAAGTGGACAATTATTTTGGGACGGACGAAAAAGGAAAGAAGGACGATAATTTAGGGACGGAGGGAGTATATAAATAACAAATATATTGTTCAACTTCAAATAACAAGTAATTAATTAATGGGTGGTTTTGTGCAAGCATACATAAGTTAAAAGTAATACTTAATAATGTGGTAGATAAGTAAGAAATGTAGTAATTAAAAATAACATCTCACTAAAAAAATCATTAACAACACGTGCAACACGTGTATCCTTGACTAGTTACTCAAAATATCAGATGGTTCCGAAAAGGTCATGATGCAACATCTAACTAAACTAATATTTCATCGTTTTAGTTTTAGAAAATTTTGTTCGAAGAAATAAATGTTTCTTTTTAGGAAAAATTACGGGCCAGTCCTTTTTTTTAATTTTATAACCCCTCCACCTCCAGTCCACCCTTCTTTTTCATCAACCACTAAAGTCCCTATTTGAAAAATTGTTCCTAAAATACCAAGTCATCTTCTTCTGTTGAGTTCGAAAATCACGATTGTGCGCAACAAAACGGAGATGAAATACGAAACTGTAATGGATCTGTGTTGGGTTGAAGGATTTTTTAGTTGGGACAAAGACGGAGGCCGGAGAAGGAAGAAGACGACTTACGACGAAGGAAATGAAAGAAGAAGGTGGAGGACATAGTTTGCTTCATTACGTTTTGTATCGTGGTGCAAAAATATCGGGATTTAATTGATGAACCGCGGTGTAAAAATTAATACAATAAAATTGATGAATCGCGGTGTAATTAGACAAGGAAATTAAACTATTGAACCGCGGTGAAAAAATTAATGCAATAAAATTGATGAATCACGGTGCAATTAGGTTATGAAATTAAACTATTGAATCGCGGTGTAAATATTAATGAAATAAAATTGATGAATCGCGGTGCAAGCATAGATGTATTGCAGTGCATTTAGACTAGGCAATATTACTATTGAACCACGGTGCAAAAAAATGATGTATCACTTTTCACTTGTAAGTGACATCAACGAGCTCTTTTGGTTCATTAAAAGTATCGTAGTTATTTTATCCTCAAAAGTGATTTTTTATGATTGAAAAAAAAAACTGAACTAGAGGGGTTATAAATTTCAAAAAGTGGATCGGCCCGAATTTCACCCTTCTTTTTATATGAAATTAGTAAATTCAGTAGTGTTATCAATCAAATTTAAATGTGTCCTTGCAACACTATAAACTAAACAATAAAGACATCATTTCATATACATTCTACTAAAATGGCCAAAAAATCAAATTTCTTGGGTGATAACCGGGCCAATACTATGCGGTGTAATTGTTATTGCAAAAGTTCATAATTATTTTTTAAACCGCTACAGTGCACTTTTTGGGGGAAAACAACGAAAAAACTCTTAATAAAGGAAATGCGCACACACAAAACCACTGATCCAATTTGTGCGTCGGTAAAAAAATTGGGCATCGCCAAAAATTTTGGGGTATCGGTAAAAACTTATGGGCGTCGTTCAAAAATTTTTAACGTCACGCAAAAGCCACTGTCCAAATTTGGGTATCGCAATACAAAAATCGGGCTTCGCAATTAAAAAATTAAGCATCGTAATGCAAAATTTGGGCTTCGTAATTAAAAAATTGGACATTGTAATGCATTTGGGCTTCGCAATGCAAAAAATCGCCGCCCAAAAAACCACTTCATCATCATTATGCCTATTCACCAGTTTCGTTTCTTGAATTGAATTATTTACACAATATGTCTTTTCTCTTTCTAACACCTCTCATTCTCTCTCCCCATTTTTCTTTCCTTTCATTCATCTCCCCCACATTCATTTCCAATAGTGGCGGCACTGGAGGCGGGGCGACTGAACTTGTGCCGCAAACACTAAGCCTAGGAAGAGGAAGAAGAGCTGGAAAATCTTCCACAACTCCTTTTGGAGGTCAACTGCTCATTTCTTTTCTAAGGTTTTTTTGAAATGGAGTTGGATAATGGTGTTTTATGGCATGGAGGCAGTTTCTTTGGAGATTGGGTTGATATTGTGGTGCCCACTATCGTATTTTGCCATTGGAGACTAGGAAGAACGACAAGAATAGGGAGGAGACTAGTCAACAGATATGTTGCATCATTCCAAATCGATACATTGGTTTTTCAAATTGCTTCACAATTTAGGCGTTGTAAGTTTCGATACGCCGCAATTTAGGCATCGATGCCTCTGATGTTAGCGTCGGTTGTTGCGATGTTGGCGTCGATTGTTGTGATTCTTGCATCGGATGGTGTAAATGGAGGTATTTTCAGATCCCTCATAATCAAGGGATTGTCACCTACGACGCAAAACATCTTCAGTAAAGAAGGAATCCACTCCACCATAAAGCTACACTTGCAATATCTTCGCTTACTAACATATTGGTCAAGTAGATCGTTAACATTTTCCAAGATTCTTCCCAAGGTGATGGGTACTGCTATTACTAAGGCTTCCTTTCCAGGTTCTATTTAATAACACTTTTTTTCTAGAAATTTGTGGATGAAATGATAAAGGTGGGGCAGTTGAACGTGTTAACATGTAGACAATTTATTTGATTTCATTCTCATTCATGTAGGCAGTGGCATTTTAGGAAGAAATTAATAAAAATGGAATTATGCGTGGAAAAAAAAAAAGGACACCAGAACGATTATAATTTCATAAAAGTGTACCAACCCGCAATTATTCATTATTTCTTTTAAACGAACTCTAGTCAATTTGGAGAAAAAGTCTGTCTAATTAAAGTACAGGGAGGGACCAGAAAAGATTTTTAAGGCCTTTGACAAGTGTCTATTTAAGGCAATAAAAATGTACCCAAATGGCTCTGTCCCCTTCTGCTCAATACAAACTTCAGATCCATGGGCTCCTTTTGGTCGAATAAAAGGCTGAAAGCCCGAAACAGAAGATGCGTGAGAAAAAACATGATTATTTATTATTCTTTGGGAACTAGTAGATGTTGTAAATAAGTTAGAAGTTTGGGCGCTTGAAGAAGGAACTGCTCTTTGGGGCTGGAAGCAGAATAAACCATCATTCTTTTCAACCTCTTCACCAGGGGTTCATTAAGATCAAATAATAGCTTTCAAGCCCATCTCACATCATTCTCCTCAACCTACTTAGCAGGGGGTTCATTAACCATCATTCTCCATTTCTCCTCAGCCTCCTCGGCAGGGGGTTCATTAAGATCAAATAATATCTTTTCATTAGAGCCCATCTCACATCATTCTCCTCAACCTCCTCAGCAAGGGGTTCATTAAGTATCATTCTCCTCAACCTCCTCAACATGGGGTTCATTAAGATCAAATAATAGCTTTCCTTTAGAGCCCATCTCATATCATTCTCCTCAACCTCCTCAACATGGGGTTCATTAAGATCAAATAATAGCTTTCCTTTAGAGCCCATCTCATATCATTCTCCTCAACCTCCTCAGCATGGGGTTCATTAAGATCAAATAATAGCTTTCCTTTAGAGCGCCATCTCACATCATTCTCCCCAACCTCCTCAGTAGGGGGTTCATTAACCATCATTCTCCTCAACCTCCCCAGCAGGGGGTTCATTAAGATCAAATAATAACTTTTAATTCCTTTAGAGCCCATCTCATATTAATGCATTCTTGCTTCACGCAATGCCAATCTCATCTTCACTGTTTTTTCCCTTCTTAGTTTCCTCCAAATCAAGTCTCAAGGAAGCAACAATGACTTTCCTTTTCAAACACACCCCAAAACATGCACTGTCCGAGAGAGGGTTCCATCATCTGTTTTGATAAAAGTCCTTGATTTTTTTTTAATTGTGTCATAGCATAAAATAAATTTATAAAAATACAACACTTGGATCGAAATTAAAGAATTTTCATAATTGATGAGCAATTGTATATGGGAAAATCTAACCTGCCATGAATGGTATGAATCCAAAGCAGCATTCTCGTTCTCCTTGGCTGATAATGGCCACCCCATCGCTAGACAAGAAACTTTCTGAAAATAACCTCTGCATGTAACAAACCTTTGTAATCAGATTAAAAAAGAAAAGAAAAGGAAAGTGAACAACACTTTGTAAAGAAACTTTTTATGATATGCCTGTAACAAATGGTTAAACTGCAAAGAAAGTTCTATATGTAATTCAATTCTCATTAGAGTGAGAAACTGAGAATGGACTTGCTAAGCGGAGAGTTGCATCGCATCCTCTAGCCTATAAGTGCTACGGATAAAAAGAAACCCGAAAAATTAGAATTAGGCACATGCATGATCATGGCCTAACTATATATTGTCATGCATCTTGTGTGTGTCTGTGCACCCACACAAAGTATAGATATAGATAATAGATTCTTCCTTTATCTGCTGTATTAGACAGTGGGAAATCGAATATAGCTCAACCAGTCACACTCAAGTCAAGGAAACACACAAATGGGATCGTCCCTAAGGTTGAGTTATAGTGATAGGCTAAATTATCATGCAGTTTCTGGACTCGTTTACCATTTAACCAAGTCAACATCAACACCATATTCCCTTGAAAATTCCGAAAATTGGACCATACTGGTGAGATCAAGATCTTGCCTACCATATATAATTTTTATAGGCATCTTTCCTTTTGAATTTTGTATTATTTTAACTAGAAAGTGCATTATTACTACCACAAAACCAACCCATTTAATTTCCAAACTCAAAGTGCGACGCAACAAGTTACTCCCTCCGTTATCCACAAATAGTTTACTATTTTATTTTGACATGTTTCACTTAATGAGTTCATTTTCAAAAATTAAGGCATATAAGTGTTATTTTATTACTTGTGGACTACTAAAAGTGTTATTTTTTTAAAAAAAATATTTGACTTTCAAACTGAGACTCTTTGTTTGAATCAGATGGTGTATTTTTCTTAATTGATTTTCAAATTCTAAACTTGTGATGCTAGCTACAAGTAAAGTACGAGTGGAAGTAACTTTGCAAAGTAGTTTCTAAGGTGTGCTTGTAGGCTAGGTTGTATGTACACGTCTTCAACCTATAGTATCTAAAAATATTTATGTCACGGATACGGCTGAATACGTTAGGTTGAAAGAGTGTATGTACAACCAACCGTGCTTATAAGAGGGCAATATCATATATATCTTGAAATAATCACGTCGATAATCAGGACAATAATTTTAGAACCGAAGAGAAAAAATTGTCAAGAAATAAAATTCCATTCCAATCCAAATCCTTATTAAATACTTCCTCCGTTACAAATTATCGATCATCTGGGTTGATTTAGCACACGGTTTAAGAAAATACATTTGAATAAATTATTAACAATGGAATAGTGTGTGGTTTTCTTTAAAGCCCATGAATATGTGACCCAAAATTAAAGTAAAAAGAAAAAATAAGGTTAAAACTGTAAAAGTAAAATTCTAAAAAAAAAACTTTTAAACAAGACAATTATTTTGAAACGAACGAAAATAAAAAGCAGGACAATAATGTAGGTACGGAGTGAGTACTAAATTAATTCCTTGGGGACTAAGTAATTACTAGAAAAATATGAAAATAACTTGTCCGAAAAGCGCGCTTAAAGAGGAAGCTCTAACCCTGCCTCATGGAATCGATGTCCCTTAATTTGACAAATCTTCACCTGTCACATTCATGTCCTATTAAATTTAGGGTAATATTTGGGCCACTCTTATTTTACATCAAAATATGGATACTCTGTGATTTGGCACACTCTCATTGGCTGGAGTGCTGGGAACCACAAAATATCCAACCAATTAGAGTATGCCACATCATAGAGTATCTATATTTTGGTGTAAAATAAAAATGGTCTTAGCATTGCCCTTAAATTTATTCATGTCCCATTAAATTTAAGTGTACATTTATATCATTGTAATTTTATTCCGTCTATGTATCTGGTTTTATACGTTCCTAAAAAAAGAGTGATCCTTTTTTTATAAAAAAATTGTTCCAAATTTTTTTCTTGACTTACTAATCTTTTTTTAGGAATTAATCTTTATTATTTTTTCTTTGATTTTGATTCCCGTTTTAACTGATGATCCCACTCTCCCACATGGTATCCTTGAAAAAATGGATGCTATTTTAATTTTTTTTTCCTTGAAAGTAATCAAAAATATGTTAAACGAACGTATAACACCTTGATTGATTGGTTAGTTTTGATACATGCCCAAAATAAACAGCGAAGAAGAGATAGTCACGGGGTGAAAATATATTTTGTGCTGATGATCTCAACCCAAATTCTGATCACAAGCTAAGAATATGTGCCTTCATGTTATAATTACTTGGAATGTAAAGACCAAGGAAAATGTCATCCGAGCATGATTGCCTAGGTTGTGCATAGCTAGTCCTCTCCGACCAAGAATCCTTGTACAAGTCTGCCCGAACAGACATAAAGTCATTCTGGACACGACTAACAGATAACGTTCATACCCGAGATTTTAGCCAAGACTTCGTCAGTTGCGCTGCACATTTATGGCCATGAAGGCCGAAGATCTCTCCACAATGATCATTGAGCCCGAATTTTATTCCCAAATAGCTATATATAGCTCATAATGCTTCATTTGAAAGGTACACTCACATTTACATACTGAAACTCTGTCATTTTGCTTTCAACAAGTTTAATACTTACTCTCATGCTGGAGGGGTTTCGCGAGGCTCAGCCTTACATTTCTTCTAAGGTGTCTTTGTCTTGACAAGTTTTCGCAAGATTCATACCTTTACATAAACTCAGATATTTTACGATCTGCAAAAAAATGACTCAATACTAAATTGTGTAACATCATGTGTTTTTAGAGCAACATGTTATCAATTGAGTTAGTATTCCACAATTAATAATAAAAAATGGGAAAATTCGATCCCATCAACTTTCATAGAGTTTTAATCACTTTAGTCCACCATAATAGAACAAACCGCTAAAATTTACGTTGATCCTCTTTCGACCCAAAATATAATGGTCTTAAATAAGCAAACACTTAATTTATCCACCTAATCTTGTCAACCCTATATAGGGTAATTGTCTGTTGGTCCCCTTTATATCACTTGGAGGTCAACGTTTTCTGTGTCTAAATCATGTGAAGATTCTCTCATCTATCTCTTATGGGGCTACTTCTACTGTTTCACGGATGTTAATTTTATCTTTTGTAATCATACGTGCATCTTAGCTTTCTCACTTTGGCTACACTTTTTTTAATAAGTAAAAATAGTATATATATTAAAGCGTCAAAACAGGTGACACATCCTTATATATGGGGTATACAAGACGCAAAAGAATTAGCTAACTGAAAAATTATCCAAAATATATTCTATACTTTTAGAGCAACATGTTATCAATTGAGTTACTATTCCACAACTAATAATAAAAAGGGGAAATTTTGATCCCCACAACTTTGGTAGAGTTTTAATCATTTTAGTTCATCATAATAGAACAAACCGCTAAAATTCGTATTGATCCTTTTTCGACCTAAAATATAATTAGGTCTTAAATGAGAAAACACTTAATTTGTCCACTTAATCTTGTCACCTCTAGTAATTGTCTATTGGTCCTCTTTATATCACTTAGAGGTCAACGTTTTCTGTGTTTAAATCATTAACAATGCATGCAATGTACGTGCAACATGCACTTACTAATAGAGTAAAAATTATCGGGTCAAAGGGTAATGGGTTTGACCTGTTTTAACCTGACTCAACCCGTTAATATTTTTGGGTTGAAACGGGTTACATGTTTCGACTCAAAAATGTTAACGAGCTAGGTTGGTTAGGGTAATTTTCAGGTCGGTTCTGGGTTGTAATTGTCAAACTTAGTTGGGTGTCTCAGTTTTACTAGTACTCCATGTATGCTTTGTAAGAAATTTATTTTACACATAATGCTCTAGCAAAATAATAGCTTAAATAAATTTCTCGATCACTAAGGATCAAAACAGTGGAACTAGTACGCAACCATGGCACACCAATAGTAGAAAATGACTAACATTCTTCCCTTGCCAAAACTTATTACAGAAACGAAGCATATGGTAGAAATATTACAAAGTAACACATGCATATGTTATGCATTGAATATTTGATGGTTGGCAGTTAAGGATTGTAAGGGTAATTTAGGCATTGCCTAATTTATCTTGTTCTCACTCTCTTGGTCAAAATAGAATTTGATATTGGAATTATTGTAGTAGGATTTAATTAGGATTCTTTTTTAGATTTAGGTGATATTTTTAGTAATTAAATCTTTGCATAAGTGTTTAGTTATTGATGGCATCAAATTAGGAAACAAATCTTGTATATTTGTTGGTTTAATTTCCTTCCTAGTAGGATGTGGTGTTTTTGCCGTGAATGTGCAGGATACCTTTGTGTCTTGGATTTCAAGTCATTGCAGCCTATATATAGCTGATGCCGAGCAGCTTGCAGAAGACACAGAGAATTGAGAGCATTTTAGTAGAATTTGGTCGAAGAGCCAGCGTAAAAGAGAGAGTTGATCCTGCATTTCTTGTGTCTGCCGAATTAGAGAAGAGATCAACACCTCATATACAACGATCGTTCTGAAGACTGCCGTGAACATACCTGCTGCAGTTTAATATCTTCAGGAACTCAGCCTTGAGTTTCCTGAAGCTGTTGTTTCGTGCTTCCAGTTTTTCGTGATTGGTCTTGGAAGCTGTTTTTAGTCTTTGATTATTTTCTTCCCACATTTGGTCTGATAATTTATGTGGGTTTTGTAATCTCCAAGATTCTATATCTTGTGAGATTTTTGTGTAAACTGTTAAGGTTCAAAAACAGTTTTGAGTTTAATATAATTTGTTGCCTTGAGGCTTGATCTACAAGATTGATTCTTGTAGATTGTTTTTGTGTGATTTTCTGTCTTACTAATTGTGTTAGATTTCAAATCACAAAACAAAACTTCCGCTGCAAATTTCTGTGAAACACTTTTAGTTCACATTGTTACAGCCATTGTTGCAACATTCACTACAACATTGACTGTAACATCATTCCATATTGAGTTTCCGTGGCATCGCGTTCTTTCATTTGGTATCAGAGCCTACTCTTGATATCACTAAGAGTCGATTCTGCTTAAAGACGTGATGGATTCTCAATATGAGAATGTGGTTCGTCCCCCTACTCTTACTAATGCTAATTATTCTATATGGAAAGTCAAGATGCGTATCTTCATCAAATCAATTGATGAAAGAGCGTGGCTTGCTGTGTTAAATGGTTGGAGTCCTCCCAAAACTGTTGATTCTGATGGTGATGTCAAAATCACAAAGGAGTCTGAGTGGACCAACGATGATAGGAACACAGCATCTTTTAACTCAAAAGCTTTGTCTGCAATCTATAAGGCTTTAGACGCAAATACTTTTAGAGTAATAGCAAACTACGAATCTGCCAAAGATGTGTGGGAGGCCCTTCAAACCTTATGTGAAGGACCTGCCAGTGTCCGCTCCTCTAAGCTAAGAATGTTAACGACTCAGTTTGAGAACACAAGGATGCAAGAGTCTGAGGACATAATGTCATATTATGGAAGACTTCTTGATCTATCCAATTCTGCTTTAGCCTTAGGAGATCCTATTACAAATGAGCGCCTTGTAAGTAAGATGATGAGGACTTTGCCTGAAAGGTTCAATGTCAAGATATGTGCTATTGAAGAAGCACATGATATTGACAAGATGAGTTTTGAAAGATTGGCTGGAATTCTTCAAAACTTTGAATTGAACTTGAACGATCAAATAAAAAACAAAGGCAAAGGTGTCTCATCATCTTCCACACCCACTGGGAAAAACATTGCTATGCCTGCTCCAATTGATTTGTCATGTGATTTGCTTGAAATTCAAAAGGACATCGATGAGTCTGATTTTGGAGAAGAATCAATTGCTTTTATCGACTACTAAATTCAAAAAATTTTTGAAAAATAAAAGTCAAAATAGAACTCCATTATCAAGCTCAAAAATTAATGTCAAACCGATTCTTGTGAAATTTGTTCCCAAAGAACAATCCTTTCAAACTCCTGAAAAACCCTTCACAAATCCTTTTGCTTCTAAGTCATCCTACAATGGTAAGAGTCTTGATTCTATCCAATGTAGAGAATGTCAAGGTTTTGGACACTATGCAAACCAATGTGCTAACACTTTAAGAAAGAAAGGATTGAATTTTTCTGCAACTCTAAGTGACAGTGATGGAGAAGATCCAGTGATCTTATCACCTTGAATGCAGTTTATGATTCCGATTCGTAAAGTATAGCTTGGTTCAGCAAATGTGTCACCCGATGTTGCAACATCGTGAGTAACATCGGAGAAACATTGTGCAGAAACAGGAACAGTTTTTTCTGTTTTAATTCAACAGTTGCAGAGGATGACGGACATTCAGATTCAGACCTGCTGGAAGGGTACAAGGAGCTGTACAAGGATTGGGAGAAAAGGGCTCATCAAGTCACACTACTTGGTAAGGCGAATGAACTGCTGAAAAAGGCCAACGAGGAGCAAAAAGAATGCATAATCAGGCTGGAAGGAGTCCTAAGTAGAAAGGATGTGGAAATTGAGCGCTTAAAGGAGCAACTTGCTCAAGCAAGCAACACCGACCAAGTGGAATTCAAGCAAACGAAGGTTGACGATCCGCTAAATTTCGTAACTCTTCCATCGTATAGGTTTTGTCCCTAAAGTGTTTGTGAAAGAAGGAGAAGGAACTTCAGAACCAAAACCGATGAAAGCTTTCCGAAATCAAGCTCGTGAAAAACCAAGAGTAAGAAGGAAAATTATGTTTGTCACTTCGCCATAAGCTCGGTCACATACGCCTTTTTGCTTTCTAAAAAGGCAATGTATGAGAATGAAAAAAGGCAAGAATTCTTTGGAAAAGCTCATTGGCGTAACAGATGAAGCAACCAATGCGCCACCAATGCAAAGAACATTGGCGTAAACATTGGAAGCCTCATTCAAGGGCAAATCATAATTTTTTCCAAAAACCTCAACCCAAAACAGTCAAAAAAATGTGGGTTCAAAAAACATGTGATGAAAAATGTAGAGCCAAATACGTGAGCCATTTGATATCCGCGGGCGCCTCATGTCCCATGATGAAAAATGCAATGTTACATTTACTTCTTTAAAATCTCATGTTGCTTTGGATCCCGGTATTTCGATAGTGGTTGTTCTAGACATATGACAGTGAAGGTGAGAATTTGAAGGAATATGTAAGTATGAATGGTGGTTCCGTGACCTATGGTGGTGGTGCAAAAGGGAAAATTGTAGGTAAAGGAACATTGAACGTTGAAGGTCTTCCAAACCTCAAAAACGCTACCATGTGGAAGGCCTTAAGACAAACCTCGATCGATAAGTCGGTGATGACGATGATCTTCGTGTAAGATTTGACAAACATTCTTGTGAGGTTCTTGATCATAATAACAAATGTCTTCTCGATTGTGTTTAAGATCGTCTCGATAATTGTTACTTGTTCAACAATACTCATTCATGTCAAAAAGCAAGTATTGATGTAATGCATCTCCGGCACCGTAAGCTTGGTCACATGAGTTTTGAAGCTCGATGAGCTTGTGAGGCATGATGTCACAAAGGATTACCAAACTGAAAGGAATTACTCAAAGGTATGTGGACCATGTCAAAAGGTAAACAAGTCAAGGCCTCACATCTCCCAATCACACAATGCTCCACTTCCGCATGTTTGGAGATGATTCATACCGACCTTATGGGTCCCATCGAGGTAGAAAGCCTAGGTAAGAAAAAGTACACCTTTGTCCGTGTAGATGACTTCTAGATATACTTGGGTAATATTTTTAAGAGAGAAGTCCGAAACTTTGAGGCTTTCAAAATTTGGTACACCCGTGTTATGAACTTGTATGATCTAAAAACTCACTAGATTAGATCGTATCATGGCACCCGAATATGAAAATGCATCCTTTTCTAAATATTGTGCCTCTAATGGTATCTCTCATGAATTCTCTGCTCCCAAAACTCCACAACAAAATGGAGTGGCGGAGAGAAAGAACAGGACATTACAAGAAATGGCTAGAGTAATGTTACATTCAAAAAACTTGGCTAAAAGATTTTGGGTCAAGCTAACACGCTTGTCATATTGGAAATAGAGTTTTCGAGACCGTAGCACTATGACACCTTATGAAATACTTCTTGGGAAGAAACCTACCTTGAAATATTTTCATGTGTTTGGGTGCGTATGTTATCTGCTCAATGATAGAGATCAACTTTCCAAGTTTGACTCTAAAAGTGATAAATGTGTTTTTATGGGATATTCCACAAATAGTCGAGCATATAGAGTATTCAATCTTCGAACTAAGACTATTATGGAATCCATGAATATTGTGTTTGATGATTTAACTGGTCTTGGTGTCAAAACTTCTGAGGAAGACGTTTGGTTTTGGATTTTGGAGACTTTGATCTCGACTAGCGCGAATCCAAGAGTTCAGGAGCAGAATACAGATTCAAGCAGATACAAGTTGTTCAGATGAAAAGTTCGAGCTGTCGTCACCCAATGTTGTTCCGGATGTTGTTCCGGATGTTGCAACATCGGGAGAAACATTGTCTACAGAACTGACAGGAGGAGAAGGCGCTGGAGCAGATTCAAATCTGGAAGATGATCAGTCCAGATTGACTGATCAGGAAATCGACATTCCCAGCAAGATTCAGAGAAACCATCCACTCACTCAAGTTATAGGTAATGTAAAAGATGGTGTGTCAACAAGAAAGAAAGGTAAAGTGGACTACAAAAAACTAGCATGCATGACCACTCTTGAATTTGATAATATACATGCTTCATGCTTTGTTTCCACTGTTGAACCTAAGAATGTACAAGAGGCCCTTAAAGATGAAAGCTGGATTAATGCCATGCAAGAGGAACTAGATCAATTTTCGAAAAATGATGTGTGGTATCTAGTTCTGCACCCACTTCAATAAATGTTATTGGAACTAAATGGATTTTCAAAACAAACGAATGAAGTGGGAGAAATAATGAGGAATAAAGCTAGATTGGTAGCTCAAGGGTATACACAAAGTTGAGGGGTGGACTTTGATGAAACCTTTGCACCAGAGTCTGTATTGAGTCTATCCGTCTACTTCGGCAATTGCTCTGTTTCTTGACATTACTCTTCAACAAATGGATGTGAAGAGTGCGTTTTTGAATGGGATTCTTGAGGAAGAAGTTTTTGTGGAACAGCCAAAAGGATTTGAGGACCCCCATAAACCCAATCATGTGTTCAAATTGAAAAAGGCTTTGTATGGTCTCAAACAAGCTCCTAGAGCTTGGTATGGTAGGCTTACAGATCACCTTTTACAAAGTGGGTTTAAAAGGGGAGAGGTGGATAAAACATTGTTCATCGAAACAAGATCAACATATTTTGATTGCTCAAATTTATGTTGATGACATCGTGTTTGGATCCACCTCAAATCCTTGAAAAAGAATTTGTGCATTGCATGACATCCACATTTAAAATGAGCATGGTAGGTGAATTCAACATATTTCTTAGGCATTCAGTCAAACAATCACATGAAGGATGTTCATTTCTCAAGCAAGCACTCTCTAAACTTGGTGAAGAAATTCGATCTCGAGAATGGAAAACATAAAAACCCCTATGGGTACATCCGATAAGCTTAATAAAGATGAAAAATCGAAAGTGTTGATCCTACCTTGTATAGAAGTATGATAGGGAGTTTGTTGTATTTAACCTGCCACTGCCCGAATATCATGCATAAGTGTGTTTGTGTGCAAGGTATCAAGCAAACCCCTGTTTCTCACCAAAAGCCGTCAAAAGAATCATTCGATATGTTGGTGAGACCTTTGGCATGGGTTTGTGGTATACTAAGCATACGAACACCAATCCGTTGGGTTCAAGTGATGCCGACGGGCCGGGCGCTTTGATGACATGAGAAGTACATCTCGAGGATGTTTTTATCTTGGAAACAATCTCGATTTCTGGTTTAGCAAG
>CM028378.1:132784686-132846195 GCA_013146195.2 Codonopsis lanceolata
TTTAATTTGATTGTACGAGCATGTTGTCAACGAAGGATCTCGATTTTGTGAGCAAAGAACGACATCTACCACAATATCAATATTGGCTGGAAGTCATCTGGGCGACGCCATTGAGGTCGCGAAAGTCTACGCAGATTCGACCTTCCCGTTGGCTTGGGAACAGCACTATGTTGACACCAGACGGTAATTCAACTACCCGAATGAAGTTGACATGGAGCCTGCTTCATAATATCTTCTTTGACTTGCAAAATACCATTCTCCGGGTTTGATTCGGGCGGAGCTTTTGCTTAATTGACCGAGCATCCTGATATATGGGGATCCTGTTCGACTATGGTTGATCTAGCCCCCATATATCTTCATAGGACCATGCGAAGATATCTACGAACTCTTTGAGGAGGTCAATGAGCGCTACCCTTTCGCAGCCTCGTAGTCAGCGATTTTGATTTCTTTGACTTGGTTGTTCAAATTCCAGATTGATGATGGACAAGTCTTCAACCGCTATCGATGAGTGATGTTGTTCATCTGCTCAACCGACTTTACAAGCTCAAGCAAATATTTTTTATCTTTTGGGTCCATTTCATTAAATGACTCATTATTATGATTATTTAATGTGTCTTTTAATGTAGGTGCAACTAAGGAATAAGCAAAGACATTCATATTATCATTAATAGCAACCGCACGGGTTTATTACATTATTGAGGACCTGGGTTTGAGATCCTCATTATTAGGGAGCCGGATCGTAGATGACCAATCCGTAAAGCTAGGGGAAGGAAAGGGGATGGTATATCCAAGCGGTCCACCAGTCTCAGGGAGTCAAGAGCGGCCGGTCCGTAATGTACCACCTCGCAGAGGCTTAGAAATGAGAAGCTCGAACTCATCGTGAGCTTTTGCAGCATATTCAATGCCTCCGCCTATCATACCCAAGAAGCCGCCTCCCAGTGCCGTCATCATCAAATAGACCAGAGAATAGTCATCCCGATCTATAGACCAAGTGTTTTCAAAAGTGGCGGTTTTATATGCGTGCAAGTGCTACGGGCTCCGTGGATGACCTGCTCCATTCCGTCTCTGTGAGAAGACCGACATCTTCAAAAATTTCCCAACCAGGCATCTTTTCCCATTTTGGTCTATCCAGGCTCAGGAACATGAGATAGGCTTGCTTTCCCTTTCCTTACGAAGTAACCATTTAAGGTTTTTCTCGTATGGTTGGAGAGGGGATGTGTAAGGACGCTTTTCCTTTTCTCGCCTTTCTTTCACATTTTTGTTTCATGACCGCGCTACCTCACTGAGTAGGCGTGTATCCTAGACCAAAGGGAGGGATACATTCCTTAAGTTCATCCCGACTAGATTGACAAGCCCCTGTTGGTTTCTCGCCAAGACCCAAAGTGCCTGCATATAATTCATTTTCCTGAACATGTTTAAAGGGACCATGTTTCCAGTGGATGTGGTTTTTTCCAATGATGCTCGCCGACCGTATTCATCGATTATGGGCTTGACCACAAATTGGGGAATAACCTCAAAACCACTAAGGAAGATACACGTGTCTTCATGCTCTATCTCGAGGATTGTCGATATCCTCGCTTCCTTGTTTTCCATTTAATTCGATCTTGTCCTTACCAATAATTACTATGTGGTCATCGGGATGAATTTGACACGTTGGTGTAATGAAGAAGCTACCCCTTTACCCCATGGATCCAAGGGCGCCCCAATAACAGATGAAAGTGGCGGTATGTCCAAAACTTGGAATTCTGACCGAATGGTTAGGGCCCAATAGTCAAGATCGTGAGTGACCACTCCTAAGACACATCGACCGGTGTTGTCATATGCCTTTACTGCTTGTGAGGAAGGAGTGAGTTTCGATATTTTTGTTCCCAATTTGGCTAAGGTGCCGGGCATACATTCAGAGGACCCACTGGCCCCTTCCTCATCTGGGTTTTATCAGATCAAGAAACATGACATTTCCAAAATGAATGTTTCCGATCATCCGAGTAAGCTCATTCGGGAGGTTTCAATGGGAACGACTTCCTCGACTTAAGGATTTAGCCGTGTGTCTCTGTGGGTTTTTAAGCACAAAGTAAGCCCCTGCATGGAAATGTTGGCTTCGAAGTTTTCTTCATCCGAAAGCAAAGTATCCTCCACCTCCTTAGCCCCAAAGATTCCGCCTCTTTGAAAGTCTTTGCTTGAGTGGTCACCTTTTTCCGTGTTTGGCTGGTAGGCTCTAACTGCATCTAGTAAGGTGGCTAACATCCCCACCGACCCAAATTGCTTTTTCGAGGTTGCGTGTTGTCATTTTGGCTACCCAGATAGTGTCCCAAGAGAGCATATTGCGCCTAGGCTCTTTTATGGATGTAGATGGAGAGAAGGGAATGAGGATATATGGTAATGGGTGGCTAATTTTTTCGAACTTGGGCACGTTGATTTTTTTCATCAACCTCAATCATGTTGATTTGAGGTGAGGTTAGTGATCGATTTGGTCCTGAGGAGGTTTTTCAATCACCTAGTCATCTATCAAATCCTTGATAGCATTTTTGAGTGTGTAGCATCCGTCTGGTGAGGTGACCATCAGAACGATGATATTCACAATACCGGTATGGTTCCAATTGTCGCAGGGGTTTGGTGGCTCAGAAGTTTTCCAAAGGCTTCAATACTCCCTCCGAGCCATTAGCCCCTCGTAATATCACGCATCGAGGAGCTTGAAATCATAGTACCGGCTGACTGCGCTCCGCCTCTCGAAATTCCTGTTTGGGCCATTATTCCCTCCGACTTAGTTGACAGACCTGTCTGGTCCATAGGACCATGGAGTAGTGCTATAGCTTTGGGTAGGAAAAGTGGCAGATGCATCTCCTACCATGTTGACCTGTGCCGCGCGGCCGCCTTTTCCCTAGAGTATCTGAAAGAGTTGGAAGGTGTGTTGACTTTTAATTGGCCGGTCCGTATATGTTCATCAATACGAACCCCTATCTCCACTACTTCTTTAAAGTCCGCTGGGTAAGAAGGGAGATACTGCTGAGATGTTAATGTGGCCGAGAACCGCAGTCTGAACTATTAAACCGGTTTTTTCAGGGTTAGGTTTGTAATTTTAGCAGACCGCTTAAAGTGGACCGCTTAAACCGTGACCGATTAGGACGGCCGAAACCGTTAGTGGTTGAACCTGGCCTGGTTTACTCTGCATACGGTTTAGTATAACGAGTAATATACTGATTGGTATAATACCCAAAACCGTTAGGTTGGACCGATTAACATCTTTAATATAGTTAGTATAATATACGAGACGCGTATAATATGCTAAAATAAGCGTACAAGTCTCGAAATTGGGAAAAAGCGTACAAATTTAATCATTGGCGGAAAACCGCAGTTCGAACCAAAACCGAAGATTGGTTAGACCGAAACCGCTAGTTTGACAACAAAAAAAACCGACCTAATTCTCGACCGACCTATTCTCGAATCCTTAGGTTGGAACCGTTAGGTTAGACCGATTAACATCTCTAGATACCGCATGTGTTCCGTATATGGGCCGGAGGTTTTGATGAACATCCAAGCATGACTCAGCCTGATCAAGTCTCCAAAAGTTTGGGCCAACTTTCTTTCCACTCGATCGCAAACTCAAAGACATGTTTCTTTCTCCCTTTGGGTGCATGACTCGAGGTCTCTTTTATTTTCTCGGCTAGTGTTGTCTTTATACCTTTCTGCTGAATTCCTGCTATCCGGTCCTGTGTATTCAGAGGCTACTGTCTGACAACATTAGCCATTGTTTGGCGCCTCACTACTAGGGTGAGGTGAAAATTGGAAGCCATAGCTTCAAAGCTAGCCCCCTTGACGCATACCGCTGGAATAGGATTTTAGATGGGATATAGGGCATCCAAATTCCCATCGAACTTTTCTCTATTCGCATTTTGAATTTTGAAGGCGATTTCATCAAGGTTGTAATGCCGTGTTTCGTAGAAAATTTTGTTGAGAAGTTTGAGCATCATGGTTTTCATGTTTTCCATGTCGCCTCCATTTTTGTGGCCGGGAGTTGGCTTTAGGTATAGCTAAATGATTGGGAAAGCCGGGTTAATTTCTCCGGCCGTGGGTGTTTGGTAGGAATTTTGGGCGTGATAAAGGTTTTGGGCGTGATCCGGTGGATTTTGGGTTGATATGGATTTTGAGCCGGTAAGGATTTTGAGCAATGTAAGTTGGTGAATTTTGGGTTGGATAGGATTTTGAGTGGGTAAGGATTTTGAGCCGATATGGTTTTGGGCGGTGCTCACTGGGGTGGCCGTGATCATCTGAAGGTAAGTAGGTAGTAACTTGGCCTCGACGGATTATAACTTTGGGGATCCATATGTGGGCCGTTTTTGGAGTGGGTTGATTATGGGAAAAGGGAGGTCATTTGACTCTGGGGAATGTTGGTGTTTGGGATGATATGGAGGATAGGATGGGTAAGGGTTGACATTTGGGTAGTAGGGAGTTGTGGAGGATTAGGATTGGAGTGACGGCAGTTGTTTGGTGGGTTAGTGTTTGGCTAGGAAATTGGGTTTGAGGCATGTGAGGTTGATGCTTGGGGATTGCGGGAAGAGATTACCTCACCACTAGATTTCAAGCTTTGTACTGTGTTAGCCATTTGGCTCATTATACGATCAACCGTTGCACCCAAATTTTGGTCTAGCCACCGCCGCATTGCCGAGTTGGAGCATACCCGGAGCCCCTCAGATCTCGTACTCCATGGCGAATGTTCACTTTCGCCGCCATACCGCTTCAGATCTGCACTTCAATCAAGCTCGCCCTTATCTCGATACCCTCTGCCGATACCTACGCGCTTGTTTCGTACTCAACCGCTAGTACTCGCTTTCCAAATTTGGGCCAGGTTTCTGAGGAAAATGGGTTTGGAGGTATCAGAAGGCTGGCTGAAGGCTTTCTGGGCTTGGAGTACAGCGTGCCTTTATTAGTAGATTTTATTAATTATTATTATCCCTACAAATTGACCGGATAAGCACCTGCTTAATTTTGACAGCCAGATTTTCCTCGAACAAGGGATTCTTTCTCCAGTATAGACCAACGTATTCCACTCGCTTTCGACTCCCCGAGATCGGATCGATCCTCAGCGAATGACCTATACTCTTTTCGGGATCCACCATTCGAAATGATCTAGGTCGAGCATTAGAAAATAATAAATCAGCCCCAGTGTATATTTTTTTTGACTTGTGCAGATTTTTTTTTACTGCGAACATTTTTTTTCTTTTATTTTTGGACTTGTGCACACATTTTTTTTGACTTGCGTACATTTTTTTTTGACTTGCGCACATTTTTTTTTACTGAGGCTGACCCACAATTTAAAATGCAAAAATCGGTCGGTCTTTGAAGTGTCCTGAGAATCTATATGCAATCTAACGTTGGCTTATGCAGGGGGTAGGCTGGTTATGGTGTAGGGTAGCAGTTCGGAATATATTTATATGCATGTGCGCGTGTGTGCGACATCTAAAAAACAAAAAAGTTTTTTTTTTTTCAGATATAGAAATAGAAAATAAAACAGATATAGCCTGTTTTGCTGTTATTTGTTGATTTTCTCGGCTTTTTAGTTTGAGCGCGAGCAAGCAAGCATACCATCAAGAAATAGAAAGAAAAGCGGGGAATCTATCTATCCATATTAATTACAAATGGGTCCTAATCCCCAAAATAAAATGACAGAATTAATGCATATATATATATATATATATATATATATATATATATATATATATATATATTTTGCATAATGAAAATAAAGCAGAATAAAATAATATAAGGCCGAAAATGAAGAGATTTTAAAAATAAAGCCCCGGCCCTTTTGTTGTGCTGCCCGGAAATTATAGCACATAAAATATTGCATATATATAGAAATATATATTTTTTTTATTATTATTTTTTTGCAAAATTTTTTTTGAAAAAATACGAATATTTTCAAGTATATCCGTAACAGTGTTTGAAAAGAAACTGCTGCAAGATGGAGGATCATATCCACAAATATAGATACGGATGTTAAAGGAACGCAATATTCAAGTGTTTAAATTAATATAACAAGCATACTTTAGCCAGAAACAAAAGAAAAAAAAAGTTTTGGTTAATGAGTCTAGCCCTCCATTTTTATTTATTAAAATAAAAATGATCTCCCCAGCAGAGTCGTCACTGTGGGTTCCCGGAAAAATGTGCTCCCGCGCCCCGTGCGCCCTTGGATAGGGGTGCGCGTACGTGCGGATGCGGTGACATCCACTGCTCTCGTTCCACCCTCCCTTTTTTTGGGGAAGACGAAATCAAAAGTGCGAGAGGAGTGTCCTGAATAGCGTTGGAATGCGCCTCTGCCCTTTAGTGGATTTTGATCCAATATGGGAGCTTTGGGTTTCTATGTCAAGTTATCCCTTTTTAGGGGATACCAGATATAGGAATGCATCACCCTTCTATTCTCATTCTCCCTTTTTAGGGAAAACGTGAAAGTGCAAGGAAGGAATGTTGCGCCCCACTATGGATTTTATGAAAATAGTCTTATGGCCTATCTCGGATCACTATGGGTGCTTTGGGTTTTCTACGTCAAGTTATCCATTGTTTAGGGGATACCAGGACATAGGAATACATCACCTCTCCATTCCCATTTTCCCTTTTTTAGGGGAAAACGAAAAAGTGTAAGGAGAAATGTTGCGAGGCCCCACTGGATCCAAAATGTTTTAGAGTCGTCATCTTTATTTTAAGGAATAAATCAAGCAAAACCAAAAAAAGAAAACCAGAGATAATGAAAACGGGTTCGGAGGCTAAGTTACGAGTTAGGAAGGTGCTAGGCACCCAACTCGCCCTTTCGGTCTCAAAACAGTTTTTGGCTAAAGTATGTTTATTGTTATATTTATTTAACAAATAAATAGAGCATTAACTGCCTACAAATACATCCATTGTGTCTACATTATTTACAGACTTGCAACTGTCTCTTTTATAAATTATTACAAATATACTTGAAAATATTTGACCATAATAACGGGGCCAAACCCTCCATTTGGCCACCCAATTTTTCAAAAATTGCAATGGGCCACCGAAAGTTTAAAACTTGCAATGAGGCCACTTAATGATGCAAGCGTGCCCATTTTTGGATGGACGTTAGATCTAAATATGAGTGAAATCCATATTTTGCCCCCTTTAAATAACAATTCTTCCCTTTATGTGATATTAGAAACCCAAAGGGGTTCAATTGAAACATAAGCAACTCTATAATGCACAAATTGATGAACACGTCATTTCTTTGCCATTCAATTTTAAAAAATGACAAAACCAATCATCTCTAACCCACCCACAATTTGCTGTTTGAACATAATTGCTTGATAGGAATTTGGATAGCCGCTGGAACTGGAAAATTGGTCTGGGTCGATGATAGAGCTCGGCAAGATGAGATGGTGGCGACTACTGGAGATTTGACTTAGCCAAGGCCATTGTTGGCTGGAATTGAAGAAGGAGTAAGAAGCTTAGTCTCGAGATGAAGGAGGCTATCTAGGCGAGGAGAAAGAATAGGAAATGTGCTCGAGGCTATGGTGGATATGGGGAGTTTGGCGAAGAGAAGAGAGAGATGGATCGATTGGTCCCGGCACCGAGATGAAGGAGGCTCTGGGATCTGGGCAAGGAGAAAAAAATTCTCGATAGATAGATGAGATGAGATGGCTTGATGTGGAGGATCGATGTTTGAAGTGATTTGTGAAGAAAATGATTCAATGATTGAATCGTGAGGGTTTGAAACAAACAACGGGTTTGAAAGGATCTTTTGATCCGGGTTTGCAAAGGCAAGAAATCCATTGAGTTACTTTGGCCATGAGAAGCACCAAATTGACGTTTCCAAGTGGTTGTGGTCTTCGCTCGCCAACATCGCCATCGCCTACCTCTTCCTCCTCCTCAACTTTTACCTCTTTTGTACTAAATTTCAAAATTCTTGAGGTTTATCGAAAGAAGGAATTTTGGTTATGATCCAGCAATTTGGTTACATTTGGGTACATTTTGACCCCTTGATGTTTACTTAAATGGCATGTATATCTTTTTTCAATTAGACCCCTTTGGGTTTCTAATATCATATAAAGGAATAATTGTTATTTAAAGAGGGAAAAATAGAATTTCAAATTTAACGAGAAACTAACGTCCAATATGGGCACGAACTTATTTAGTTCAAGGGCCTCATTGCAAGTTTTAAACTTTCTGGTCCAAGTTTTTGAAAAGTTGGGTGGCCAAATGTAGGGTTTTGCCTAATAACGGCTGCATTTAGTACTATTTCCTAACTAAATCTGGGTAGTACAACTGCTTATATATCTACATTGGGCCGGATTAGAAATAATACTTTTACAAATGAAAGCTTTAAAATAAAACTTACCGACGGAAAGTGAGGTTGTGGATACCTAGTTACTTTTGGCCTCGTGATTTGAGCTAAGGTTTGGTTGTTTGTTGGCTCAAATCTTCTATTATTTCGGTTGGCCTTTTAAATCTGGGCAGAGCAACCGCTGGACCGGGAAATTTGGAAGGCTCAGGTTTTTTGTGTTTGGAAGAGGTTTGGCAGGGTTTCGAGGCTTTTTGAGGTGATCGCTTACTATCTCACTTCGCTCTCTATTTCTCCAGCGTAACGAGAACGCGGATAATTTTTTATCGATGAAAGGTGTGCTGAATGAAGAGCCGGGGGCCTGTATTTATAGGAGGACTTGAGGACATCGATGGAATTAAAATTCCTTCCTTGTGCATTGAAGAATTGTACCAACCGCGGGAGACATTGCACATTACGGCAAATGAACAGTGCGTCGTTGAGGAAACTGGGCGCAATGAAGCCCAAATTGGGGGCTGGCAAGTGAAATTGGGCGCCATGCCCAATTTTGATGTGGGTGGCGCCTAGTTTTCAAAGTTCCCCTTTTTTGTGCAATTTGGTCCTGGGTTCATCATTTTGCGCATCCTCGCTCGTCTTTTGCACTTTTGACCCTGTAACTTGACATTTGTTAATGTTTTAACAGCTCTTGATATTTTATGTCATGCCACATACCAGGGGTATGAAATTGGGGTGTCTACAGTTAGTGCAAACGGGGTTTCACCAGTAGATCCCCGTATTGATGTTCTGATTCCCCATAGAACAATTGGCAGCTGCTCTAACCAACTTCCCTTTTTCTCATCTAAATTCCTCTTTAAAGCATGAATAATCTTCTTATTTCTTGCCTCTGCCTGACCATTGTCCTGTGGATGGGCTACCGAGGACATCCTGTGTTTAACATTCCTTTATCACAATTTCTTTGTCAGAATTTTTGGAAAATTGAGTGCCATGGTCGGAAACGATCATCCGAGGGAGTCCAAAACAACAGAAGATTTGTTCGTAGGTAAATCTGATCGCTTGATCCTCGGTTATGCTAGCAAGTGGCTTTGCCTCTATCCACTTGGTGAAGTAGTCGACGGCCACAATCACATACTAGCACCCATGTTTTGCTTTGGGAAAGGGACCGATGAGGTCGATTCCCCACATGTCAAAGGGCCATGCTGCGACTACTGGGGTTTGCAAGACCGAGGGTAGTCGCGGAATGTTCGCGTATCTTTGGCATTTGTCACACTTCCTTACATATTCCGTTGCATCTCTTCTCATGCTCGGCCAATAATAGCCATGAAAGTTCATCTTGTCCGACAGGGTCCTCGGACCGGGGTGTCCACCACACTCGCCCTCATGCACCTCGCCAACAGATCGTTTACTATCTCTGGTCGTATGCATCGAATGAGAGGTTTGGTATTTGATCGCTTGTACAGCATGCCTCCAACAACCGAGTATGACGCTTCGGTCGACATTGGGCTTCACTTCTCCCTTCTGGTAGAGTGCCCTGTTCGATGTAGTCTTTTATGTCGTCGATCCAACATCTTGGAGTTTCAACGATGACCATAATTTCCTCCTGGCTGATAGCTGGGGTTTTGAGGAACATAAGTTCAATGTTAGGAGGAACTTCCTCGGCTTCCGAGGATGCGATCTTGGAGAGATAATCAGCTCGGGAATTTCCCTCTCTCAGGATCTGCTCCAACTCCCAATATTTAAAGAGCGTCAACAATTTTTGTGTCAATTGCTGGTATTTGGCCAATATTGGGTGATTTGCTTCGTATTCGCCCAAGATTCTGCTTTTACCACCAACCGGAGTCATCAGAATCACTATATCTTCAGCCCCTAAGCTTAGTGCGAGCTCGATTCCAGCGATCAGGGCCTTATACTCGGCCTGATTGTTCGAAGTTTTGAACTGGAATTTTAAAGCCATGTCCAGCTCTCCTGAATCCGGAATTATCAACGAGAGTCCAGCCCCACTTCTCTCTGCTCCTGCAGATCCATCCACGAACAAGGTCCAATATGAAGGAGACCTCGTTTTTTATTGCTCGCCAGACGTGGTCGCTTCTATGGTCGCTGAGGTGATTCCTCGAGCATTTTCTTGCTCGCCCTCTGGCCGAGTGAACGAGGTTTCGGCGATAAAGTCGGCCAGGACCTGTGCTCGGATCGTTTTCCTGGCCTCATAGCCGATATCATACCCGGAAAGCTCTACCGACCATTTCAGCATTCTGCCCGCCATGTCGGGTTTGTGCATGATTTTTCTTAGAGGAAAATCGGTGTACACTATGATCGAGTGCGCCTGAAAGTAAGCTTTTAACTTCCGCGCAGCGATGATCAAAGCAAGAACCAATTTTTCGACCTCCAAGTACCTCCCTTCAACGTCAGTCAGTGCATGGGAGACATAGTAGATTGGCTTCTGGATGTTATCTTCCTCTCTGACCAAGACTGCAGCAACCGCCGAGTCTGATGCGGCCAAATAGATGTATAGCTTCTCCTCGGGTATTGGGATACTGAGGAGTGGTGGTCGGCCTAGATATCCCCTGAGCTCCTCGAAAGCTTTGGTACAATCCTTTGTTCATTCAAATTTTTTGCCTTCCTTTAAGACTTTAAAGAAGGGCAAGCTTTTTTCAACTGATTTGGCGATGAAGCGACTAAGAGCGGTGATCCGACCATTAAGCTGTTGGACATATTTGATCGAGGATGGTACGTCCATGGTTGTTAAGGCTTTTATCTTCTCTGGATTGGCCTCAATTCCTCTCTCATTTACCATGTAGCCGAGGAACTTTCCTTCTGTCACTCCGAATGCACATTTAGCCGGGTTAAGCTTCATTTTGTTCTTTCGTAGATTCGAGAAAGTTTCCCGCAAATCTTTGGCGTGGTCGGAGTGCTTCGTTTTGATAACCATGCCATCAATGTAAGCTTCCACATTTCTGCCCAACTGGTCCCCGAACACTTTATTCACCATTCTCTGGTATGTAGCCCCCGCGTTCTTGAGGCCAAAAGGCATCATTGTGTAGCAATACAACCCCCCTTCTGCTCGGAACGCTGTATGTATCTGGTCGGCCAACCACATCTTGATTTGGTGATAGCCTGAATATGCATCTACAAAACTGAGAATTTTGTGCCCCGATATGGAGTCCACAAGTTGGTCGATTCTGGGCAATGGATACCAATCCTTTGGGCAAGCTTTATTTAGATCAGTAAAGTCCACACACATTCGCCATTTCCCAGTTACTTTCTTCACCATGACTACATTTGCAATCCAAGTTGCATATAGGACTTCTTTAATAATTTTAGCTTTCAACAATTTCGACACTTCTTCCTTAATAGCTGTCTGCTTTTTCGAGGAAAAAATTCGTGCCTTTTGTTGTATGGGGATGAAGTCTGGGTCAATGCTTAACTGGTGCATAGTGACGTCCTCGCTAATTCCCTCCATATCCTCGATCCTCCAAGCGAACACATCCAAGCTTTCTTTTAGCAGCTTGATGATCGCTGCTCGCTCCTCTTTGGGGATTTCCCTTCCTACTCGGACCTTTTGCTCGGGAAAATCAAGGTTGATCACAATTTCATCTAAGTCGTCGCTAGGCTCGATGGCTGGTTGATGATCAATATCCAGGCTTTCAATAGTGATTACTTTGGTGACAGCCTGGTCCTTTTTATGCTCTGCAGTAGCCAATGTGCCGATCATAAGATCCTTGGTTCTCCCCTTTTTGAGCGAGCTGGCGTTCCCAGCTCGCTTTCTCCATTCAAATGACGAAATGTGGCGTTCCAGCTTGTATTTCAGGCGAAGCCGGCTGCTCCCACTCGCTCTAACTGCTAGGCTTGAGTTGGTTCAGGAAATATTAGTATTATTTCCTCTTCTGTTTCTCGCCGTCTCTTGGTCGATCTACTAATTTCGACCACCTCTCCTTCAGGCATGGAGATTACCACCTTCTCTTTGTGGGTTTTTTCCTTATAAATATATTCCAAGGTACTTGATGCATCATTCAAAACCATGTCAAACCCTTTTTCCGTAGGGTATTTGACTCTTTGGTGAGCCATGGATGCGACCATTTGGAATTTTGTTTGCGAAGGTGAGCCTAGTATGGCGTTGTATGGAGATGGTAAGTCGAGCACTAGGAAGTCAACCTCTTCCGTTCGAGGAGTATTGGTCTCCTCGCCGAGGATCACCGAGAGCGTGATGATTCCTTTTACCTCGACTTTATGCCCAGTAAAACCCTCTAACTGTACACTGCTAGGTCTAAGGTGGGCGTTCCCCAACCCCATTTCCTTGAAGCATGCATAATATAGGATATCCCTTCCTGCCCCTGTATCTACGAGCACTCGCTTTACCTCGCTATTGTGAATCCTTACTCGAAGAGTCAAGGGT
This sequence comes from Codonopsis lanceolata, assembly GCA_013146195.2. Classification (NCBI taxonomy): domain Eukaryota; kingdom Viridiplantae; phylum Streptophyta; class Magnoliopsida; order Asterales; family Campanulaceae; genus Codonopsis; species Codonopsis lanceolata. The sequence continues at coordinate 132,797,364 of CM028378.1, forward strand.
TGTTGGCGAGCAGTCTCACTAGCAGCTAGCTCGCTTGGCCAGAAAGTGATTCATGCTGCTTCATCCGATCGTGGCATCATATGAACCACATGTTTTAGGTTGTAAATCATGTGTTTCAACTGAGTCCCACTGAGTGATGCTTCCCTGATAGTGTTGATCACGTTCCTCGGGCCTCCATTATCTGGCCGAGGATTATGATGTCTCTCGGCTCTCTCGGCCTTTCCCTCTGATCACTTCCCATTCGCTCAAACCTCCTGAGCTCACCCTTGTCAATCAACTTTTGGATGGCCCTTTTCAAGTTGATACATTCCTCGGTCGTATGCCCAATGTCTTTGTGGTAGGCACATCGTTTGTTGGGGTTGCGAGGATACCGACTTTCTTTCAATGGGTATGGCCTATCAATCTTGTCCTGATCGAGCAAGACATTCATTATATGCTCACGGCTAGTTGTGAGTGGGGTCCAGTCAACGTGGTCCCACACATTCTTTCCTCGATTATCTTCTTCCTTGTGGCCAGACCCCCGTTCCCCTTTGTTCGAGTGGTCCTGCGTTCGGTGCCCTCCATCGTGCTCTTTCTTCTCATTTCCTTCCTTCTTCGCTCCCTCGGTATTGATTACCCGAATTGCATGGGCATACATTTCTCCGACCGAAGTTTGATCGCGCAACATCATTTCTTGCCTCATCAACCCCTGCTGTAGGCCGGAGATGAAGCACATTTTAATGGATTCCTCCGAAATGTACGGTATTTGGTCCACCATGGCCATGAATCTGTCCATATAGGTTTGGTTGGACTCGTTTATTCTTCTGAGTCCCGCCGAGGCGAACTGGTTAACAAACATCTGTCTGAATTCGTCCCAACTTTTTACTGAATCCAGTGGTAGGCTTGTATACCATTTCAGAGCTTTCCCCTTCAATGTTGCTGCAAAAATTTTACCCCAAGCGTCCTCGTCCTCAGGGGCAACTGCATTCATTTTCACCTCAAAACTGGCCATGTGATCTATGGCATTAGTGAGGCCCTGATATGGCTCAAAAATAGGGACCTTTTTGTCTGGTAGGGGGGCTTTTCACATTCTTTCCTGAAATAGGCCATTCTTGGCCGGAGGTAATAGCATTGGTTTTCCCTTTTCCATGGCTTCTAGTCGACCACGTAAAAATTTTACCTCCTGCTCGACAGCCAAGGAAGGCTTGCTGGTCGACCTTTGTACCTCGGTGGTCGCGTTCCGACCACTCTTTGGGTATCCTGCACCCGACTGTTGAGAATGGGTGCAATGCCCACATGTTCTATTTTTGATCGCCTCTGTCCTCGGCCTAGACTCCCCTTCCTCGCTCCTTTCTCGTGCTCGTCGGGAGCGTTTAGATTCATTGGGAAAAGTTAGTCGGCTTTGAACGCTAGGTTTGGGTGCTTGCTCGCTCGCCCTTTTTCCCAACCGGGATTTTGCACTAGGCCGGGATATGGCCTTCCCCTTGCCTTTTCCCTTTGAGGTGGCATTTTGGATGGTCGGGGCTTGCTCCTCTTGGGGCTTAGTCGTAGCCTTTATCTTTTTCTGAAGCTCGAACATTTTGAGCTCAGCCTCTTGAATTCCTGCAAGGTAAGTTTTCTGGCGTTCCCAGAACTTTACCTCTGCAAGGAGTTTGTCTTGTTCAGTGGCTTTATCTCCCTCCGTTCGAGGTTGATCCACTTGGGCCTCCTCGTCGACATTATAGACGACGCTCGGCTGGCCTCCTATCGCCTTTGAGGTGATCGGGTCAATGTCCATGCCCGTTATTTTGCTTGCTAGTGAGGGTGGTGGGATGTTTACTCCTGGTTGGCTTTGCTTGGTAGGAGTTTGTTGGTCCATTGATTATCAATTTTCACTTGATCGATTCCCGGCAATGGAACCACTTGATCACGCCACAATGATGGGGTGACTAAGTCGGTCCACGTAATGGACCTGAGAGGCGGCGTGTCCCGCTTGATGGTCACGTCGGTGTGCGTGGGTATCGGAAGTACCAAAGTTGTTAGGATATCCGGGCTTTAGACGTGCTCTTGGTTGTTGGATATCTGAAACTACCGTTAGGGGGGTTTCCCTACTCCGGTGTGAGAATCAGTAATCAGGGAATTATGTATGTACCGGAGCCAGGTGTTCCCTTAAGCTTCCGGTGAGTGGTTTGATAGAGATATCTCTGTATATTTTGTATGCAATAGGTTCTTTTGTTAAGCTTAGAATGCAAAGTAAAACTTACCTTTCTTAGAGGGAAAAGTTTCCTTTTATAATAGACTAGATTTGAGATCATGATTAGCCTGGGGGTCCCTGATGGTGAGACTGGTTCCCTGGTCGGTTTGCTGGCAGTTCCTGAGTGGTTAACAGGTTGCGTGTGATGTGCCAATTGTAGGCGGTCCAATGAGCCGATAAGGTATAGCGGCTTGCATGGCTTGCTGGCTCTTGTGGGGAAGGCATCTGGATACTATGAACAGGCTACGGGCTAAACCTGTCTTGTCCCGGAAGAGCTGTTGGCCGAGCATAGTTGATCCTCGCCTGTGGTCGGGTGTTGTGCATGATCGCCAATAATTGTCGTGGCTGATGGTCGCCGATGATGGTCGATCGATCAAGGGTCCTCGTCCGTTGGTGGGAGACCTGCCCGAGTCTGACTAGACTCCACGTGGTCGTCCCACGTAGGGGGACCCAGGCCGGGTCCCTTCAATATGCATCTTCAACTTCTTGTTTTGTTCAGACTCCCTACTAAAAGAAATGTATACATCATTTTGGGGTTTGTTTGAAGGGCCATGAGCCCCGTGACATAGTTGGATCAAATATGAACCGCTGAAAGTACAAAGTGTAGTGGGTCATTTTCGAGGTGATTGCTCTAAAGTATTTCAGGAAAGTGATTAGTATTTCCAAGAATCAGGATTATCCTGGAGTTGGACCACCCAATGCTTCATGCCAAAAACTGAGCCTAGTTTCATGTCATCAAGAGCATTAAAATCCAGCTTCCTTGAGGTTTGGATCAATCGGCTTTCCTAATTTCACCCAGTCCATCAAAGATCATTCTCATTTGATGGTGTTCCAGATTATGGATTGATGAATATCGTCTCCTAAACATCGACATTGCAACTTGCTCAAATGGTAGGACGACAAATTTAATAGCAATATAACTTAAACAACATACTGAATCCCAACCCACTAAGAATCACTTTCATGTACCTGAATTTATGTCAATCCATTAAAATCTTGAAGGGAAAAATGTTACTGTACAATCATATAATTAACACAAAAAGAAGCCCCACTATTCTCTCTGTTAAATACAATCCAAACCACACAAATATACGCCAAATAGTCTCCCTTAAAAGATTGTCCATGAGCCGTCCTGTTTACTCTCATATCTAAAGATCTTCTCGACAACACGTCAACACCACGAGTATTGCTATCTTGTGCCTGCTTTCCCTGGTGGACTAGCCTTTTCTCTCAACGGTGATAGAGCTTTCCTTTTGTCTACTTTCTCTTGAGTTAGATTTTGTACGGCAGTACTGATTGTACTTTCCAGTAACTCTGTATTCTCCCCTGGAATTTCCTTAACTGTTGACCCGTTCTTGTATATTTTAAAGACTGGAATGCAGTCAAGATCCTCTAGTTCTGCTAGGTGGGGGTGGTCTTCTATCTCCACCTGAATTCACGAGTGATTATTTTTCATGAGATATAAATTCAAAATGACTGCAAGTTAAATTGACTCACAGTCAAAAACATACCTTGAGAAAATTGACAGAAGGGAATCTAGTACATGTTTGCTCCATGAGCTGCAATGCTTGGCTGTGGCATGTCTTATCGTAGAAGAGCACCACAGACATCCCTGACAATGGAGAAGATTAATTTCTTAGTTGTCTACTAACATAAGATTCATTTTCTGGAAAAAATCAAAATGCAAGATTAATTTCTTGGTTACCACTCGATAGTACAAAGCGTCTGAAGTGTTCTTTCCCAGTAATGTTGACCAGATTAGAACCAGACTTCGTAGCCTTGGCATCTTCAATGTGTTGCTTCTTGAGCTGGATCCCAGCCTCAACCAACGCCATTTCCACCTCCTTGTTGTCTGGGGTTTCTTGAATCAAAACCTCATAATCTTGAATGGCTGCCTCCCACCTCTCTAGCTAATAACCCAAGAGCATTACAAAATTTCAGTGCTATTATGAGAAAAAAACATCTGTCCTGAAAGATAATATGGGGAAGGTACTTGATTGCACTGTATAGTTAGTTACCTTGGCATTGCAATCAGCTCTTCTGAGTCTTGCCTTGACGTACGAAGGCCGCAAGTTGATTGCTACAGTACAATCTTCTACTGCTTTCTCATATTGTCCTAGCTTATATCGGCAAGCTGCCCGATTGCATAACAAAACAGAGTTGTAGGGTTCGTGCTCTAATCCCTCACTATATGCAATACATGCCTCTGAGAATTTCAACTCCTTGAATATATTATTCCCATTTGATCGAGCCATTGCCACAGCTTGGGCTTTCTTTGCTAGTTTCTTCACCTCATCCCTCGGGTCTAGCTCAGTTGCACGCTGCGCAGCAGTCACGGCTTCCTCAAACCTAACATCCCATCACACATAATATTATTGACATGAAATTTTATTTAACCAAAAGTAAAATATAAGATATAAGAAATATAACACTAACCTGCCGGCAGCCATATAAGCCTGTGCCCTAACTGTTAACAAGTTAGCTGTAACAGCTGAGCCAAACAACTGAGTACAAATATTGACATCAAAGTTAGGTCCCTTTTGAGTGGCTGAGTATGCCTCCTGGTGTCTATGGAGATTCAGTAAGGCCTCTGCTTGCATGGCATAGATCTGTATAACAGAATTTTAACTGAGAAAAACTAAAAGCATAGTAAGATATGTACATAGTTGCATGTTCTAAGGGAGAAGTCAGGGATTCGAGCCTCACTAGAGGCAAGTCAGTTAATTATCAGTAGTTCACCTGTGGAGCTGAATCTGCACCCAAGTGAACTGCAGTGCGAGTCTCCTTTAGCAATGTATTCCAGTCTCGTAATTTTCGAGCTTCGTTGCACTTACCTAGCTGTATTTTAAGAGCTTGAGCTTGAAGTATGTCCTTAGTTTCAGCCTTTGGGCCAGAGCACTTATAGTGGCAGAGTGCCTTCTCTGCTTCTCCCAATCTGTTACAAAATTAACAGAAGTTTTCATAGAAAACTCTTTTGTTTCTATTTTTGCGTAATTTTTAAGAGTTTTTGGTGTTTCCGTACCTGAGATAGAGAGAAGCCAGACGATAATGTGCTCTGTGATAAGAAGGCTCTATCCGAATAGCAACTCTACAATCGAAAACTGCCTCCAAAATCCGGCCTAAACCTATCAAAGCAGCACTTCTGTTGCTATAATAGGACGCCTTACTTGCATCCACACCAATTGCTTCATTGTACAGAGCAAGTGCCTCCTCAAACCTTCCTTGCTTGTATTTCTCATTGCCCATATTCTTAAACACCTCGGGATCCATTTTATTCACCAAATTACCGCCATATATGTTTCCCAATTGTAGGCTCCTCCTCCCGTTAGCCTTTTCCTCACTGTTTTCTTTCTTTTTATGATTGAGAGAACGGTAATCCGAAGTCTTGACTTGCCCAGTCTGGTTTAAATTACCTAAGTGGCCTATAACCATGGCATTGCCTGAAGAAGCGCGATATAATGTTCCGTTTGGTGAGGATTTTTTACGAACAGCAACTCGCATACTCAGCTCGCTTTCAGTGAAAGTTGGCTCTTTCCTTAACTTTCTAATGTAAGGAGTGTTTATGACTTGTGAAACTTTATTCAGCTTCAAATCTTTTGGGACCGAGTCTAAACTAGGCCTTGTAGTTGAAGAAGGCCTTGGACTGACCAAGGTGGATTTTGGTGTTGGCTGTTTACCTGTTTTTGAAGAAGGGCATTTGGTTGTTTTGCCTAATTCTAAAAATTTCATTTCACTAGAGCTGCTCCGCCGCCTCTTGGGGCCATAGTTGTCTGAATTCTTGAGCAAATTGTTGGCTTTGATTGCAGGAGGCGGTGGCAGTACTGGTGGTGGCTTCTTTGCCTTGGTGCCGCCGCCACGTTGGAATAGAACTCCAACAAACCCACAGCCCATTTCCTTCTCTGCCATATAATCGGGTGATTCTGACATCTCTCTCTCTCTCTCTCAAGTTTCAGCAACTAGTTAGTTATATCTGGCAAATTAGACTGAAACTCAGAGAAATGAAGGAGGCATTTACTATCAAAGAATTCGTGCCAAAAGAATGAATTAGTCAGAAACAAGTAGGAAAAAGCAAGCAAGAGTTGGCTTGAATTGGAAGAATTGAATGTGATTGGCCATATTTCATGGAATTTGTGTATTTATACATATATAATACTATATGTAGGCTCCAACCCCAAGGCCAAGATAACAACTTTATTATAAAAAATAAAAAAGGCAAAAAATGAAGCAATTATAATTTGTCATTAGTGAATACACCCTTCTAAACAGAATCATTACAGATTGCAATTAAATCTAGCTTTATCAGATACAAAACACAGTAGGGAGTAGGGACCTCTAATTATTTCAACTTTTGGCTAATTAATTGCTTTATCATTTTATTTAAACAGGGTACACGGGCCGGTTCACTCGAAGCATCATTAAAGAGGACTAATCATGAATTAAGTATTCTGAGTGGCTAACAGAACAAGATTATGATTTATGGCAAAGTTGAATTTTAAAGATACATTTGGAAACAATATCTTTCTCAACTTCAAAAACAAACTATATTTTGTTCCAAAATATTTGGTGGTGTATTGGAATTAACTGATAAAAAAAAAAAACATGACAATAAATTACTACGTGGGAGTGATGTCTGTATTCACTTTGTCAATCAAATTTTACTATGAAGATATGATTCCCGAAAGTCGTACAATAGTAACTTGTAACGATTGCACATCAACTTTATACGTAATTAATGTAGCACTTCATTTTCTTCAACGGCCAATTGAGAACATAAATGGACAAACTTTTGTCTATGCAACGGATCAGATATTTGAGCTTCCTTGTCATCTTTGACCATTTAAATTGGCAAATAAAAATGAAATTTTATATACTATACTCCGAGGATCTAATCTAATATTTTTTTCGTACGTCGAAACAATATTGACTCATTAACTTGGATATCATCATTCAATAATAACGTAATAAATTAGTAAACTTGTATTGTTAATTATTTGCATTGTTATTAAATAGTGATATACTCCCTCCATTCTGGGTAAAAATTTTACTATTTTATTTTGAGATATTTTACTTAAATAGAACATTTTGAAAAATTAAAATATAAAAGTGTTATTTAAATACTATTGAACTGCTAAAAATATTATTTTTTTAAAAAAAATATTAACTTTTAAATAGAGATTCTTTATATATAGTTGCATTCAAGTGAGAATGAGACTTGTGTTTAATGCATGAAGGGGACGAAGAAATAGAATAAAGACTAAAAGAGGGAGAATATGATAGGACATTGTCAACAATCAGGAGTGAAATAATTATAATAATAATATAGGTAGAGAAGATGCTGTCGGAGGGGAAGTAGTTTTGTTGGCTTGTGTAATTGGGTCCTTTTTGTTTCCTACAGCCTATAGAATGGGTGTGTGTGTTTCCTTCTGTAAATGGACCACTTGGCAAAGTCTAAAATCATTCAGATTTCATACACACAAAAAGTTGCAATTAATCGGTCGGTGCCGGCTTACAATACAAAGCCCTCAACAACCCACCAGTTTCCTCCTACCTTCCACAAAAATGAGCCGTGGACGGCAGTCCAAAACACAAGACTCATTAATTTGGGATATCTATGTATGTTCATAGTTTGATCTGGTCAATTTGCCCCCACTCATTGCCGGTTGAGGGACTCTTCACCTAATCTAATTGCCTAATCAATAATCACTCCAGTTCCACTTCCAAGGTCGGGAGTTTCTGGCTTCAACTAAATAAATAAAGGGAAACAACCTAATAAAGATGGTCTTATGATTATTTTATATAAGACGTGTCATTTTTACCCGATTCACTGTGTATCGATAGGTTTGTTGTAATGGAGTAAAGTTTCATCTAACAAATTAAAATACGTAAGACGATCTTACATAGACATACACATAAATAAATCCTTCCATTTTCATTTATTGGGTGTTTTTTTTTTTTGAGTTTGGTGAATATGTATCATAAGTACTAAAAGGTAACTTTTGAAACCAAAAATACCACTCCCTCCGTTTAAGGTAAATAGTTCATTATTTTATTTTTGGATTTTTTACTTAAAGAGTTCACTTTCAAAACTTAAGACATAAAAATGTCATTTTATTACTAATTGACTACTAAAAATATTAATTTTTAAAAAAATTGATTTTCAAACAGAAATTATTTGTCTGGAATAGAGGGAGTATAAATTAGTTTAGCATGTGTCTTTAAAACACGTGTTAGCTTTTGTCATTGTTTTTTATGCAAAAATTAAGAAAATTGGCTGTTTTAGTAGCTAGGGATACATATGCGTAGTTGCCCTTAGGCTCCGTTTGTTTCATGGAAAATGATTTTCGGAAAAAGTTTTCCTCATTTTTCGATGTTTGGTAACCTTAGGACAATATAGTCAAAGTAAAAAGTTTTCCGAGTCAACGGAAAATGAAGGTTTCTTTTTCAGAAAATGACTTACGGATTCATTTTCCGTAAGTCATTTTCCAAATGTTCGGACACCCTCCACCCCCTTTCACAATTGCACATATTTACTTACACACACAATATTTCACTCAACAAATAAATTGTTTAGAAATATAAATAAAGTTTGTGCACACTATTTATAAATTATAATTTTAATAAATGCTTATTACGTTCTAAAATTAGTGTCACCTATATCATTTAGGGACATCGTAACTATTGTCAATTTTCTATTTTAAAACGTTTTTTCATATCAATTATCCAAAAAATATTTGTAATTTTGAGATTGAAAAAAGATAGACATTGATTTGACACCACTAATGATAAATTGTGGGTTACTAAAGAAAATTTACTTAAAGTTTAACACTATTTTATATTCAATATGTGCATTAATATTAGAATATATATTTTTGTATTTATTCATATATAGTTTTCCGTAATATTTTCTAGGGACATCCTAAACATTGTCTATTTTCTATTTTAATTTTTTTTTTCATATCAAGTATAAAAAAATTTATTAGTAATTGTGAGATTAAAAAAAGATGGACCTTATTAAAAGAAGATGGTCCTTATTGATTTTTAGGGACATCCTAAACATTGTTTATTTTCTATTTTTATTTTTGTATTTATTCATATATTGTTTTCCGTAACATTTTATGTGTGTTTGTCAAACACCTGTAAATGTTTTCTGACATATTTTCAAAAGATTTACCAAACACCTGAAAATAAAATCTTTTGATTTTCCGGAAATCATTTTCTAGAAATCATTTTCTGTAAATGATTTTTCGTGAAACAAACGGAGTGTTGGTGTTTACATTATACTCCCTCTTTTAGACCCCCAAAAATAATATGTTTGAAATGTTTTATAAATTAGGGATGTATATGTATGATTCGAGTTTGTTATACTTACAAAAATGTTTGAATATAGTCAGCATGTGTTATATCACACATGAAGGATAAATTAGTTAAAAAGTTATGAAGATTATAAACACTAACTTTTTAGGTGACTTATTTAAGTCAAATATACAATGAAGCAGAGAAAAAATTTGTCAAGTACACATTGGATGTGATAAATTGCTAATGTAAATGTGTTAACTTTATAAAAAAGCAATATCCATTTTGAGACAATACTTTTTCTAAAATAATACTCCCTTCAGTTTCAAAACTTGATTTACAAGGATTCATGTTTGATTTGGGTACTGGAAGTTTCAATTTATATAAAGATTCTATTAAATTTGGTTCTGGAATTCTTGTGGAAGGTTTTTACAAATTTACTTTGTTTTCTCCATCCTTATCTGAAACCCAATTGACTCTGCATCATAATGAAGGAACTGTACATCATATAATGAAAAAAAAACTCTTCACTCTTATGGCATTAGAAGTTGGGACATATATCCCGTAAACGACTTCAAAGATTAGTAAAAGATAGGATTTTACCGAACCTAGATTTCACTGATTATCAAAGTTGTGTGGATTGTATTAAAGGCAAAGCAACAAAACACACAAAGAAATGAGCCACAAGAAGTTTTCAGCTTCTTGAAATAATACATACAGACATTTGTGGACCTTTTGATGTTCCAATATTTGGGGGAGAAACCTACTTCATCACCTTTATAGATGATTATTCACGTTACTGTTATCTCTATCTATTGCATACCAAATCTCAATCTGTGAATTTTGTACAAATATTCATAATCGAGGTTGAGAGGCAATTAGAGAGAAATGTGAAAATCATAAGGTCTGATAGAGGTGGAGAATTTTATGGCATGTATGACGAAACAGGACAACATCCTGGACCTTTTGCTAGACTCCTCGAACAACTTGGAATTGTAGCTCAATACACAATGCTAGATTTTCCATGGCAGAATGGTGTAGCTAAAAGGCGAAATTGCACGCTTTTGGAAATGTTAGAAGCATGATGAGTCATGCTAAGTTGCCTATTACGTTGTGGACATATGCTCTTCGTATGGCTGTATATATTTTAAATAGGGTTCCCAGTAAAGCATTTCCAAAGACCCCTTTTAAGCTATAGAAAGGCTGGAAACCTAGTTTAAAACACCTGCAAGTTTGGGGACGACCAATTGAAGCGAAGGTATATAATCCTCAAGTAAACAAATTGGATTTGAAAACCATAAGTGGTTATTTCATTGGTTTTCCTGGAAAATCCAAAGGGTATATAATTTATTGTCCTAACCATAAGCTGCGAATTGTGGAAACTGGTAATGTCAAATTCATTGATGATGGCATGATTAGTGGGAGTATATTTGTGGAAGATAAGTTTGTTCACGAAGTTAGGGTAACAATCTCATTACCCAATAATCAAACATACAATGTGAATCCTTCCATCGTTGGACCGTTAAATGTCGAAGGATCACCTGCAGCTCCACTTATCGTTGAACCGATAAACGATGAAAAGCCACAATCACATCAGCCACAACCCCCTAATGAAATCATTACTAATGAAGAAATTGTAGAACAAGCACAGGAACTGGCATTGAGAAGATCTCAACGAGAAAAACGAAGTGCTATCCATGATGATTACGTTGTTTATCTACAAGAATCTGATTTTGACATAGGGATAATGAAGACCCAGTTTCTTATTCACAAGCCATTACAAGTAATAATTCTGATAAATGGATTGATGCCATGAAGGATGAGTTGAAATCAATGGCAGATAATCAAGTCTGGAAACTAACTCATTTGCCGGAAGGACACAAAACAGTTAGGTGTAAATAGGTCTTCAAGACCAAACGCAACTGTCATGGCAATATTAAGCGATATAAAGCTAGACTTGTAGCAAAAGGTTTTACTCAAAAAGATGGCATAGATTACAAAGAGACTTTTTCTCCTGTGTCAAAGAAAGATTCTCTTAGAATTATTATGGCCTTAGTAGCTCATTATGACTTAAAGTTACATCAAATGGAAGTGAAAACAACATTTCTTAATGGTGAGCTACAAGAAGAAGTTTACATGCGTCAACCTGAAGGTTTTACCTTGGAAGGACAGGAAGACATGGTCTGCAAACTTAATAAATCAATTTATGGACTTAAACAAGCCTCCCGACAATGGTATTTAAAATTCAACGAAACCATTAATGCTTTTGGTTTTGAAGAAAATACTGTAGATCCATGCATATACTTCAAGATCAGTGGGAGTAAGTTCATATTTTTGGTTATGTATGTTGATGACTTATTATTGGCAAGTAGTGATCTTGGCTTAATGCATGAAACCAAAGCTTATCTTTCTAAAAATTTCGAGATGAAGGACATGGGTGAAGCTTCCTACGTGATTGTGATAGAAATATTCTGTGATAGATCACGTGGATTACTTAAACTCTCCCAGAAAACATACATCGAAAGAGTTTTAGAAAGATTTGGAATGGCGACATGTACTGCGAGCATTGCTCCAATTCAGAAGGGAGACAAATTTGGTCTCTATCAATGTCCTAAAAACAAATTGGAGCATAAGCAAATGGAAAACATATATACCCTATGCTTCTTTAGTAGGAAGTTAGATGTATGCACAAGTTTGCACAAGGCCTGACATCAACTTTGTTGTTGGTATGCTGGGAAGATACCAATTAAATCTAGGAATGGATCATTGGAGAGCTGGAAAGAAATTTTTGAGATACTTACAGGGTACGAAGGATTATTGTCTTACATTCAAGAAGTCAGATCAGTTAGAGTTGGTTGGCTATTCAGATTCCGATTATGTTGGATGCAAAGACACTCTAAAGAGCACTTTTGGTTATGTTTTTATACTAGCTGGAGAAGCAATCTCATGGAAAAGTGCAAAGGAGTCTATTATTGCTAATTCCACGATGGAAGCTGAATTTGTAGCTTGCTTTGAAGCTACAAATCATTGCTTATGGCTGCGAAATTTCATCTCAAGATTTAGAGACTTGAATTTTGTCTCTGGACCGTTGAAACTCTATTGTGATAATGCTGCATCAGTATTTTTCTCTAAGCATGATAGATACTCCAAAGGGACAAAACACATGGACCTTAAGTATCTATCGGTGAAGCAAGCAATTCAGAAGAAACAGTTGTTCATTGAGCATATAAGCATAACACTTATGGTTGCAGATGCACTTACAAAGGGGTTACCTCCTAAGACTTTTCATGAACATACTTTAAGTATGGGTCTAGAGAGAGTGATTGGTTATTAATTCATCGTTTGTTATGCTTATACATTGAACTTCTATTAAGCTCTTATTTATGACATTCTGAATTTCATTTCTGTTTCCATATTTTGTATACTTTATGTGAATGGATAATTGATAACAGAAATAGTTCTTGAAGAAAGAATATTATTGGACCCTTATTTATACCCTTGCCTAAAAGGCCTAGTAAATTAAGTTATTTATGTTGTAGTACATGGAAGGAACCATGTTGAAAACATGATAATATGGAACCGCTATGACTCTCATGGATAGCTTGTTTTGCGAAGGTATTATGTTAACCATCAAGTTATTAATTTAGTAATTATGCGCGCCTTATGTTTTCAAGATTAACCATTAAAGGATTGTCACTTTGACCAAGTGGGAGACTGTAAGATATATTTCTTACAGGTTAAGAAAATCTTTATATGTTCAATAAGTGAGAATCACGGTTGATTTGGAATTACTAGATTACAATAAATTTGGTTTGTAAAAAGGGTAAGTTTCCTAAATAAACTATACCTTGATGGACGGTTGAGATTAAAACCCTAATAGGAATTTAGTCATCTCTTTACCTATAAAAGAGATGTAATACCCATCATATTCATCTATTACGTTAAATCAACTCATTAGGGTTTTAGGCCAAAAGGGAGAAACCATATTCCGCCTTTGCTTCTCTATTATACTGCAGATTTTGGATCAATGTCAAATTACTAGAAGCAAAATGTCTTCATCTAGTATTTTAATTAAAAGTATCTTGTATGCTATTGTAAATATCATGAAGTTCAAGATCTAGGGTTTAAGATTAATAACTTACAGTCGATTTATCATGTGGCATGAACACTTCATTGCTTCGGCCCAAAGCTGTCGAGGAAGATTTTTGTAATGTATCCATGATAAGCTTTAGCCAAGTGTGCAAGCTTCCACTCAACAACCCCATTTTGTTGAGGTATTTTTCGACACGTCATCTGCCTTTTGATGTCATTATCATCACAATATTTCAGAAACTCACCATCCAAGTACTTTGTCCCCTTATCCATCCTTAAACACTTGATCTTAGAGAAAAACTCTTTCTCAACATAGCTTTTGAACTCAAGGAACTTGGAAAACGCATCATTTTTATGCTTCAAGAAATAAACTCATGTGAACCTAGACAAATCATCAACAAACACCATCATATAGTGATTATTACTATAACCTGGTGTTTTTGTAGGCCCCATCAAATCTGAGTGAATTAACTCCAGTAGTTTCGATCTCCAATTTCTCGACTTCTTGAATGGAAGGTGTTTGTATTTGCCAAATTGACAGCCTTGGCAAACAACCTGTGATGGTATGTTACTGAACACATGGAGCCCATCAACAAGCTACTTGGAAAAAAATTCTTTCAGTTGTTTATAGCCTATGTGTCCTAACCTGGAATGCAAAAGAGCTGCACTACTGTTTTAACTTGTCTTACCCACATATGCTTCAGATGCAGACAACACAAATAGATTAGACTATTTTTTCCAGTATAAACAACATCCCCAACTGACAAATTTGGTAAAGGATGAGGGTTGAAGAAGGCTGCCAGACCACCACCATTGACGGTGGTGACCGGAGGTGAGGGAGAGAAAAAGAGAATGCGCAGAATACACAAAGAAGAGAAAGAATGAGAAACTAATTTGTTATTGAATTGAATTGATTTTTAAAACAATTACATGTGATATTTATATCTAAAGTAAAAGGTTTTAATGGGATAACAATGTGAATGGGCCCAACTGGGCTTACATGTTGGATCTATTTCTTTAACACTCCCCCTCAACTCGAACACGCTAATTTGTGAAGTATGCAAGTTGGAGAGATACAAACGAATGAGCCTTTCGGTAAATGAGCCACTTTGGGCCTGAATCAGTTTTTGCGCCACTTTGGGCCTGAATGTTGTTGTGCCACTTTGGGCTTGAATGTTATTGTGCCACTTTGGGCTGAATTAAATGTTCCTTTTGGGCTGAATTACGTTAGACTGTAACCATAATAATAGTGGTTGAATGGCCCCCACAATGGCCTATGATAATGTGTTTCTTTGAGCCCCTGTAGAATTATCTTCACACTTGGGTTCTTCTTTGGAGTAATCTACTGTAATCTTTAATGTGACCGGCATTTCTCGCCATAGCCATATTAAAAGCCATGTTGCATGTTAGTCGCACGTGAATGAGAGAGAAAGGCCCCTGAAAAACTCGTAATCTTCGTCGATCATAAACAGACCTGAATCTTCCATTATCAACATTAGATCTTTGAACCTTCCAACTTTCGATTCCGAACTCGGTTGCTTTACTGTTGGGTATATGCTGAGGTTAATACACAAAGGCGTAATCAGTGTTGTAATTTATGCTCGCTGATGAGAAAGCGATGAATTGAATTTGTGCTCACTAATGAGAGAGCGATGAAACAATGTATTGTTAGGTATTGTTGGGTTGGTCGTGTGACTATCTCAAATAACACAAGTTCCCAGCCCACTCATGTTGCTTGTTGATTATGTTCTTGTTCTTGATTTTCTAATTCTTTGTGTGCTTGACCCTGTTTCAAAATTTGCGCGTATTGGGCGTATGCTCTTGTTGAGGATCTTGTTGCTTGGCTATAATCTTCAAGTCCTGGTTGGTTCGCCCATACTCTTCAATGACATTGGCGAGATCTTCGTCGTAGGTGACGAAGACTAACACGTCTAGGTCTTCTGTCGGCAACTTGCACCTCAAATTCATGGATGAACCACAAGATTCTAGAATTTGACGACTAGCTCCGTGTAGGAGATTGAGTGGTCGATGGCGAGAAATATGCTTGTACCACCAACATACTGAAGCTTGCCGTCGGCGGGACGAGGTACGATTCTGCCGCCGTAGCTATAGAGGAACTTGATGGTCTTTATGGATTTAGAGTTGATCACTAAATTGCCAGAAAGATGACTGATCGTTCTCCATTGTTTTCTTGGATAGTGTCTTTAATTATGAGTTTTCTTCTATCTGTGTGTTGATTTTGGTGGTTTCTTCTGTCAAGATCTAGGGTTTGTGAGATACAGAAGAAAAGGGGAAAATTGAGAATAGGACAAGAATGCAACATCAGTGGTTGAGAGCCCCAACAATCTGTGCTCTAATACCATGACAAATTTGGTGAAAGATGAGGGTTGAAGAAGGCTGTCGGACCACCACCATAGATAGTGGTGGCCGGAGGTGAGGGAGAGAAAAAGAGAATGCGCAGAATACACAAAGAAGAGAAACTAATTTGTTATTGAATTGAATTGATTTCTAAAACAATTACATGAGATATTTATATCTAAAGTAAAAGGTTTTAATGGGCTAACAATGTGAATGGGCCCAATTGGGCTTACATATTGGATCTATTTATTTAACACCAACAATTTCCTTTACATCCCCAAACACATTAACACCATTAGGCCCAAAAAAACATATTTTCTAGAGTTAGTAATTTGAGAAACTGACACTAGATTTTTGCATACTCCAGGAACATGATAAACACTATCTAAAACAAAGTTATCCTCAGCTACCTTGACATTTACACTCACTTCTTTTGTCACCGGATGAACTAAGTTGTCTGCTATAACAATCTCACGTTTTTCTCGATAATTATGAGCATTAGGCAGCAGCGAATCATTCCCTGTGAGTTGGCGGGTCCAATCAGAATCAAATATCTAATCTGTCTCATAGTCGACGAAGGCATTGAAATCATGAAAATTCTCTCCAAGTTGTAGGGAGGGGAAATCGTTATGATGATCAATTACCTCATTGGAAAAACACATCTCCCAATTCAACGGTTGGTTATGTTCCTCATCCTTCTCTGTGCTTAAATTCCCATCTTCAAGCTTGACACGACAAAATTTCTTGATGTGCCCAATCTGCCCACATTTGAAACACTTCTTCCTGTACCATCCTTTTGATGGCTTTTCTGAACTTGATACCTTCTGTTGTGCACAACGGAAGACTTTGCAAACAAATTAACAAGGTATAACAAGATCAATAGTAAAGAAGAAAGAGAGATTGAGGCCAACGGACTGTCAAATTTTTATTAGAACCAACCTTGAAAACGTTATAGGGATACAACTATTTATATGGATACAATAGAAACCCTAAAACTCTTAAAACAAGTAAAAACGGACAAAGCAACAAAACTAAAAAAACGGGACTAGGCGGTCGCCTAGTCCTCGACACTAGGCGACCGCTTAAATTCCAATAGCGCGCTGAAAACCAACAACGAGTAGACGTTCTCCTAATCCATGACACTAAGCGACTGCCTTGTTTCCAGTAGCTCGGTCTGAAGGAATCATGACTAAGCAACCACCTAGTCCTTAACACTAAGCGACCGTCTTGTCTAAAGTTTGACAATCAGTACCGCGGGAATTGGCATGTTACCTAGGTAATCGGGTCATCCCATTCTCAACACCTTCTCTTGCTTATTGCTAGACAACCCTTTTGACACATTTTTACTTTTCACTTTTCCTTTTGAGAAAATAACATCATCTGTTCCAGATTTTGCACCCACGTGTACTCGCATCATTTGTCTAGTCAATGACTCTTGATTAGACAACAAATTCTCTATCTCTGCAATGTTTGGTTGATTGTCCCATCCTTGCACTGATGTGATAAAAGGTATATACTCCTGCCTTAGTCCACGAATGAGATATCTTCTCAAGCGAGGCTACTTGATTGGCTCATCAAGTTCTGAAATTTCAGCACATAAATTTTTCACTTGAAGAAAATAGTGTGTAATTGACATATCACCTTGAGTACAACCAACAAGCTCATTCTCTAGGAACTGCAACCTTGAGGTGTTCTTCTTCGTGAACAGAGCTTCAAGAGTATCCCAGGCGTCATTTGGCATTTTAATATCCCGAACATGATCAATAAATTCATTACTGATCGATGAACGTAGTGCAAACATGGCCTTCCCACATTTGATTCTCCACTTCTGACGAGTTTCAGCATTGTCTATAATGTCTGTAGGAATCACATCACGTCCTGATGTAATCTCGCACAAATCGTGACCTTGGAGATAAGACTCCAAGCACAATTGTCAATACTTGTAATTTGTACCTACAAGTTTCTCCACACCACCAAACCCATTCCCATTATGATCCATCTCAACAGTAAAGAACTTTTAATACCACCAAATAACTTTCTCCAACAAGTGAACACCATTTGATAGACAAGAAAACAAAAAATTCAAAACCTAAGCTCTGATACCATGAAACGAAAAGTAATGTGTTGAGAGAATAAAATATGACAGAAAAGGTATTCTTGTGTATTTATTCAGCTTGAATAATACATCTATTTAAAGCAAAAAAAGTGAGAACTATTGCGAAACAATATCAATAATAGTGTAGAGTTTGAGAGAAGATTTGGAAAGAGGGAATTTACATTGAAAATGAATTAGCTTTCTTGATTACAGAGAGATTAACAAATTGTGTACTTATGTAATTCTGAAACTGCCTCTAACTAACTGGAAAGAAGAATTACAAAGGTGCCCTCATCTAACTAACACAACCAAGTGGACTGGCTAAATTACATCATCATCCTTCAGTTAACTGACTAACTTAACAGAAGGAATTAGAACTCATCTTCATATATCAACAAAAGGGACTTTGGTTGCAGTATGAAATCTATGTATGTCTCTCTTCATACACTGAGATTGAACATTATGTGCTTGATGCTGAGCATTACTAATGTCAATACCCCTCCCGCAAGCTAAAAGTGGGGGCAAAGCAAACACTTTCAACTTGGACAAAAGAAAAAAATGAGGAACTTTACCAAGAAACTTGGTAAATATATCTGCCACCTGGAGTTTGGAAGGAATGTACTGAGGCTTGAGGAAACCCTGCTGAACCTTTTCTCTGACAAAATAGCAGTCTAACTCAATGTGCTTTGTCCTGGCATGGTAGACTGGATTGGATGCAATGGCAATAGCAGCAGAGCTTTCACAGTAAATCGGAACAGGCAAGGGGATAGAAACCTGTAGATCTTTGAGAAGGACATGAAGCCAAAGGATCACACAGCTAACAGTGGCCAATGCTCTATACTCAGCCTCTGCAGATGACCTGGCTGTGACAGACTGTTTCTTGGACATCCAAGACAACAAAGAGTCTCCTAACATGAGGCAATAGCCGAAAACAGACTTCCTGTCATTTGGGTTACCAGCCCAGTCACTATCACAATAAGCCTTAAGCTTAAAATCACTAGATGAAGAGAGGAATAGGCCAAGACTAGAAGAGGCCATGATATACCTCAGAACTCTGAACATAGATTTAAGATGGGCTGTTGAAGTAGTGTGGACAAACTGGTTGAGGACATGGGCATCAAATGCAATATCAGGCCTTGTAATAGTGAGGTAAAGCAGCTTGCCAACCAGTTGCCTATAGAAACTAGGATCAGTCAAAGGAGTCCCTGCAGTGGACAACAGCTTCTCATTGGGATCTAGTGGAATAGATAGTGGCTTAGCATCTTGAAGCCCAGTAGTGGCAATCAAGTCAAGTGCATACTTTCTTTAACATTGGTCAAACCCTTAAGATGATCTGGAAACTTCAATACCCAAATAATACTTTATGGGACCTAGGTTTTTAGTGCTGAACTTATCATCCAGAAACTGTTTGAGAAAGGCAATGGCAGAAGGATCATTGCCTGTGACAATAATGTCATCAACATAAACTAGCATGGCAGTGAATGAGGACCCTTTTGTTAACGTAAACATTGAGTAGTCAACATGAGACTGAGCAAAACCAATTTGAAGAAGGACCTCTGTGAGTTTGGAAAACCATTGCCTAAGTGCCTATTTGAGGCCATATAATGATTTCTGGAGTTTCCAGACCATACCAGAAGACTTATTAGCATAATAACCTGAGGGAATAGACATGTATACTTCTTCTTCCAAATCCCCATGAAGAAATGCATTGTTTACATCCAATTGATGGACCTCCCAGTTTCTAGCAGCTACAATAGAAAGAAAGGTTCTAACAGAGACAATCTTACCACAGGGGAGAAGGTCTCCTGGTAATCAATGCCCTCTGACTGTGTGTAACCCTTAGCTACTAATCTGGCCTTATATCTTTCAATGCTACCATCTGCAAGATACTTGACCTTATATACCCACTTACACCCCACAGGTCTTTTCCCATGTGGGAAAGGAACCACCTGCCAAGTATGATTTGCCTCCAAAGTTGCTAATTCCTTATTCATTGCATCAACCCAATGCTGATGCTTCACTGCTTGAGTGTAAGAAGCAGGCTCTACATGACTACTTAATGCATTGATGAATGATGTGTAGGAACAAGCTTTGGCTTTATGAAGAGGAGGCACAACAAAGTCCTTGAGAAGGACAGAAGGGGCTCTAGATCTGGTGGACTTCCTAAGAGGATGAGGGATCGGAAGAGAATGAGGAATTGAAGGAGAAGCAGGGATTGGAGAAGAAGGAGGAAATGGAAGAATTTGAGGAGAAGGACTAGGGAGTGGAGAAGAATGGAATTGAGAAGGACAAAAGGGGCTCTAGATCTAGTGGACTTCCTAAGAGGAGGAGGGATTGGAGGAAAAGGAGGAATTGGAGGAGAAGGAGTAGGGAGTGGAGAAGAATGGAAATAAGTAGGAGATGAATGATGAGAAATAGGGAGTGGAGTAGATGTAGGAAAGATAGGGTCATCAACAGGCCATGGTAGGGGACTGGTAGGTTGAACAGATATAAGAACTGCAGGTGTTGAAGAGATGAAAGGGAAAAGATGCTCATGAAAGATGACATGTCTATTGATGAAAGTGGTTTTGGTGTGGAGGTTGTATAGAAGATAGCCTTTGCGTCCAGGTGGATAGCCAAGAAATACTGATTTAATGGCCCTAGGTTCTAATTTATCAGGATGATGAACTGAGGCATATCATAGACAACCAAATGCCTTCAAGTAAGAGTAGTCAAGTTTAGTGGGGTGTAACATTTCAAATGGAATTTGAAATGCAGTGGCACTAATAGGAAGTCTATTAATCAAGTATGTTACAGTGAGGATACAGTAACCCCAGAAATGCTTAGGAAGACCTGCTGGAATCTTAAGGCTCTAGTCATTTCAAGAAGATATTTATGTTTTCTCTCCACAATGTCATTTTATTGAGGAGTGAAGGGACAAGATGACTAATGAGTAATGCCTAGGCTTACTAGGAAAGGAACCACTTCTTGGTTGAAAAATTCAGTGCCATGATCAGACCTAAAAGCATTGATGCTGGTCTGAAATTGAGTGTGGACATAAGAAACAAAATTCTTTAATAGTTTGAAGACATGGAATTTGGTGGAAAGCAAAAATGTCCAAACACATCTTGAATGATCATCAACAATAGTAAGAAAGTATTTACAACCATTCATAGTAGAGATTCTATATGGACCCCATAGATCACAGTGAATGAGATCAAAACATTTACAACTGTGGGAATTGCTAACAGGAAATGAGAGTTTATGTTGTTTAGCAATAGGACATTCAAAACAAAAGGAAATACAATCAAATTTCATTGCCTTGGAATGAAAAATAGAAGACAATTGAGGAATTTTCTTCAGAGTATACTATATAGAGAAGAGTGCCCTAATCTTTTGTGCCAGAGCTCAAAATAGTAATTTGTAGAAGTAGCAACAACATGACCAGTAAGATTAAAACTAGAAGTCTTATGACCAAAGTGTTGTCCTTGTAATAAAAACAATCCTCCCTGCAGGTCACTAGTGGCTATAATCTTCTGCAACTTGTCCTGGAAAGTGCATTTGTACTTATCAAATTCAACAGTGTATGGGGTCTGTGTAAGTAATTTAGAAATGGAGAGAAGATTGAACCTAAAAGTAGGAACAAAAAAGACATCATGAAGGGTCAAGAAATGGTTAAAATAGACAGATCCCTTATGAGTAACATTAGCATGACTACCATTAGAGAGAGACAAAATTATTGGCTTAGACAACTCAACAATAGAATGCATGAGCTGAATGGAAATGCATATGTGATCTGTAGCACTTGTATCTATCACCCAAGCAGCAGTATCATAGTTATGAAAAGATGCAACAAATTTATCATAACAATGATTTGGAGGAGTTGAACCTGCAAAGTGGGTGCTGGAGGTGGATGCAAAGGCTACAAGATGTTCCTCTGGATGCTCATGTCCTTTCAACATTGTCATAACCTCACTAAGATGAGCCTTAAGTTGCTCAATCTCCGTTTGTGTAGGTTTCACTTCTTTTGTTTACTTTGAACCTGCATTGCCTTTTAACCATAGTTCCCATTACCACTGTTTGAGAACTTTTGCCCTTCACCCTTGTGTTGCTTATGATTATCATTGGAGTATCCAGGATGACCGGTGGAAATCCATGGAGCTTATAACATTCAGCCTTAGTGTGCCCTTCCTTATTGCAGTAATTGCAATAAATTCCCTTCTTAAATGGAGCTTTGACATAACCAGTTTTGTTGCTGCCATTTCTATAATTTCCAACTGCCTTGTTATCTCCTTTGGTATAATCCTTGCAAACATGTGCTGCTATGACATTGAATTAAGAAACATGACCTATTCTTAAAGATTCCTCTTGCCTAACCATATAGTAGGCTTCACCTATACTTGGGAGTGGTTTCATTCTCAAAATCTGACCCCTTATGTTTGCATAGCTATCATGCAACCCCATTAGAAATTGCATTAACTTCTTCCTTTGCTCCCTAGTGTTTTGTGCAGCAACAGCTCCACAATTGCAATTGTGACAAGAACAAGCAGCGACTGTGTCCAGTGCAGTGTTTTCATCCCATAGTCCCTTCATCTTATGGTAGTGTGACTATACAGTGCCATCTCCCTGGTCTAGTTTATGTAGGTCTTTCTCTAGTTGGAAGATCCTATGGCCATCTATGTTAGCATACTTTTCCTTTAACTCAGTCCAGACTACATATGCAGATGAAATGTATCTCAAACTATTACTTATTTCCTCTGATACAACATTAAAAATCCATGAAATGACCATGTCATTTGCCCTAGCCCATAGAGAAAATAACAAAGAATTTGCAGCAAGTATTGGAAAACTACCATTGATAAGAGAGGATTTATTCTTAGCAGATAGAGAAATTTGCATTGACATGGACTATGCACTATAGTTGTCACTTCCAGTAAGCTTTGTGGAAATTAACACCAGTCCTGGATGGTCGTTGTTGTGCAGAAATAGGGGGTGCATGTTCGAGTCTATCGGAATCTCCATTTAAGTAGAAGTGGAGCTCCTTCCATCATCATTGATAGGAGCGGCCTGCTTGATAGGAGTGGTCTGTTGATTCTCGTCACTGGTAGTGTGTTCGCCATTGTTGCCTTCCATGACTCCACCAGAATTACAACTATATCCAGAATGAGTTGGAACAATTCTTAATCGAATTCAACTAGTGGAAAGGCTAAATCAATCCTAGAGTGGATCGTGTGCTTTGATACCATGTAGAGTTTGAGAGTAGATTTGGAAAGAGGGAATTTCTATTGAAAATGAATTAGCTTTCTTGATTACATAGAGATTAACAAACCGTGTACTTATGCAATGCTGAAACTGCCTCTAACAAACTGGAAAGAAGAATTACAAAGGTGCCCTCATCTAACTAACACAACCAAGTGGACCGGCTAAATTACATCATCATCCTTCAGTTAACTGACTAACTTAACAGAAGGAATTAGAACTCATCTTCGTATATCAACAAAAGGGACTTTGGTTGCCCTATGAAATCTCTGTATGTCTCTCTTCATACACTAAGATTGAACATTATGTGTTTGATGTGGAGCATTACTAATGTCAATAAATAGTCTCCTTAACAAACTCCAAGATATCAAACTTATTTATCCCTAAACATTCTAACAAATTTGACAAAGTAAACAATGACTGAGTCAACCAAAGAACTACCAAATAACTGAGATAGAAAACTAAGTAAATGCTAAAATGCACTAAACTTTGACAAGGTTAAATTGCAGTTACCACCTTATAATTTTCTTGTTATTGCACTTATTGGTCTGTAGTTTTATTTTTCCATATTGGGTCTAAAGTGGTAATGGAGTAATGGACACCAAAGGTTGTCGCGAGGTAATAATATTAATGGTGGTTGCCAATGGGTGCCGCCAGAGGCTGTTGCCGGTAATAATGGTGGTGGCCCTCGAAAGTTGTCAGCGGACGTTGTGGTGGTGGCAAGAGATTGTTTATTTTAGCCCACATAAGCTCATATAAATTAATGATTTTATTAGCGCTCGGGGAAAAAATTTTACATGCGTCAATACCCATTAATTTGTGGACGGTGTGGGTGGGCGGATATGGAAAATTTGTCACCTCTGGTTCTGCAGAACAAAACCAATCACTCACGTTGTATAGTATAAAGTATAATGGCTGGGTCCAATACGTATTATTGTTAACAAGAATAGAGGAAGAAAGAAAAGGAATAAGAAAGACAAAGCATATGTGCCGACAGGAAACCATAGACCACACCCAGGACATGCTTAGTCGGCGAAGACCAACAAAAGTAGGTTACCTTCTTCTTTTATTTGGGAGCTGAGATGAAAAGGATGAGAGAGAGAGTAAAGGAGGCTATAGAGAGAGGCAATTAGTCATACAAGTTCACCTTCTTAAAATCTTTTCAATTCAATGTATAAGGTTAAGGAGTAGGGTTTTTTTTTTGAAACGAGGGAGTATTATGTTACCTCTAAGTAATTGAGTTGAAATATTATGTATCATAATCTCTACTTTTCTCTGTGCTCTCGAGCAAATTTCAAATTGGTTCGGTCATGGACAAATAAATTTCTTTAATACATGAGATTTCAACTCCAATAAATCATTAAAAAGGAAATAAACATGAAAAGCATAAGCATATAGTAAAAACTCGATTTAAGATAGAGACTACATAGGACTTCACGCGTTAAACAATTAAATCCAGAGGCATTATCCACATCCCATAACTAATTTGGAAATAAAGATTAGTAAAATTACTTAGCATGGTCTCCCATTAATTAAAGAAATATAGTCCTTAATCCTTTAAAAATAAACTAAACACAAATGAAAGAAATGGTCTATGCGGTCATCACACGGTAGCCGTCTTGATTTATTTTTTACTATTAATAGTATAAGATCAGTTCAATGAATGGTTGGGATAAACAAAACTCATAACTGACAGGGTAATTCAAACAAAACCCACAACTGAAAGTTTTATATGTAATTGTAAATGGGTAATTTTAGCATAACTCATAACTGAGGGGTTCATTTGTAACTTATATATTTACGAATCAATCTGAATCGTCAATTGTGTTTAGCACAATTCGATTAGGGTCATCAGTTAGATCAGATCTTTTATAATATAGATATTATTATGTGTATTGTGTACAAGGAATCTACTGGTAGCCGTCTTTTTTCATTCTTTGAATTCTCATAATTCACAAAATTAATGTGCCTAGTAATTGTTTTTTATATCGATAAAATCAAAAATAAGAGAATAAAGGGTTTGACAATGAAACTGGTAGAGATATAGGGATAAGTAATTGGCCCTTAACCGTTTTGGGCCTTTCTGCCCACATTAAATTCGAAGGCTTGTTACTTAGATACATAAAACCACAAAACATACTGGGGCCCGCCCACATGACCTTTTAAAACGACAGAAATCTTCCATCGTTATATTTTGGTGGATTTTCAACTGGTTTAGTAAATAATATTATTATCAAACTTCTTAATTATACTTTAATGTATCATTCGAAGAGGTGATGCATCGTTTGATACCATACGATACATGCATTTGTCTTCGTAATGTATCGTTTTTGAACCGCGATGCATAAAAGTAGACTTTAACGGTTTGATAATATTATCATGGGAGAAATTCGGGTCGGTCCCTTGTAGAGAAAATATAACCACAAAAGTCAACGATAACTTTTTAAAACGGATACGGTGCACTTTTGGGAGAGAAATGACGAACATATCCTTAATGAAGGAAAGACGCGTGGACAAAGCTACTGCCCAAATTTGGGCATCGCAAGGTAAAAATTTAAGCATCGTTCAAAATTTTGGGCGTCGTTCAAAATTTTGGTCATGGCAATGCAAAAATCACTACCCAAATTTGGGCTTCACAAGGAAAAACATTGGGCATTGGTCAACATTTTTGGCATCGCTCAAAGGACATCAAAAGGTACGATGCTAGAAAGAGAAAAAAAAAATGAAGAACAAACAAAGCACACTAACCTCACAAAATCAGATATGTATTGCTGTCATTCCACTTAATCACACACAAAAACACACATTATGACAGAGAGATCCCTCTTTTCAAGTTGTCTCCCTCTCTCTGTTTCTTTTTTTCTCAAACTGGGGAGGAGATGAGAATTTGCCAAGCATTAAAAAAATGAACTGCTCACATGCCATCCTTCGATGAGGAAGACGTTTATCTGGGGTCGCATCGTGAAGACGTTTGTCCAGATTGTCTGGATTAATTCAAGGCAGAAGTTTAAAGGAAATGGATCAAGTTTCAAGTACATCAATGCAATTGCTTCGTCTTTCGCCCCTTCTGTCGTGATACAGTGCAGCTGTTTATATAGCGTGAAAAATATGACATTTTTTGAACAAATTTATGAAAATTGACATATACGGTTGAGAAAAAAAAAAGAGGATACTAAATCAATTAAATATTCTATAAAGTGGACCGACTCACAATTATTCCTATTATCATTTACTATAGTGGTTGAAAATTCAGCATGGTGGACCGACCCAATATTTTCCATTAAAAGGATTCGGAACAATATTTGACACTCACCTGATCAAAATTTTCAACTAATGACCCAAGTGTAGCTTCAAGTCTCTATATTACATTCAAAAACTTTACAATTGAAAAGTCAAATAGTTATACATAAAACTGATTATTATTACAAAAAATTATAATGGATTTAACTTGTTTCATTCAATGTACGAGTTCAATGCCTAGGTGAAAATGTGAAATATTATGGAGAAATTGCAAACCGATCCCCTTTCATAAGTTTTAAACCGAAAAAAGTATTTTAAGGACGAAAAACTACGATACTCTTAATAATGCGGATATACGCTAAAAATCACTTATTTAGTGC
Source organism: Codonopsis lanceolata (assembly GCA_013146195.2). Taxonomy (NCBI): domain Eukaryota; kingdom Viridiplantae; phylum Streptophyta; class Magnoliopsida; order Asterales; family Campanulaceae; genus Codonopsis; species Codonopsis lanceolata. Next base: position 132,824,272 of record CM028378.1, read on the forward strand.
ATCGCGATGCATTAATTTGTACATCATGATGCATATCTTTGGAATTGCGATGCAAAAAATTCCAATGCAAAATTGGATTCACAATGCAAAAAATCCAGATGCACACATTGGATTCGTGATGCACAAATTGTGCTTCGCGATAAATGAATTGATATTTTGCGAGCGCATGTTAAATTCATTAAGGGTATCGTAGTATTTTTACTCCCAAAAAGTGTTTTTTACCAATTAAGAAAAATATAGAGTACTAGAGCGGTCGAAAATCATTGAAAGTAGACCAATCCGAATTTCTCCCAAATATAATATAGTAGGAAAAATTACAAGTCGGTCATTTTTTATCAATTTGTAACTGTTCTAGTATCATTGTTTTTAACTGCATAAGTCTCATTTTGTTACATTCTTCCTAAAATGTCCAATTACAAAACCAAGGAATTTTTTTTCTTTTTCTATGTCTTCGTCGAGTTCATCTACCTTCATCCTTGTCTCCCCTTCTTCTGCACTTGTGTTTTCTACTGTCTTACTACATGAGATTCTTGAGTTTCACTTTCTTCATCGTAATAAGAATCAGCAGCAAGAAAGTGTACGGTGCTTAGGGATGAAAAAAAAAAGAGTGGGAAGTGAGAGTGGTGAAGAAGAACGGTGGTTACTTTACTCCACTGTCTTAACTTCCTTCTCTCTTTTCTCTTCATGTTTAGGTGGTCAGGAAAGCAAAAACAAAGAGGAGGAGATGAATTTATTCTTCTTCTTCTTCATTGTGTTTGTGTATGTTTTAAAATAGTTTCACTTTGTATGTGTTGTCATGCATGTATATTGTTCAATGAAATACCCGAATAAAATTTTGTTCATTGTTGGACACCCTTTTTTATTCTGGATGCATCAATTTTGAATTACGATGCATTATTTGTGAATCGTGATGATTCAATTTGCATGAAGGATACATCAATTTTAAATTATTTTTTGATTGTGTACAGTAAAGAATGGATATGAGGTTCTGGTTCATTGTGCGATGCATCCAATTGAAATTCCAATGCATCAAAATCATGCATTGCCAATTGAAATTCATGCATCGTCTAGCGATGCACCAATTGGAATTTTGTGCTTCAAAATCATGCATTGCAAATTGAAATTCATACATCGTCTTTAACGGAAGACGGGTCATGAAGAGACATGTGGTCTGGTTCATTTTGTGATGCATCAAATTGGATGTTTGGCTAAAATCATTAAGGGTATACTCATCATTTTGCATTTAAAGTATCTTTTACCGATTTAAAAAAAGTGTGAACTGTAGTGGTTAGAAACCAATGGAAGGGGACCGGCCCGGTTATCAACCTAGATCGTACCGAGAACGGCCCAATAATTTTTGGCGAAATTGTTGAATGAATGTATTGGATCATGCATAAATGGGCTAATCTCATAGGCTGGACATGTTGTACTTCATATGGTTGTGATCTGTTAATATCTTTCACGACACATATCAACAAGAATACAAGATCATTAGCTTTTCAGCCTATGAGTGGCTACAAAGAGTAGACCACCAAAAATGATCTGCAATATATGGAGGAAGCTCTCTTCAAAGATCGATCTCGCCGCATTAAGTGGATGAAAATTGGGGGGGTGGGGTGGGTGATCAGAAGGGCGGTTTTGGGTGTGAAAAGTGAAAACATATCAAGGCAAACAGAAGAATTTTTGTTGATAATATAGAGAATTATGATCGACATTTGCAAGAGTTTCTAAGGCATTTTATGAGCAAGATTTATTATTTAAGTTTTAGGTTTAATCTAATTTTTGGGTTTACAAAGAAAATTTGTTACTACATCATTAAACCCTCTAGAATGTTGAGAATTACATCGATATGAAATACTCACTCAGTTTCAGACAAAGAGTCCATTATTTCATTTTTGGAAGTTTTACTTAAAGAGTCGACTTTCAAAAATTAAAGCATAAAAATGTCATTTTATTTCTAATGAATTACTAAAAGTATCATTTTTTTAAAAAATTGACTTTCAAACAGATACTTTTTGCTCAGAACGGAGGAAGTATATCTCAACAAATATGCAGGTAAACGGTCTCATTTCATCTTGTATATGAATTATGATCGATGATCAAGTATATGCAACGCCACATTTCATCAAACATAGTTACGTGAAATGCTTAAAGTTATAGAAAAAAAATACATAAATGTGGTGAGTCACATTTACATCAAAATTGATTTAGCAAAATGCATAAATTAGATAAGAGTTACGTAAAATTAATCAAAATACTCAACAATTAGAGGGAAAGAGTGGTCATAATCGTAATTGAAGCCGTGGGTTTGGGAGGGATTATATGAGAGATAACTTGGTATACTCGGCAATGGATCTTGAATAATTCTGCCCAAGAGGTATATTGTATCTTTTCCATCTCAAGAGTTATGGGTATACAGTTTTTTATGTTGGTCATGGCAAGAGCGGGGTGGAACTTGGACTTGTCGGCCATGGGAGGTTACCGAGAAGAAGGAAGAAGGAAGAATGGACTAGGGTTGGGAAGAAAAAGAGGCGGCTGGGAAGAGAATTAAGGCTCTGATACCATGAAGGTTTTATCAACCGTGTCTTTATTGAATCACAAAGAGGTATATATATATACCATAATACAAACCTAAACAGTAGGCTATAATCTAGGATCTATCTATGGTAATAATATATTCACATATTAACAGTATGATATAATCTATGATCTATTTATGGTAACAATATATTCGCATATTAACGGTAATATATATTCACATTGACTAACAATAATAGCAATAATTTATACTTGTGTAGTGTAACTTTTGAAAAAACAAACACACATATGTTATGTTTCGATAGCAATTTTTACACCTTTTCTGAATTCTAAATCAATTTGTGCAACTTAATACGCCCTCCGTTCTAGGAAAAAAATTCATCGTTTGAAAGTCAAATTTTTAAGAAATACTCTTTCCGTTCTGGGCAATGAGTAAATTGTTTGAAAGTCAAACTTTTTTACAAAAATAACATTTTTAGTAGTTTATTAGTAATAAAATGACACTTTTATGTCTTAATTTTTTAAAGTAGACTCTTTAAGCGAAACATTTCAAAATAGAATAATGAACTCTTTGTCAGGAACGGATGGAGTAATAGTTTTAATAGTTCATTAGTAATAAAATGATATTTTATACCTTAATTTTTTTAAAATAGCTTTTTTAAGTGAAATAACCAAAATAAAATAATAAACTATTTACCCGGAACGAAGGGAGTATAAGCTAAAATGTTTGATGCGATCATGTGAATATGTTGAATTAAGAGATTGAAAAAATTAATAAACTGTAGCTTCTCAATAAATGAGCTTTTCTACCACAGGTTGTTACACTTTTCGATCGTACAAACAAGTCGTAACACATTTTCATAGCAAATAAGTTGAGTTTTGAGCTCAATTCTTATTTCTTAGCCTCCTTACATATTTATCGAGTCAAGGTTGATCAATGCTCAATTTGTTTATGAATAAATTATAATTAATATACTCCGTATAAATTTATATATAACATATGTATTTTTACTTAAAATCATGATATTTGGATTCATTGAGTTGAAGCTCGTCAAAGGCGTACATACTTTCGACGGTAGTCACTTCTTGGTGGAAAAAAAAAAAAAAGCCGGCAGAACCGCAATATATATAGTCGGTTGTTTCAATTTTGTTATTTTATTGATAGCAAAGGTCACACCAGATGCCAATTGTTGGATACCATTGGTGGTGGGACGGTGGTAACTAGTAACCAGAGAATGAGCAATGGTTGTTGGAGGGGTGGCGGTTAAAGTCTATATTAGAAAAATACCCAACACGTTACGATATATAATTGCATGCCTAGGATGCTCTAATTGGCCGGGTTGAGGATCATGACTTACATTGTTAGGCTTACTGACGTTGTCATCAGCTAGTTTAGTTTGGTTTAAGTTTGTTTGCTTCTTGTTGTAAATTGTAATGAGGAGCAGGTAGAGTTGTTTGGTAGATATACTTTTATTAGTATTTGAAGTTTCTATTTCTCAAGTGTCCAAAAAATAAAAATAAAAACAACGCCTAGTGTTCAAATGCTAAAAGAAATACAGTTTGTAAAACCGTAGGCTTGTGAATAAGCAGTATGGTTGATTTTGGGAATGTGCCAAAAAAGAACTGGAGTGAAAGTGGCATTTGTCGCAGAATAAAATGTGGGATGGGGATATTAAAAACAAGAGTCCAATTCAATTGGTTGGTTCGATACTAGTTCTAGGATAGCTACCAGCCCATTACCCATTACTCAACCAACAATCTAAAGTGACACAATTTGGACATATCTATCTCATATCATTTCCCTCCTTCTCCTCTACATGCATCAACGTAACCAAAGTGACACAATTTGGCCAACTTTAGGTTTTGCAATACTTGAATACTAAGCGCCACTTAGGGCAGTCCAATACAAATAAGTATCATAAATACTTAATACATCACATATAAAATGCTTAATACAATAATTTTAAAAATGTTTTACCAAAATATCATTTACGTAATTTAATTTTTTTAATTAAATTTAAATTAACTAAAATTTATTTTTTTGTTTTTTATTAAATTTAAATTAGCTAATTTAAAATTTAATAATTAATTTTGGGTCACAAAAAAACAAGCAAACAAGTTTTGGGTAATTTATTATTTTTTTTTGTTTTTTAATTAAATTTAAATTAACTAAAATTTATTTTTTTGTTTTTTATTAAATTTAAATTAGCTAATTTAAAATTTTATAATTAATTTGATTTGAATTATGTTTAAATTAAAAAAACAAGTTTTGGTTTACAAAAATAACAAGTTTTGGGTAATTTAATTTTTTTTGTTTTTTTAGTTAAATTTAAATTAGCTAAAATGTAATTTTTTTATTTTTCATTAAATTTAAATTAGCTAATTTAAAATTTAATAATTAATTTGATTTGAATTATGTTTAAAATTTAAAAAAAATAAGTTTTAGGTTTAAGGACTGGATTGGTACCAGTCCTAAGCCCAATCATTTCCCCCACAAGCCCAGCGCCTGCTACCAGACCAGCCCTTAACCCATTCCCCCCTGTTGGACTGCCACCCAACCAGGCTCAAACTCATCCCCCCATTTTAGACTGCTACCAGACCAGTCCCTAGCCCATCTCCCCATTTCGACTGGTACAAAACCGATCTCTAAACCCAAAACTTGTTTTTTTTTTAATTTAAATCTAATTCAAATCAAATTAATTATTATATTTTAAATTAGCTAATTTAAATTTAATAAAAAACAAAAATTTTAATTCTAGCTAATTTAAATTTAATTAAAAAAATAAAAAAATTAAACTATCCAAAACTTGTTTTTTTTAAATTTAAATCTAATTCAAATCAAATCAATTATTAAATTTTAAATTACCTAATTTAAATTTAATAAAAAATAAATTTTAGTTAATTTAAATTTAATTAAAAAAACAAAAAGATTAAATTATGTAAAGGGTATTTTGTTAAAACATTTTTTTACAAAACCGGTCCCTAAACATTTCATTTTTTTGTTATTTTTTTATTTAAACATTAAAAAATAAATTAACAGATAAAAATTTAACATTTTGAAATAAAAATCGAACAATTAGAATTAAAGATTACCGTAAAGTTCGCGCCAGTGGTAAATATAACATCGCCATCATCGTCCATATCCACGTTTCAACATTTTTTTGCCGATTTGCTTCCAAATCGTAGACTTTTTGGAAGTTTTAACTGATTGAAATTTTGACTAAAAGAAAAATGCGTATGCAATTTTTTTTCACTTACAATAAAAATTTTACAATCTGATATTTATACTCAAAGATAATGTTTCACTAAGTATAACTAAATCAAATTAATTAGTAATTTATTTGTGTTTAGTAACTAAATCAAATTAATTAATTAATTAATTGTGTTTAAAATATTTTTAAATTTAAAATTTGTTAAATTAAATTTAATAAAAAACGAAAAAAATAAATTATGTAAAAGATATTTTGATCAAATATTTTTTAAAAATGTTGTATTAATCATTTTATAGGTGCTGTATTAAGTATACCCCATAAATATAACTAAGAATCCCAAAAGAATAATATTGCGAAAAACCATGTGCTGTATGTATATGAGGATCGAAAGGGACCAAAAGTGAACAAGTCATATTTGTGGCCGCAATTATTTACCAACACCATATTATACCAACTTTAGGTGAATAAATTCGTGTCTGTTAAGGTTTTTAGTCCTACTATTTGTCTTTCATTCATATGTTTGGCCAATTGCCATTAAACATAGTCAATATTATCGTACCATGCTTGGTACCAAGAACTTTTTTATTTTTGCTACCCCCAACCTTCAAAGTTATACGATCCATCATTGTAAAAACTATAAAGTAGTTCATTTCATTTTGCTATAACTATGTTCAGTTTTGAAAATAGTTGGATAAAACCACTTATCTATAATACAATAGATTTTAGTGTGGTACGTTTATAATTGATTTGGGATAAAAAGAGGTCAAGATTTACTGTTTTACGGTGATCCAACGGCCCTTATTTCCCTCCGCCTTCACATGTGCGAATGATGGTTTACTGTTTTACGGTTTTACAGTTTTATATTTTTATGTTATCGTAATTAACTTAATTAATGATGCGTCCAAGAAATCTGGATGCACTGAATTAGCCCAATCCGAACACCTAGCTTTCAACGTGTCCGTAGATCCTCTAAGCCAAACTCTGTAATGTGAATGAACAAACGTAAACTGGGCAGGGGCACTCCCTGCAAAGACCCTCCGACGTGTAAATCAGTATAAAAGAATAAATAATCTGGCAAAGTTTCGGCTAGAGAATAAGATTGCGCATACATTTCTCCTACCTTTTCCCAAGTTTTTATATCCGCCGGAAAGCATAACTGCTAACAACTGTTAATTACTGCCCACGATTGCTAGTAACTGCCCATGACTAATCATGGCCTTCATTGGCCTTCAATGACGGGCACAATAACTAACCCATTAATGGAAACATCTTAAATGGAGAATTTCCCGGACGTAACTGTCCTCAACTTAATAAGAACTCTTGCTCGGACTCAACTGTCCTCAACTGATGTCAATTCTCTCAAGGACGAGCAGATCATACTCGCACCTTAATTGTGCTCGCTGGCTAAGTCCCCAACTCGCTGACCTCTTAGTACAACTCAATATTTTGCTCGCTTGCTCGGATGATACTAGTCTGCCTGGCATGTAACCCTCGGCCCCAACTTGTGCCTATTGGGCCGGGCAGTTCAATTAATTTAATTTTTTCCCGATCCGTAATTTCATATACAAATTAATTGAAATAATTGTTTTTTTTTCTTTTTAACTGTTATCGTAATCTTTTTGTCCGGCCCGTTTTTTCCGACCCGCAATTTCGTATACAAATTAATCAATTTACTGTTTTACCAATATTCTACGGCTATTGAATAAAAAATTATTTTGCCACACCAATTTCCAAATAATGTTTCTCAATTTTTTTTATAATTTTCATTGTAGTTTTTAAAAAGTTGATGAATGTCAAATTTTTAAACGAAAAATTATGTGCGGGCATTCATTTCAATGTAATATTGATATATATGAAACATAAAGAATGTCTCCCTGTCACGTTTAATCTCACAATCTCAACCGTTTTTATCACGTTTTTTTTCATCTCTATTTTATTACAGCGAAAATTATTGAGATATTACGGTTTACAAGACAGTTTACAGTTATTATTTTACATTTAATATTTTATAGTTAATATTTACGGTTTTACAGTTATTTGCGAAAATTTGTTACTCTTTTACTAAGATATTATATTTTACAGTTAATATTTTACAGTTTTACAGTTTTATAGTTGCGAAAATTTGTATTTGTATTTTTTTCTTTTTAATTGTTGTCGTAATTAACTTAATCAATTTAATTTTTTTCCTACCCTTAATTTCGTAAACATTTAAAAAAAACGTAAGCTTTGTAATTTGAAATATTTATTTTTTTTCTTTTTAACTGTTATTGTAATTAACTTAAGAAATTTAATTTTTGTTCGGCCCACAATTTCGTATACAAATTATTAATTAATCCCTCCGTTCCGGGCAAAGAGACCCCGTTTGAAAGTCAATTTTTTTAAAAAAAATAATATTTTTAGTAGTTCATTTATACAATATCTGCATCATTTATTGATAAATTTTCAAACTAGCGTCGTGTCATCGACACGGGCAAGAGTACTAGTTTCACACATACTAGATCTGAACACAGACCGTGTCGAGCTTATAGTCATATATTATGACACGACCGGTCTTAAGTCCGATTCAAAGAGGAAAATTGCATCAGGTAATTAACTTGATCACTCCACGAGAGGAGGTACCGAAAGTCTCGTCATTTATGAGTGGTTCGTTGTCGTCCAGCGGTTAGGATATCTGGCTTTCACCCAGGAGACCCGGGTTCGATTATGTGCAGCATAACCAATTGATCACGCCACGAGATAGTGGTACCAAAAGTCTTGTCAAACATGAGTGGTCCGCGGAGCCGTTCGGTGGATATCTAGCTGTTTAATCTTCAAAAAAAGGAGCACCGCAAGTTGGCAGGGAATGAAACCCTTCGGAGTGCGAGTAAATTTTGATTCAGAAAAGAGGGAGTGTGCCTCTCGTGTGTGTCTAAAAGAGAGAGAGTGAACCCACCACATATCAATCGAAGCTCTCGACAAGATCTATAAGATACACCAGTTTTACCCTGTAACGTCTTCGTTTTAAGGTCACTAAACGACGTTTAAGCACTATTTTGGGCTTCGAACGTTTTCTGATGCTTAATTTTTACGCATAGATTAAGGGGTAGCGTTCAGTTTTTTCATTCTGACACCAAATTTGTCCATTTTGATGCCCACCTTTGTCGATATTTTGTGGCAATGTTTAATTATTCATTCTAACACCAATTTTGTCTATTACGATGCTCAACTATGTTGATATTTGGTGGCAGTGTTCAATTTTGTCCATTTCGATGCCCAATTTTATTGATATTTGGTGGCATTGTTTAATTTATTCACTTTGACGTCAATTTTGTCAATTACGATGCCCAACCTTGTTGATATTTGGTGGCAGTGTTTAATTTATTTATTTTGACGTCAATGTTGTCCATTACGATACCCAACTATGTTGATATTTGGTGGCGGTGTTCAATTTTGTATTTCAATGTCCAGTGTTTTCATTCCAATCCCCAAATTTGGCAGTGGCTTTTTGAATTTCGACGTTCAAATTTTAACAGATTTCAATTGTGCATTTTGATGCCCGATTTTTTCATTCTGATGCCCAAATTTGGGCAGTTGCTTTGTATGCATTCTATGCGCACGTTTGTTGTTCATTAAGGGTATGTTCGTCATTTTATCACCAAAAGTGTAGTTTAACGATTGAAAACAAATATAAGTGATTTTTTCGGTTATAATATCATCACAAGAGACTGACCCAATTATCACTCAAGACTTTTGAGGGAGTACTTTAGAGGTGTATTTTCGATGCACATTTTTATCGGTATTACTATGAACATGAGCTGAGTTTACGGTTGTGTAATATTTATATGTAATAGCATTTTCCATGTTGAATTTATCAAAAGAAAGAAATCTCTAATCCTAAAGCTGATCTAAATCCTCAATAAGAATATTTAATTTATTTCTTAAATTTGACGGTTGTAGCCAACTTAGATGTGGTTGAACTAATCTTATTTGCACTAAAAATATTATAGAGAAAAGATACCAAATCATGTGAAGATTGTGGCATGATATATAATTATATATTAACATTGTGCATGAACCGAAGCTTCAATTCTTGTTGTTATACACACGTAAAAATGTCAACAAAAGAGAACAAAATTTGAACACACTATACTAATAGTAGTACTATTACAGTATTATTTTTTAGCAATAAATTGTTATTTTCAGACTGTAAAAGATTCCCTGGCTGTTCACAATCATAGCTTTTGATGTAGGATTATACAAGAATTTCTTTTTTTCTTCGCACGGGTTTCTCAATTCTGACTTGGTCAAAAGGCTGAGGTACTAGAAGATTTCTTATTTTTATTATATTTATTCCCTCTCTTCCACATAAATAGCCACTATTTTATTTTTAAAAAAATTGTTTATAATATTCACAACTTTCCTCCAAACGTAATTATAAGTATACCCTTATATTTTGGTAATCACAACATTGCCTATTTTGGTGAAATTGACCGAATATATGCTTATGAAATCGGTAGTATATATTGTTATATATAGTTTAGGAAACTTAATCTTTGTATTAGATTAAAAAAGAAAATCTTTGTATTAGATTAAAAAAGAAAATCTTTGTATTAGATTAGGAAAGAAAATCTTTGTATAGATCTAAAACCTTCTAAGAGATTACCTCCTCCGATTGTATTTATATATCTCTAGCATCATAATAAAATTGAGTCTTTCATATTATTTTTCAACTATATATCGAGCTTCTGTTTAATTACCCCATTATCCGCCATGGAACCTTTCGTCGACATAGTTTGCAATTTGAAAGTTAATATCCACTGCGATACGTGTAAGCTGAGTTTGATGGAAGTCATCCGCTCCATTCGTGGAGTGTACTCTGTCTCCATTGATGTGCGAGGAGGACAAGAAGGCATTGCAAAAGTAGCGGGAGAAGTAGATCCCAACATGCTCCTAAGGGCAATTTCCCGATCAGGGGGGCATGCAGAGCTCCTAAATGTCAGGATTCAACATCCTAGACTGCGTAACCGTTATTATGATGATGGTCATAGCCACAACTATGGTTCATTGGGGTACAGAAGGTCAGGGTCACTCCCTGACTCTGCCTATTATGAAGTTGACCAGGACCTCTACCACTCGGGGAGGTGGCCTATGGTTGATTATCCATATTCTTACAGTGATAATTACGAGTTTTGCCCTCTGCCTCGGGCCATTCATGTTCCTTCGTACCCACCTCAGTATGATAACTACGATGATCACGAGCCTATCAACTTTTGCAGCATTATGTGATCAATGCTTGGATGTCGGTTCTGGGTTGGGATTGGTTTCATTCTGGTTAATTAGGTTAGGGGCAAGTCTAGACTGTTAGGGATTAAATTGGCTAGTTACATCAAGACTATACATCTTATGGTTTGTTTTTATTCTTGTGTTACATCTATTTTAGATTAAATTTAGGATCTGAAAGATTTTCTTTCCTAATCTAATAAAAAGATTAAGTTTCCTAAACTATATATAACAATATATACTTGAATATAATATTATGATATTATATTCCTAATATTAGCACCCTAATTTTTACAGTGTGCTTAAAACAATTTATATAGATAAATAAAGCATCGAGAATTCGAGATACAAGTAAATAAAGCATGGATCCAGTATTGTATTTGAAAAGTAAATTGCTAATAATGATCCTACAATTTTCTTCTTTTGTTTTGAATGGAAATATGGAATAGTTGAAAGGATTGTATATTAAATTTACTATATATGTTAAAAACTTAAATAAAATGGTTTTACGGTCATTTTTTGTAAGATGGATCATCTTTATCCGATCCACCGTATGTTGGTGGGTTGAGTTGTAATAAAGTAAAGTTTCATCTTACGAATTAAGATCCGTAAAATCGTCTTACATGAGACTTGTTATGTATATATATATACACATGATCACATTCACAGCTTTGTATATTTTATACATTTAAAAATGGAATTTTAAGCTGACACCAATCTTGTCCTCTCCACAACAAACCCCTAAAAGCAGGATACAAGCAGTATTTCTTAAGCAATTACTATTAAATAATTAAGCTAAGTTTACGAATATTATTTTTCCATGCTATTAAAAGAAATGTTTGATCACAAGTTGGAAGCTAGGCAGTGGATACTGGATAGTAGAATTAGATGGTGGGTGTAGACTTTGTGGTGGCAGTCGGTTATCATTGTTCTCTCTGCATTCAAAAACTTCCTTGAACCAGCATAGTTGCCTTCCTACCTTGTACGCTGCCCAAATTATACATTTTCCCCCCAACTTTTACTCTTTGGCAAACCAATCCAATTTTATAGTATGAAATTCAGTATATTAATATAAATTATTCCAAATTTAAATTATTTAAATGTTTTCAAGTAACACAAAAAAATACAATGATTATTTCAAGATGAATTTCATATTAGCTATATGTTGAAATTGCTTGATCATAGCTTCATTATTAATTTTGTTAAGAACTAGTATATGTTACATCGGTTCAATTGATGTTTGGGATAAACAAAGTTTATAACTGAGGAGATAATTCAAATTAAACTCATGTGGGGGCGATAATTCAAACAAAACACTGAAATGGGGTTCATATGTAACTCATATACTTACGGATCAATCTCAACCGTCAGTTGTATTTGACACAATTCAATCAGGACTGTCAGTTATATACTAAGCTCTTTTATAATGTAGACTAGTATATGTGCCCGTATCATAGGCACGGTATTTGTCTCACATATTTACGAATCAATCTGAACCATCAGTTGTGTTTGACACAATTCGATCTGAACCGTCAGTTAGACACTGATGGGACCCGACCTGGGTCCCCCTACGTGGACCGACCACGTGGATTCGGCTAGGCTTGGTGCGGTCCCACAAAGGGCCGAGACCATTCCCGTCGGTCATCATCGGCGATCACTAACCCGGTAGGCGAAAATCAAGCGACCCAACCGCTTAGAGCATAACAGGCGATCATGAATCAACACCCGACCATACGATCGAGGATCACTATGCTCGGTCTTCTGCGGGATAAAGACAGTTTAGCAGGTAGCACATGCATAGCATCGGTGCCTTCCCCACAAAATCGAGCAAGCCATGCAAGCCGTATACATTATCGGCTTACTCAACCGCTTCAATCCATGCACATGCACACGTTGACCACAAGGAGCGCCAAAGAAGTCGACCGGGGAACAAGTCCCAACGGTAGGGACCCTCATACCAATCATGACTCCAAATCTAAGCTACTATAAAGGAAGCCTTTCCTTCAAGAAAGGTAAGATAACCTAACATTGCAAACTTACTATATTCTTTGGTGATATACAAAACACACAAAGAGATTACTCTCATATGGCTGGCCAGGAAGGTAAGGGAACGCCTAGCCCAAAGATACCATATATTACCACATTCTTGACTCTCACACCGGAGGGCGTAGGTAGGAAACCCCAACACCACAACGGTAGTCTTGTTTTCACTACCTATCAACTAAGACCAACCACCAAGCCCGGATATCCTTATCAAGTCGGTACCTCCGGTACCGCGTACAAACGTAACCACGTGACCACGGGCGGGACACGTATTTCGGGTCCATTACGTGGAATTGCCCATTTCGCTCATCCGGAGCCGGATGCTTCGTGGCGTGATCAAGTGGTTCGTTGCCGGGAACGTTGCAAGTGAAGTGCGAATTCATAACCAATGGATCAACGGACTCTACCAAGCAAAACCAACCAGAGCGAACAAACTACCACCCTCGTGAAAGCAAATTAAGCGATGTGGATATAGAACCGATGACCTCAAAAGCGGCAGTCGGCCGAGCGTCGTGCATAATGTAGACGAGGAAGCTCAAGTGGATCAACCTCGAACGGAGGGAGATGGACCCACTGAACAGGAAAAGCTCCTCATAGAGGTAAAATTCTAGGAACGCCAGAAATCTTACTTTGCAGGAATCCAAGAGGCCGAACTCAAAATGTTCGAGCTTCAGAAAAAGATAACGGCTACGACTAAGCCTCGAAGAAGCGAACCCCGACCATACAAGGCCGCCTCAAAAGGGAAGGGAAAAGGAAAGCTATATCGGCCATCAAAGTCGGGCTAGGAAAAAAGCGGCGAGCAAGCACTAAGCCTAGTGTTCAAAGCCGACTAACATTTCCCAATGAATCTAAGCGCTCGGCGAGCACGCGAGAGGAGCGGGCGGGGAATCTAGGCCGAGGACAAAGCAAACAAAACTAGAACATGTGGGCATTGCACACATTCCAGTAATCAGCGGCGGGATACCCAAAGTAGGGTCGGAGCGACCACCGAGGTACGGTATCGACCGAGAAACCTTCTTTGTGCTGTCGAGCAGGAGGTAAAATTCTTGAAAGGTCGATTAGAGGCCATGGAGAAGGGAAAACCCATGCTATTGCCTCCTGCCAAGAATGGCCCGTTCCAAGAAAGAATGAGGAAAGCTCCCCTCCCAGATAAAAAGATTCCTATTTTCGAGCCATACCAAGGCCTCACCAATGCTGTAGATCATATGGCAAGCTTTGAGGTGAAAATGAACGGTTGCTCAGAAGATGAGGATGCGTGGGAAAGATTTTTTCGGGGGACATTGAAAGGGAAGGCTCTGAAATGGTATACAGGCCTGCCATTAGATTCCGTGGAAAGTTGGGACGAATTCAGGCAGATGTTTGTCAACCAGTTTGCCTCGGCAGGGCTTCAGCCAAAGAAGCAAACCGACCTGTGTGGGATCCAACAACGGATTAATGAATCCAATCAACTCGTGGATAGGTTTATGGCCATGGTAGACCGGAATCTATACCGTATATTTCTTGGAGGAGTCGATTAAGATGTGCTTCATCTCCGACCTACAACAAGGACCGATGAGGCAGAAATGATGCCGCTTCTTGACCAAACCTCGGCCGGGAATGTACGCCCACGCAATTCGGGTAATCAATACCGAAGATGCGAAGAAGGAAGGCAGTGAAAAGAAAGAGGGAAAGAAGAAAGAGCAGGACCACTCGAACAAAGGTGGTCGAGGATCGAATAACAAGGAGGATGATAATAGAGGAAAAAATGTGTGGGACGATGTTGACTGGACCCCACTCAATGCTAGTCGTGAAGCACATATGATGAATGTCCCGCCGATCAGATAAAATCGGTAGACCTTACCCATCAAGTGAAAGAAACTCTGGGACTCTCAACCCCAACAAACGATGTGCCTACCACAAAGATATCGGCCATACGATCGAGGACCGCATCAACTTTGAAGAAGGCCATCCAAAAAGTTGATTGACAGAGGTGAGCTCGTGAGGCCTGAGCGAAGAGGAAATGACCAGCAAAGGCCGAGAGCCGAAGACACGAATCCTCCGGCATAATGGAGGACCGAGGAATGTGATAAATACAATCGTGGAAGCATCACCAAGTGGAACCCAAATTAAAAACATGATCTACAATTTGAAACATGTGGTTCACATGATGCCGCCGACGGACGGGGTCGATGAAGCAGAGGATCACCTTTGGCCAGCGAGCTCGCTAGCCTAGCCGCATCGCCGCAACAACCCTCGACTCTGCGAGTGAGGATTCACAATAGCGAGGTGAAACGAGTTCTCATAGACAGGAGCGTGAAGGGATATCCTCAGATACGCATGCTTTAAGGAAATGGGCCGGGAACGCCCACCTGCATCGAGCAAATGCCGCATACGGTTGGAGGGTTTCACAGGGCATAAAGTGATCGGTCAAAGGAATCATTACGCTATCGCTGATCCCTGGGAAGAGACCAATACTCCTCGAACGAGGAGATTGATTTTCTAGTGCTCGACTTGCCATCCCCATATAACGCCATACTCTGGCTCACCCTCCCGCAGGACAAAAATTTCAAATGGTCGGCATCCACGGCTCATCAAAGAGTCAAATACCCCGCCGAAAAAGGGATTGAATGGTTTCGAATGATGCCTCAAGTACTTTGGAGTATATCTACAAGGAGAAAACCCAAAAAGAAAAGGTGGTGATTTCTTGCCCGAGGGAGGTGGTCGAAATCGCAGGTCGACCAAAAGAAGTCGAGAAACGTAAGAGGAAATAATACCGACATTTCCTGAACCAACCCAAGCATAGTAGGCTTAAAGCGAAGCCGGGAACGCCGCAAGCGGCTCGCCTGCTTTGAGACACAAGCTGGGAACGCCAGTTCGTCGTTTCCATGGAACAAGCGAGCTGGGAACGCCAGCTCGCTCAAAAAAGGGAAAACAGTGAGGCCTTCTAGTCGGCACAATGACTACCGCAGAGCACACAAAAAGCCCTAGTAGTCACCAAAGTAATCACCATTGAAAGCCTCGGACATTGATCACCAACCGGCCATCGAGCCAAATGACGATTTAGGACGAATTGTGATCAACCTCGATTTCCCCGAGCAGAAAGTCCGAGTAGGAAGAGAAATCCCCAAAGAAGAGCGAGCAGCGATCATCAAGCTACTAAAAGAAAGCTTGGATGTGTTCGCCTGGAGGATTGACGATATGGAGGGAATTAGCGAGGACGTCGCTATGCACCAGTTGAGCATCGACCCAGACTTCATTCCAATACAACAAAAGGCACCTAATCTTTTCCTGAAAAGCGCATGCCTATCAAGGAAGAAGTTGTCAAGTTGTTGAAAGCCAAAATTATTAAAGAAGTCTTGTATGCAACTTGGATAGCAAATGTAGTTATGGTAAAAAAAAGTAACTGGGAAATGGCGAATGTGTGTAGATTTTACCGATCTAAATAAAGCTTGCCCAAAAGATTGGTATCCATTACCCCGAATCGACCAACTTGTGGACTCCATATCGGGCACAAAATTCTCGAAGTTTTGTAGATGCATATTCAGATATCATCGATTAGATGTGGTTGGCCGACTGATACACACAAAGATTCCGAGCAATCGGGTTATATTGCTACACAATGATGCCTTTTGGCCTCAAGAACGCGGGGGCTACATACCAGAGAATGGTGAATAAGGTGTTCGGGGACCAGTTAGGCAGAAATGTGGAGGCCTACATTGATGACATGGTTATCAAAACGAAGCATTCCGACCATGCCAAAGATTTGAGAGACTTTCTCAAGTCTGCGAAAGAACAAGATGAAGCTCAACCCAGCCAAATGTGCATTCGGTGTGACAGAGGGGAAGTTCCTCGGCTATATGGTGAATGAGAGAGGAATTGAGGCTAATCCTGAGAAGATAAAAGCCCCGACGACCATGGACGCATTCCATCCTCGATTAAATATATGTCCAACAGCCTAATGGTCGGATCACGCTCTTAGCCGCTTCATCGCCAAACCGTGAAAAGAGCTTGCCCTTCTTCAAGGTATTGAAAGGGGGCGTAAAAATTTGAATGGACAAAAGAATTGCACGAAAGCTTTTGAAGAACTCGAGAGTATCTAGGTTGACCACCACTCCTCGCATCCCAATACCCGAGGAGAAGCTATACATTTATTTGGCTCGCATCGTACTCGCCGCCGCAGCCTTGGTCGAGAGGAAGACAACATTCAGAGGCCGATCTACTACGTCTCTCATGCACTTACAGATGTGGAGGGGAGATATTTGGAAGTTGAAAAATTGGTTCTCGCTTTGATCATTGCTGCGCGAAAATTAAATCTTACTTCCAGGCGCACTCGATCATAGTATACACCGATTTTCCTTTGAGAAAGATCATGCATAAACCCGACATGGCGGGCAGAATGCTGAAATGGTCAGTAGAGCTTTCCGGGTATGATATCAGCTATGAGGCTAGAAAAACGATCCGAGCGCAGGTCCTAGCCGACTTCATAGCTGAGACTTCGTTTACTCGATCGTAAGGAGCAGAGAAAGTGCTCGACAAATCACCCCGGCGAGCATAAAAGCGACAACATCGGGCGAAGCAAAAAAAACAAGGCCACCGTTATTTTGGACCTTGTTCGTAGATGGATCTGCAGGAGCGCAGGAGTGGAGCCGATTGACGCTGAGTATCCCGATTCAGAGAAATCGACGTGGCGTTAAGGTTCCAGTTCAAGACATCCAATAACCAGGCTGAATATGAAGCCCTGATCGCTGGAATCGAACTTGCATTAGCCTTGGGGGCCGAAAGATAGTCATCTACAGCGACTCTCAGTTGGTGGTAAAACAAATACTGGGGGAGTACGAAGCAAATCACCCGATATTGGCTAAGTACCAACAGTTAACACAGAAGTTGTTGACTCTTTTCAAGTATTGGGAGTTGGAACAGATCCTGAGAGAGGGAAATTCCCGAGCCGATCATCTCTCCAAGATTGCATCCTCGGAGGTTGAAGAGGTCCCTCCTAGTATCGAGCTCATGTTCCTCAGGACCCCAGCCATTAGCTATGAAGAAGTTATGGTCGTCGCTGAAACTCCAAGATGTTGGATCGACGACATTAAAGATTACATTGAAAGGGTACTTTACCGGAAGGGAAAAGTGAAGCCCAATTATCGTAAACCGAGCGCAGAGATACTCGGTTATTGGAGGCATGCTTATAAAGCGCCGAATACTAAGCCTCTCCTTCGATGCATACCGACCGTAAATAGTGAATGATTTGTCGGGTCAAGTACATGAGGGCGAAAAGGTGGGAACACCCTCGGAGCGAGGACCCCGTCGACAAGATGAATTTCCACGGTTATTATTGGCCGAGCATGAGGCGAGAGAATGCATGAGTATGTAAGGAAGTGTGATAAGTGCCAAAGATTTGCAAACATTCCTCGGGTACCCTCAGTTTTACAAACTCCAGTAGTGGCGGCATGGCCCTTTGACATGTGGGGAATCGATCTTATTGGTCCCTTTCCCAAAGCAAAATATGGGTGCGAGTATGTGATAGTAGCGGTTGACTACTTCACTAAATGGATAGAAGCAAAGCCGCTTGCTAGCATAACCGAGGATCGTGCCATCAAGTTTACCTACGAGCGCATTTTCTCGCCGATTTGACTTCCTCAAATGATCGCCTCCGATCATGGCACTCAATTTTCCAAAAAATTCAAAGAAGTTGTGATCGGCTAAATGTTAAACACGTAATGTCTTCTGTAGCTCATCCACAAGGCAATGGCCAGCAGAGGCAGGAATAAGAAGATCACGCACGCCTTGAAACGAAATTTAGATGAGAAAAGGGAAGTCGGTTAGAACAGCTTACCAATTGTGCATGGGAATTAGAACATCGGTCCAAGCGAGGATCTACCGGTGAAACCCCGCTTGCATTAACATATGGCTCGGAAGCAATGGCACCACGAGCTAGCCCTTCCAACCATCCCAAGTTACCTTATTCGATCAACAATGTAATGACTTATCCGCATACTCGATCCGGATAACCTCGAAGAAAGGCGACTAGAGGCCCGACTCTAATGATCAATTACAAGAAGCTTACAAAGATCCACCATGACAAAAAGTAAAATTGAGAGTCTTTCTAGTCTGAGACTTGTTATGAGAAGATTGAAGCTACAAGAAGAAAGGTGGAAGAAACAAGTTGTCTCCAAATCGGGAGGGTCCATTCAGAGTAACTAGCATTGTGAAAGAAAGGAACCTACAGTTGGCCGAGCTAGATGGTACACCTTTAAAAATCCTTGGCATGCCGACCATCTCAAGGCGTATTATCATTGATGTAACTTTTGTACCGATTACAAGTTTAGTGAATAACATGTCTTTTTCCCCGAAAACTAGTGTTATCCCCTATTTTCATTCTCGAACGAGATGCAATAGGACCCAACCTCGCACGGAGGTGGGAGAAAGACCTTACCCTGTGATACGAGGAAGGCCAACAAAAACAACAAATGAGTCAAGTACTCATCCCAACCTCGCATCGGAGGTGGGAAAGACCTTATCCCCAGGCGAGGAAGGCCAACAAAATTATAAATAAGTCAGTACTTTATTCCCATCCTCGCATACGGAGGTGGGAAAGTTTCGAGGATCAATATACGAGAAAAAGCGATTATTCAAAAAAGTACAACCAAGATACGAGCTCTAATTATCCTCTGACGCGAGCATAATTAGAAATAAAGCTAAGAAAAACAAACAAGTCAAAATTCATTCATATATAGTTCATTTTAGATCGACTGAGACGAATAAACAAAAATTGTTTACAAACAAAATAAAGATTGTTTTGAAATAAAGGCACAATCGCTTACGATCACTCTAAGACAATGAGGAAAAATAAGAAGCTACTCTGGGAGATTGACGACTCTGCCTCACGAGGGGCGAAGGAAGACCATGCCGCCACGGCTAAGGATGCAATCTCGAACTCGCCTCTATTGGAGTGTTCGCCCGCCCATGAATTGTCTAAGTTTGAGGTCCGGGTTGAAATCCACCTCCTCGCCTTGCTCAATGCCTTTTGTGTGGCCATTACATCAAGCGACCACGGGTGGGTGGCACCCATTCCTCCATGTTATATTTAACATCCGCTGCCCAAAGATCTCCAACTCTTCCTTTGTAAAGGGATCATCTCATGCGCCTTGCCGAGCAAAGATCGCCGGGCGAAATTCTCACTACCCCATTCGACTATGGTGCCCTGACTCATCCCGAGGCGCCAGCCACTCGAAGCATATGCCGAATTGCCCGTCATAGACGACGATCTCCTCATTAAAGGCGCTCGGCCCCTCAAAGACTTGAAGGTCGCGCCTGCGCCTCGACCTCTCCCCTCCAAATTGGCAACTTTGGCCTTCGGGCCAACTTGCTCGGCCACGCAGCCACTCTTTCCTCGCCTCACTGCTTGGCCATCTCTTCAAAGATCATAGGCCCTCTTTTCTCGCAACCTTAGCTCGAGCCTCACCGAATCTCGCTTGCTCAAAGCGAAGCTATCTTGGCCGAAGACTCTTCAACTGGGCTTCTCAGATGTTCGCTTTCTTTGGAAGCCACGACCTCAGCAGAGTTCGATCTCGTCTTTGTCGCCTTCGTTCTAGTCTTCAACTTGTCGACTGATAGCGGGCGTCGGCCAGTGGCCGAAGATACAAAAAGCGATCTACAAAAAATACAACCTAACGCAGCAAAAGGAACAATTGACAAAATAAACAAAGAAAGAAAATAGGCGAATGACATTACCTCGCTTATGCACGCACTGAGACAATTCAATTAGGCCCCATGCCCGTGCAGGGGCAAAGAGTTGGCGATCCCGACCATATCCCGACCTGAGCTCGGACCACACCAGCCAGAGTCTTCTCGCCCTACTAAGGCCATTGGGGAATCACGACGCAAACGCCGGTTCAAGGACGGGATATCATGAAATCCTTAGCAGCTGGTCAAGCGGAGCGAGTGGTAGGATCGGCGAAGTCATCCTCTGAGAGGGTCGCTTTCTTCGCTCACAGAAGCTTAGATTTGCCTTTGCCACTGAGTTTTCAGCAGGAAGACAGCGAATCTTTCCTACATGCTTTAACAAATCTTCCTCAGGCATCCTGATCATTTGTCATGTAGGCCGGGCGCGAAAGCAGACCACCGGGCTCGAATTTTCTTGGCCTGGGCGGGGGGCTTATTTCTTCCCTGGGTCGACCTTGGCCTAGCTCACTGAGCCGAAGACCCCACCTCGTCACGGCAGTACGTGGCGTCGATAGGCCTTTTTCGATCGGCTCGCATCCCTCAACTACCGGGCGATTTAGTAACCCCATGGGTCACGCCGGGCCGATTGGTTCTCGTGAGGGCATCTATATCAATCATATCCAAACAAGCGAAAGAGTTAGTCAGACGAGTACAAAATCGATCAAAAGAAATAAGAAAATAAAGCTCAAATAAAAAGCTACAAAGCAATGATATATACTTCCACAGCCTCTTCGAGGAAGAATGTTCTCTTGGCACCGGGGCGTCCGACCGAACTTATTTCCCTCGCAAGATCAACCATCCAGGTAATCGATGTATCTCTGAACTTCGGCATCGAACATCCAGCCCCTTAAACCTCTTGGTCGCCATTCCGACCATCCTCAACAAACTTTCGCCAACACTTATCGCATTCCAAATTAAACACACGAGCACGCCCTATCCTCTTACTCCGAGGAAGTCTTCGAGCAGCCTTACGAGCAGCCTTTCCTCATACTCGCCTAAAGTCCCCGGTAAGTGAGAGGACTTGACCTCTTCATTAGAAAGACGAGGCATGAAATTCCACCCATATCTACTCCTCCACTAACAGACCTTCTGCCCCAAGGACCGGTTTTCCTGTGGGGCCAAGCAATGTTAATACTCGATTATGGTGTTTATAAAGGAAGACGCCATGGAT
>CM028378.1:132846295-132892590 GCA_013146195.2 Codonopsis lanceolata
GACCAGAATCCTCCGAACTTAGAGACGCACCTGCCGCCTCCTTATGAATGACAAGATCTACCACAATCTCCCGGCCAAGCAAACTCTCACCTCCACGCCTCCAAGCGGGACCACGAGGAACGCAGACTCACCGCCATTCGGTCGCCACCTCAAAAACCACCGAGGTCTACATCCTCGCATTATCCTCTACCGAAACCTCGATCGATCCTCAACTAAAGGATGGACTACACTGAAAGCGGCACCACAAAAATCCGGTGAAAACTCTCTGCCACCGGAGATTCACTTGAGGCGAGGCCTCGCCACGCCGCCGTAAAGGAAGAGAGGAGGACTCCTAACCCAAATGTATTCTAATAACCCTCGTTCCGCACTCTATCGCCTACATGAGAACTGCTAGGAAGATGAAGACGAAAAAACGGAAAAGGAATCTCACGGACATATATTACTCTAAGAAAGAAAAAGCAAAGGAAAAGAAACCGTACTCAAACAAAGAACAAACCGAAGATCGCTCTGAGAAATCTACCGTTAAAAGCGTAAAGTATGCTCCGAAAAAATGAAGAGTATTGCCTGAAAAGTCAAAACCCGTAGTAGACCCCAAAACCTCAAATCTAAAATCACCTAAATAGACTAAAACGTGAAAGAGAAACGAAATCACACTTACAGTCGCCTTCTGAACGACGAGGTAAACGGAGGAGAATCTCGCTGAGTATAGCCTTAAATCGCCTAAACCAGTGGGAGAGATGCCCGAGAGAAAATAAGAAAGGTAAAAGCGAAAAACGAAAAGAAAGTTTTTATACCCCTACCGCTACGACGTCAAGCTTCTAACCGGTGCCCTCGAACCGCACTTTGCCTCCACAATTTCAAGGCCAAAACCGTACACGTGATCATTTCTCGAAATTCAGACGCAAAGGCGGTAAATAAATTTTCGAAATTGAAAGCCGCCAAAACGAATACCAAGAAAGCCGTAAAACCCGCATTTAATGAAATGACAATGAAAAGACGTGACGCCCTACGAAAACGCCCCCATAAACTTCCAAATCTTCTGAACCTCTACGGCGATTTAACCCTAAATGCCTCTAATCGAACCCGCCAGACGTCATCATCGACCAAAAGCGTGACACCAACCTCCTACCATCGAGTAAACTAGATACTTTCGCCATCTCGAGATCGAGCCGCCAAAAAGTAAATACCTGGCGGATTGAAATCGAGGGTTAACCTCTCTGGATAAACAATATCCCACCTCGGATGAAGAGGGTCCCACCCACTAGACCACTCACTATGAGGACAAGACCACTCGCCTCAAGATAAATGACTCAAATTTCTAAGATAGACCCTCTAAGACTAACGGCGAGCCCACAAGAACTCACCTAACGTATCATGGATCCCCTGCCTCACCCCCAAAATCGCCTTCATAAATCCTCAACATTGACGAATAAACCAAAGCTTTTTGTCACCGAGACCGCTTCTCGGCTCAAACCAATCATTCACCCCGACAAACCATTTCCCTAGGCCCGAAAACCGCCGCACGCTAATACCAACTCTCCGACACACGCAGCTTTCACCCACTCCCACGAACGCCTCAACGCATTTAATAACGGCCGCTTGCAGTTCCCCAATAGCAACCGCCACGCCGCTATCAATATCGTATAATATGAGAGCCCTTATTCAGTGGCAAGGTATGTAATTTCAAGGATATTCTAACTCTTATCACGCCTCTATCAAACAATTATCACTTACCATTTATTACCAAAACTTTACCTGAAACTAATTCATACACCGAGGGTTATAGTCGTCCCCCGACACCCAACGGAGTTTATTGTTTTTACCGTCCGCGTTAAACCGCCGACATAGAAGAAGCCGCCACCTCATCCTCGCGCATACGTGACGTTAAGACAAGATCACCACAAATATTGCGGATCAATTTTACGCTTTTACGCTTTATAGTTGCGAAAATTTGTATTTGTATTTTTTTCTTTTAATTGTTGTCGTAATTAACTTAATCAATTTAATTTTTTTTCCTACCCTTAATTTCAAACATTTAAAAAAAACGTAAGCTTTGTAATTTGAAATATTTATTTTTTTCTTTTTAACTCGTTATTGTAATTAACTTAAGAAATTTAATTTTTGTTCGGCCCACAATTTCGTATACAAATTATTAATTAATCCCTCCGTTCCTGCAAAGAGACCCCGCTTGAAAGTCAATTTTTTAAAAAATAATATTTTTAGTAGTTCATTTATACAATATCTCGCATCATTTATTGATAAATTTTCAACTAGCGTCGTGTCATCGACACGGGCAAGAGTACTAGTTTCACACATACTAGATCTGAACACAGACCGTGTCGAGCTTATAGTCATATATTATGACACAACCGGTCTTAAGTCCGATTCAAAGAGGAAAATTGCATCAGGTAATTAACTTGATCACTCCACGAGAGGAGGTACCGAAAAGTCTCGCCATTTATGAGTGGTTCGTTGTCGCCCAAAAGATATTCGGCTTTCACCCAGGAGACCCGGGTTCGATTATGTGCAGCATAACCAATTGATCACGCCACGAGATAGTGGTACCAAAAGTCTTGTCAAACATGAGTGGTCCGCGGAGCCGTTCGGTGGATATCTAGCTGTTTAATCTTCAAAAAAAGGAGCACCGCAAGTTGGCAGGGAATGAAACCCTCCGGAGTGCGAGTAAATTTTGATTCAGAAAAGAGGGAATGTGCCTCTCGTGTGTGTCTAAAAGAGAGAGAGTGAACCCACCACATATCAATCGAAGCTCTCGACAAGATCTATAAGATACACCGGCTTTACCTCAGAACGCCTTCGCTTTTAAGGTCACTAAACGACGTTTAAGCACTATTTTGGGCTTCGAACGTTTTCTGATGCTTAATTTTTACGCATAGATTAAGGGGTAGCGTTCAGTTTTTTCATTCTGACACCAAATTTGTCCATTTTGATGCCCACCTTTGTCGATATTTTGTGGCAATGTTTAATTATTCATTCTAACACCAATTTTGTCTATTACGATGCTCAACTATGTTGATATTTGGTGGCAGTGTTCAATTTTGTCCATTTCGATGCCCAATTTTATTGATATTTGGTGGCATTGTTTAATTTATTCACTTTGACGCCAATTTTGTCAATTACGATGCCCAACCTTGTTGATATTTGTGGCGTGTTTAATTTATTTATTTTGACGTCAATGTTGTCCATTACGATACCCAACTATGTTGATATTTGGTGGCGGTGTTCAATTTTGTATTTCAATGTCCAGTGTTTTCATTCCAATCCCCAAATTTGGCAGTGGCTTTTTGAATTTCGACGTTCAAATTTTAACAGATTTCAATTGTGCATTTTGATGCCCGATTTTTTCATTCTGATGCCCAAATTTGGGCAGTTGCTTTGTATGCATTCTATGCGCACGTTTGTTGTTCATTAAGGGTATGTTCGCTATTTTATCACCAAAAGTGTAGTTTAACGATTGAAAACAAATATAAGTGATTTTTCGTTATAATATCATCACAAGAGATCGACCCAATTATCACTCAAGACTTTTGAGGGAGTACTTTAGAGGTGTATTTTCGATGCACATTTTTATCGGTATTACTATGAACATGAGCTGAGTTTACGGTTGTGTAATATTTATATGTAATAGCATTTTCCATGTTGAATTTATCAAAAGAAAGAAATCTCTAATCCTAAAGCTGATCTAAATCCTCAATAAGAATATTTAATTTATTTCTTAAATTTGACGGTTGTAGCCAACTTAGATGTGGTTGAACTAATCTTATTTGCACTAAAAATATTATAGAGAAAAGATACCAAATCATGTGAAGATTGTGGCATGATATATAATTATATATTAACATTGTGCATGAACCGAAGCTTCAATTCTTGTTGTTATACACACGTAAAAATGTCAACAAAAGAGAACAAAATTTGAACACACTATACTAATAGTAGTACTATTACAGTATTATTTTTTAGCAATAAATTGTTATTTTCAGACTGTAAAAGATTCCCTGGCTGTTCACAATCATAGCTTTTGATGTAGGATTATACGAGAATTTCTTTTTTTCTTCGCACGGGTTTCTCAATTCTGACTTGGTCAAAAGGCTGAGGTACTAGAAGATTTCTTATTTTTATTATATTTATTCCCTCTCTTCCACATAAATAGCCACTATTTTATTTTTAAAAAAATTGTTTATAATATTCACAACTTTCCTCCAAACGTAATTATAAGTATACCCTTATATTTTGGTAATCACAACATTGCCTATTTTGGTGAAATTGACCGAATATATGCTTATGAAATCGGTATTAGCTATTAGGAATATAATATCATAATATTATATTTAAGTATATATTGTTATATATAGTTTAGGAAACTTAATCCTTGTATTAGATTAGGAAAAAAAATCTTTGTATAGATCTAAAACCTTCTAGGAGATTACCTCCTCCCAATCTCCCATTGTATTTATATATCTCTAGCATCATAATAAAATTGAGTCTTTCATATTATTCTTCAACTATATATCGAGCTTCTGTTTAATTATCCCACTGTCCGCCATGGAACATTTCGCCGACATAGTTTGCAATTTGAAAGTTAATATCCACTGCGATACGTGTAAGCTGAGTTTGATGGAAGTCATCCGCTCCATTCGTGGAGTGTACTCTGTCTCCATTGATGTGCGAGGAGGACAAGAAGGCATTGCAAAAGTAGCGGGAGAAGTAGATCCGAACATGCTCCTAAGGGCAATTTCCCGATCAGGGGGGCATGCAAAGCTCCTAAATGTCAGGATTCAACATCCTAGACTGCGTAACCGTTATTATGATGATGGTCATAGCCACAACTATGGTTCATTGGGGTACAGAAGGTCAGGGTCACTCCCTGACTCTGCCTATTATGAAGTTGACCAGGACCTCTACCACTCGGGGAGGTGGCCTATGGTTGATTATCCATATTCTTACAGTGATAATTACGAGTTTTGCCCTCTGCCTCGGGCCATTCATGTTCCTTCGTACCCACCTCAGTATGATAACTACGATGATCACGAGCCTATCAGCTTTTGCAGCATTATGTGATCAATGCTTGGATGTCGGTTCTGGGTTGAGATTGGTTTCATTCTGGTTAATTAGGTTAGGGGCAAGTCTAGACTGTTAGGGATTAAATTGGCTAGTTACATCAAGACTATACATCTTATGGTTTGTTTTTATTCTTGTGTTACATCTATTTTAGATTAAATTTAGGATCTGAAAGATTTTCTTTCCTAATCTAATAAAAAGATTAAGTTTCCTAAACTATATATAACAATATATACTTGAATATAATATTATGATATTATATTCCTAATATTAGCACCCTAATTTTTACAGTGTGCTTAAAACAATTTATATAGATAAATAAAGCATCGAGAATTCGAGATACAAGTAAATAAAGCATGGATCTAGTATTGTATTTGAAAAGTAAATTGCTAATAATGATCCTACAATTTTCTTCTTTTGTTTTGAAAGGAAATATGGAATAGTTGAAAGGATTGTATATTAAATTTACTATATATGTTAAAAACTTAAATAAGACGGTTTTACGGTCATTTTTTGTAAGATGGATCATCTTTATCCGATCCACCGTATGTTGGTTGGTTAAGTTGTGATAAAGTAAAATTTCATCTTACAAATTAAGATCGGTAAAATCGTCTTACATGAGACTTGTTATGTATATATATATACACATGATCACATTCACAGCTTTGTATATTTTATACATTTAAAAATGGAATTTTAAGCTGACACCAATCTTGTCCTCTCCACAACAAACCCCTAAAAGCAGGATACAAGCAGTATTTCTTAAGCAATTACTATTAAATAATTAAGCTAAGTTTACGAATATTATTTTTCCATGCTATTAAAAGAAATGTTTGATCACAAGTTGGAAGCTACTAGCTAGGCAGTGGATACTGGATAGTAGAATTAGATGGTGGGTGTAGACTTGTGGTGGCAGTCGGCGGTTATCATTGTTCTCTCTGCATTCAAAAACTTCCTTGAACCAGCATAGTTGCCTTCCTACCTTCTACGCTGCCCAAATTATACATTTTCCCCCCAACTTTTACTCTTTCGCAAACCAATCCAATTTTATAGTATGAAATTCAGTACATTAATATAAATTATTCCAAATTTAAATTATTTAAATGTGTTCAAGTAACACAAAAAAATACAATAATTATTTCAAGATGAATTTCATATTAGCTATATGTTGAACTTGCTTGATCATAGCTTCATTATTAATTTAGTTAAGAACTAGTATATGTTAAACCGGTTCAATTGATGTTTGGGATAAACAAAGTTTATAACTGAGGGGGTAATTCAAATTAAACTCATATGGGGGCGATAATTCAAACAAAGCACAGAAATGGGGTTCATATGTAACTCATATACTTACGGATCAATCTCAACCGTCAGTTGTATTTGACACAATTCAATCAGAACTGTCAGTTATATACTAAGCTCTTTTATAATATAGACTAGTATATGTGCCCGTGTCATAGGCACGGTGTTTGTCTCACATATTTGCGAATCAATCTGAACCATCAGTTGTGTTTGACACAATTCGATCTGAACCGTCAGTTAGACACTGATCTCTTTTATAATATAGATTGAGAATTCCACTGACAACAAAAACGACCAAAGAAAATTTTCTTCTGACCCTTCATAATTTAGGGGTGTCAATATTATTTTTATGATTTTAAAGATCCAATTATGTTTTTTTTTTCTGGTCACACTTAGACCATAGAAATTGGGCGGAGCTATTCAGACCCCAGTCCCCTAAGCACTAAGCAGACCCCTTTTCTCCCATTTTTTTAATTACAAAAACACCACTAGTTAAAAAGACTATTGTACCCATGGTATCCCTCCCTTACTTATTCCCTTCGTCGGTCCATCTGTTTTCAAGAAACAACGCCTTCTTCCTGTCTATTCCCAAGGCCGGCCCTGGGCTTAGGCAAGAGGGGCAACCGCCCTAGGCCTTCATTATTTAAGGGTCCAAATTATATATATATATATATATATATATATATGTTTTACTTTAAAAAAAATCTCTTGCAATAAATATTGGAGAATGGAGCGGACCGAGAAGACGTGAAGCAGGGCATTGCAATCGGCCAATCCAGAGACATCCAGTCTCCGACCCTTCCACTCCTTGATTGATGGCGTGAAAATCGAAAAGTTCAGACAACGGCTCAAGCCGAAACGAAGGGCGAAGGAGTAAGGACCACAACTCACACAGTCACACGCACTCTCTCTCTCTTTCCCTAATTCTCCCTTAAGTCAACGGACAACGGCTCAAGCCGCTCAACCATCAAAACCCTTACCCATTCAGTTCAGTCAAATCAGTCGTTCTCTGCGAGTGTGCGAGTGTATCTGGATCATCATTCATCAACGTCTCAGACCTCAGTTTCCTCAACATCTTCGATTCGTAATTTGTTTGATTCCTTCGAATCGATTAAGGTAATAATTTCCTTATTTCCAAATTCCAGTATTAATCTATTGATTCTATTCAACCACTCAACTCAACTTGAGAATTTTTTATGAATATTATTTGTATTTGATTGCCTATTTTGTTGTAATTTTTAAGTTTTAACCATTCAATTTGTGGGATAAATCGAGATTTTATATGAATATTATCGATTTATGATTTATCGGTTTGAATGTTTGAATGTTTGAATCTTTGATAATTGTCAAAGTTAGTTACATTAAATTGGGTATTTTAATTTTATACGAATATTGTTGGATATTTGGCTTGTTCTGTTATTCAGTTCATCATTTGTTTGGCTAATTGGCTATTTGAAGTATGAAATTTATATTATAGGCATTCATATTTGGGTATTATCAATTTATTGGGGCCCTTATTTGTTCATTCGCCCCGGGCCTATAAAATGTCAGGAAACGGTCCTGTCTCTTTCCCCCCTCCTTCCTCTATATTTCCCCAGCACCCCACTGTATTCTTCCTTGTTTATCTCTAACTCCCTCTCTTTTTTAAATAAAAATGGTGTTTATGGCCCCGAACACCATTAACGTGAAATTCCAACGAGTTTGAGAAGGGAGTTACGGATTGAGGCTGAGGAGGAAAAAATAGAGTGAGATGAGAGAAGACAATGATGGATGGAGTGGAGAAAAAAATCAAAGAGAATGGAGAGGGAAGAGAGAGAAAAACTGACTTGAGGAAGAGAAGGGAAGAAGGTAAGGGAGAGAAGACTGGTGGTGATGGATGGAGGAGGGAGGGAGAAAAGAGAGAGAGTGGGGGTAAAATAGGAAATTAAACAATGGGGGTATACTCAGTGTTTTAGAATATTTTAAAATCAGGTTGTATAGCATTGCCCTTAGAAATGTTCAGATTTTACGACATTTATATTCAAGAAATGATACTCAGGCCCCTACATTATGTGATTTAAAATACAATTGCTTCATTATATTTATTTTTGTGTTTTCATTTGAACGTATTGGTAAAACGGCAACTCTGGCCTGCTTCGAACCAAAGATATGATTTTAGTTAATTTCTACAAATTAATCTAAGTTAAGTCCAATCCATGAAACACTCCTATTAGGCCT
This sequence comes from Codonopsis lanceolata, assembly GCA_013146195.2. NCBI lineage: Eukaryota > Viridiplantae > Streptophyta > Magnoliopsida > Asterales > Campanulaceae > Codonopsis > Codonopsis lanceolata. Next base: position 132,854,891 of record CM028378.1, read on the forward strand.
AGCAATTGTAATTCATTACCCATTAAGCCATCTAACCCAACCCACTAATTATCCAACCCAATCTAACCCAATTAATATATTTTGGGTTGAAGTGGGTAACCCGTTTCGACCCAATAATATTAATAGGTTGGATTAGGTTAAAACGGGTCGGACCCGTTACCCATTTTGACTCATGATTTTTTATGTTATAAATTTATGTTTTTTGGGGAATTTTTTAGGTTAAGATGGGTCGACCCGCTTTAACCCGTTACATGTTGCAACCCAACTCATTTAAACTCATTCGACATTTGAGTTTTAATGAGCAACCTTTAGGATTTTAAACCAATGGATTTCGTGGACATTTCAATAAAAAATCCATTAATTATTCCAATGCTTTCTTTGTTCAATTTTTAGTTGTTACCTTTTAATTTTGTTTCCACCGATTTATTATGCTTTGACCATTTTTAATTCAATTACGAATATTTTTAATTTTTTAATGAAGTTTCAAAATTTTTATTATGTATTTGTATTAAACTATTAAAAAGTAAAAAATCATAACTCCTATCATCTACAGGCAACAGCCAGGCATTAATTGAAGTTTAAATAGAGATGGCGATTCATAACTTGTTTACGTTATGGAACTCTATTATTAGCATAGCATATGTTGGCAAGCATAAATATTGGCCAAAGATTTATCAGAGTACCATATCCTTCTCTAGTTTTCATTAGTTAGGAATGTAGTTATTTTACAATGTCAATTGTCAACCATTTATTTTTGCCACGCACCAAAATTAATTCGAGTGTGTTAACTAAACAAAATACTGAAAATTAAAGATTTACTTTGAATAAATCAAACAGGCCCACGCAAACCATTAATTTGATGCTCATCTTCATTAAAGAGCCTTCCCTTTACTATATATATACCACATTTTTTTGCTTAAGGACTAAAATACCCCCTTAAGCTTTTAATAATAAATTTTACACTTTTACCCCGTATATTTTATCATTTACACATTCTCTTTTTAAATACTATTTTTGCTTAAAAACTAAATTAAATTCATGAATTATGGTTTGATAGGGATTAGAAACCATTTAACATAAATTTGATCCCCAAAGAATTATAAGTATTTTTATTTTAAAATGAAAATGACACGCAACATTATAATTAAAGATAGTAAATGTAGGGACGGCTTATTATAATTGAGCAAAGGGTATTTTAAGAATATGTCATTACGAGGCGGTATTTCCCGCTATTGTGGAGTATAATATTTGGAAAACTTATTGTCACACTTAGGTGCAGTAAGTCATTTAACATCACAAGCTTCATCAACAAGTTGATTCCACAATTATGAGTTGTCTTTCCATTTCATAGCATTATGTGTATGGATATTTCTCCTCTCTCTCTATTTCCATACATGTTTCTCACTCTCGCCCTTCTACAAATCGTCATAGCCCATGTAATATTGCATTGTGAATTCAAAGAATGGTTACTTATTGGTTTGGCCCTAACAAAAAAAGAAAACATTCTCTCTTGATCAAATACTTAACCTAAACTTTTTTCAATATAATTTGACAAAACAAAAACCGAAAATGAAACTTAAACTCAGAAGTTGAGGCTCTTGAAGTAGGTCTGACAATTGAGTGAGTTGGGTTGAGTTGGAATGTGTAATGAGTTGTAATGGGTCAAAACCTGTTAGAACCTAAATGTCAAACTGGTTGAAATAGGTTGGGTCAGAACTGGTCGTGTTGAAACGTGTGACGACCGGGTTAAAGTGGGTCGACCCGTCTCGGTCCGACTTTTCTCCCAAAAAACATAAATTTATAGCATGCAAAGTCATAGGTCGAAATGAGTAATTGTCGGGTTCGACCCACTTTAACCTGACTCAACCCAACCCGTTAATATTATTGGATCGAAACGGGTTATCCGTTTTAACCTAAAAATATTTATAAATTGGATTTGATGGGTTAATGAGTAATGAGTTGTAATTCTCAAACCAACTCTTGAGTATGCTCCTTTTTTCTCAAACAAATGAAAAGGATGGAATGCAACTAATCCGCATCCTTATTCATGTGTATGAGAGAGTTTTCACAATGATATCATGGAAAATGATTTTATGACATAAAGTGAGTCATAAACTATTATTTTTATTTGTGCTCATGGCACGACGCGAGTAAGAAAGAAAGTCGGTATTGGAGGGTGTCAATATTTAAATAAATCAATATATGTTTTAATCATGTTTCAAAAAGAGTCTAAATTTTTTCTAGATATGGTGACATATAGGTACTCAAGCCCAAAGTGTTTATGAATATGTTCAACAAAGAAAACTCAAACTTACAAAATAACAAATTTAAAATGAATATTTATCGGTAATCAATTAAAACAACATGATCATCCAACAACAGAAACAAAAATTCAACTTACTTTTGTAATTTTTCTAAGGAAATAGGGCGGGACCTTGCTATTTTTTATTAATAGAAATAAAATTACAAACTTGAGAGGACAACCAGCGTTGCCCTTATAAGAGGGAGGACGGAGATGTTTGACCTCGAAAAAGAAATACTAATAACAAAAAAAAATTAAGAAATTTAAATTCGAGGTATACATTGGGCATCCATAAAAAGAAATTTGACATGTAAAAACAATAGGGACCCAGATGATGCTCATATCAAAAAACGGCGGAGAAACCGAGATATATCATCCGATCAGGTTTATATATATATATATATATATATATATATATATATATATATATATATATATATATATATATATATATATATATATATATATATCTTTGGATAATTTGCTGCCCACTTTGCAAGATTTTCAACCGTTAAAGTTCATATTCGAAATAACACAACAACCTTGGCGCAAGTGAGTGAGACTGTGAGAAAGATGTCATCACCTGCACGTTATCTCTCTCGGGCTTTGTTATTTTCTTTGATTTATTATTTTTCAAGTCTGGTTGAAAATTTGGGAAAACTCAACTGATTTTGGTTTGGTTTATTATTACGTTAATGTAAATGACTCAATGGTTTTGTTGAATGACCTTTATTGGCTTTGTGTCTGACATTGAGACTTTTTCTAGGACTTGCTACGTGATAGAATTTGACTAGTCAGATTTAAAAATAAATAAAGATTAATGTAATTAATTTTATGGAGTTACATATATACCCTTATATTGAGTTTTGAGGTTTTGGTTCTATTTTCTTCATCCCAAATTACTTTACAAGTAATTAAATGAACAAATTCTTAAAACCTATCTCAATAATGGTCGTTAAGCGACCAAAATCCAAGAAAAATTGTGCTTGTATTTTCGGTGGGGTGGCATAGCAGAGTTCATCATCAACATCAACCTTTTTACTTTACTTAACACTCCCCCAAACCCTAGAAAAATCAATATAACTCAGGAGCAAAGAATTCAACACCAAAATCCAATCAAAACAAAGGCAAGGCAGCAAAATGCTCAACCAATAAAATGCCATAAATTGTAGGTTATAACTAGCTTAGTGGTATGTGCGTAGGTGGGTGGATTTATGAATATGGTCAGGCCCTCAAAATAGCCGCTTCCATAGTTCCGTATTCTTTAAAATGATTGTCCACAAACTAAGACATTGAACTAAGACGTTGAGATCGAGACTACCATTGATATGCATCCCCCCTTTCTCAGTCACCAAAAAAGGCCTGACATGAAATCTTCCAAGCAGTTTAAGAAATCATATCTTCTACCAAGATCTTCACCGAGGAAGTCGAAGATATTTTGAAAAAAAGCTAAATCTCTGATCAAGAGAGAGAAAACCCAACCGAAGAGAGGCAGAGAGGGATAGCGTATTTCGGGGAATCAAACCCCTGTCTTCGACAAAACCATTGCAGAGAGGGAGAGCGACGCTTGAGATCTCGGAGGTTTCGCCGGAATTTGCGAGCTTGAGATCTCGGCAGTTGAGTTCAATCGACGTACTGCTAAGGAAGGGTTAGGGTTCGTTGGTGAATTGCCTGCCAAAGTTGTCCACAATAGAAAGAGAATGGCGTGAGTAATGGCAATGGAGTAATATAAAAAGAAGAAAGTAAAGGGAGGTACGTATTACGTGGGGAAAGATGTGAGGATAGTGGGGGGGGGAGTGAAATGGGGTTAAAGGGTAGGATTGTGGAGGTAATTGGCGGTGGAGATTCTCTGGTATTTAAGCTTTTTAGGAATGAGGAGGAACTGACTATACGTGTTCGTGATGTTGTCGATTTGGGTTCCACGGAAGAAGAGAGGTTCTTAAGGAAATTGAAGGATTTGAAGGTTGGGGAATCAGTTGGAAATAAAACGTGTTTAGACGGTTGAGATAATGAAAGTTAATCTTGGCCAATAATTAACTTTTCTAACTGTCTGATCTGTATTATAATATAGATGGTTGTTTTGAGGAGCTACGTAGGAAACATTATATTAAAAGGGCTACTTTGAGACTAGTAGATACTTGGTGGCGCTAGTTGATAATTTAGTCTACTTTATTCTTTTTACTTTTTCCTCTTTTTGTTGTTTTTTGCAAAACTTGGAACCTTTTCTCATATCCCTTTCTTCCTTTCACATTCAATATTGATCAACTTCGCCAACCAGTCTCTCTCGCTCCCTCTCTCCCTCTCTATGTCTCTCTCTCTCTCTCTCTCTCTCTCTCTCTCTCTCTCTCTCTCTCTCTCTCTTTCTCTCTCTCTCTCTCTGAGTTTGACCCGTAGCCACCTACTGAGCAGCTTCTTTCCTCTTCCTCCCACGAGCGACCCTACCAGTACCACCTCCTCCCAGTACTCCCATTTGTAAACGTAAGCTTAAACTCGCCCCAAAACCTTAAATATCCTCACCTTTCCGCTCTTTTCCCTCTTTTCCCTCTTTTCCTTCTCCAACCGAACCCTACTTCAGATCTCTCCCTCCGTGGGAAAACAAACTTAGCTTAAAAATAAACCCACAAAGATCCTTCTTTACCTCGCACGGAAACAACAAATTCCTAGCTATATCTATAGATCAGATCAAACATGTGCCCTTTCTAAAATCCTCTCTCTCACACACACAACACACTCACAAAGAAAAACATATGGATTCCGGGAGTGCTAGCTTACAGTCTTCAAGCGGTGGTGATGATCAAGAATATGATTCAAGGGTAGAATCCATTTCTTCTTTTCTGAACTCGTCAACCCACTTTGCTTCCCTCTCTAACCCAAACCAAATCAACCCACCACCACCCCCTTCTTTCTTTGATCTTTCAACCCATCATCCTCCTCTTGATTCCTCACCTTTTTCCGTTCCACCCACCCCACCAAATCCGCTCTACAATAATTTTGATACGCTTTGGTCCAGGAACCTTAGACCCGACCCAACCTACACTGACTTCGGTGCAAACACAAACCAATCACTTCTGGGCTCTCACTCCGGGCTGAACCAAAACCCATATCCTGGCCCATCAACTGCAGCAGCGCGTGCTCCCACTCAACCTGATCACCACCAAATATCAAACGTGGGAGTGGTGGCAAAGAACCCCAAGAAGCGAACCAGAGCTTCCCGGCGGGCACCCACCACTGTCCTCACCACGGACACCTCGAATTTCCGGCAGATGGTTCAAGAATTCACCGGCATCCCCGCCGCACCTTTCTCCGCGAGTTCCTCCCCATTTTCCCGCCGGTTTGATCTTTTTGGCGGTGGCGGTGACGCTGTGTCAGCCGTGGGTGTTGGTCCCCTGTACCCTTTACGCCCCTCAGCTCAGAAACGTCAATTATCATCACAATATCTATCTTCTTCACCTTCTCCATCATTCTTGAACTCTGATAATTCTACCACTGTGGGCACGTTATCAAATAACTACCAACAAGAAACTACTGATCGTGGATTTCCAAAACAGCCCCAAAGTTTATTGAATTTACAAAATCCCCTCTTCACTTTTCAGTCTCTCCTACAACAGAATTCATTACCAAATGCAGCCACCTTTCCCCCAAAGTCTTATAATCACCAACAAAATTCATCAGTGAATAACCCTCTTGAGGGTCAACAAGTCCATCCAGATCTTACTGGGGTCCCAAGTTCTTCATCAACAACAATAAGGGGGAGAGATCATGGGGGTGAAGGTGCAAATTTGGGGGGGTTTGATGGGAATAATGGTAGTTCTCCAAATGTTAGAGGGTATAAATTAAACTCTTCAGATTTTCAGACAGAGAAGGGTTTGGAGAATGTTGTAAACTCATCCAGGGAAGGTAATGTGGATTCATGGATTTGTCCTTCTGATTAGGTTCTTAGCAATAATTGTTATAATTTACAATGTGGGTATAGAAAATGATCATTATGACTATGTTGTTTTGATGATTCTATTTTGGTCATGATCATACTAATCTATAGGTTCTTTTAGGGAATATATAGTAATTACAGAAATACGTACCTTAAGGTTTCCTTGTTCATGCACTATGAGTTTCTGAAAGGATGAAATGTTCTTCTAGTACTGAATATGGTTTTGCATATGGCCAATCAACTGCCAAAGATACTCGGGCCGTTCCTGAGCTAGGACAGTTCAGATCTCATGTACCACTTGTGTGTACCACTGGGGGCCAAAATTCATATTTGTATATATCTATATATTGTAAAAAAATGCTAGAACGGATGGGCTAAGGAGTCGCGGAGACGGACCATCTAGCAATTCTTCTGCTTCTTTGATTGGTGTTATGGCTCCGCCAACGTCAAAATCATCACTAGCCAAGAAAGACGAAACCCTCTTGTTCTTTTATGAAGCAAGTGTGGATAGAAACCCTAGCTTCCCTCTAGGGTTAAATCTAAAATGAGGCTAATTGAGGGATTAAAATCTAAACAGAGGCTAATCGAATTATAATTAATTTCTCAAAGTTTTCGTCTATTCGAACGAAAGAAGAGGAGATCGCATTGATAGTACATGAATTAGCACTAAAAGCTTTCAAGAACCAAAAGGTCAACAAAAGGCTTGTCGATGCTTTTTTTTTTCTTTTTTTTTAATCCTTTTTTGTATTTATTTATTTTCCATTTTTTGCATTTATAGCTTTGCAGGTGGACAAAAATTTTGAACTGAATTCGATGTATATATTGAGATTTGTCAAAAAAAAAAAGAAGTTATTTTTGGTTAAATGCATTAAAATATATATTTTGAAATATAAAATTTATGCTATAGAGTTCATATTTACGAATTACGTAGTATCATTTAATCATGGCCCTTATTTGTTGTTTCACCACGGGCCTATAAAATGTGGTCAAAAAGATACCATCTCTTATATATTTTTATATTAATTATAATTATGGGTAGCTGTGATTTGATGTCCATGAATAATACTCCATTCTTTTTCAATGAATTTTTTCGTTCAAAATCACTATATATATATATCCCTGGTTAGAGCAAAAACAATGGTGTAACGAAAGGGAGCAAAGTGATAAATTTCTAAAACAATGGGGCAATTATGGGTATCATTGAGGAGTTAAATCGTGGTCTTCAATTTTGAGTGACATGCCACGCTACTAGGAGCAAGGAGAAGCATGTTGGCCAAAAGTTTTTTTTTTTTTTTTCTAATTTTGGTTATTTTTCGTCCGAAAATAATATATATTTTTTGCTTTTTCAAAACTATACATCTATCTATTAGTAGAGGGTTGATTTGCTTTATTTGGGTATCAAATTAGTTTTTTATTATAATTACATAAATAAAATTATTTACTAAAATAATGTTATTTGAATTTGTACCACCATTGGAAGAGGTTTATTTTGGATAGTTTACGATAAGTTAATATATTTAATTATTTTTTAAAAATTAATGGGAAACTTAGGGGAGTCAATATTGCCACCCATTGTATATGTTCTTGGGCAAACTGTTCTTTTTGCCGTTCTTAGTTTCTTTGAGGTATACACATTATTATTTTTAAATTAATATTTTTTTGTCTTTTTTTTGTATTGTAAATACGTGTTTTACAGTTAAAAACAATACACGTCATATTTTCAATTTGGAGATCATTTAACCTAGGTTTAAATCTCAATTTTGTTACCCTATTTTCAGTCAAAATTCATTAAGCTCACTTAACTTTTTTTCCTTAATTTAATCACTTTACTTTCACATAATTAGCACGTTCATCATTCCATCTATATATTTGGAAGGAAAGTTTAATTTTTTTAAGAAAAATCAAAAAATACCCTTACTAAATCTGGGGGTTTTGAGGGTCCCCTTCTCTCTTAAACATAATTTCTTATTGTGTGACTTGAATTTGTCAACACACCTTTAAAATGTAAGGGGTATTATTGTCTTTTCAAAGATTTTCATACAATTTAATTAACGAAAATGACTCTAGTAACGTTATTGATTTTCGGAACCAAGTAGAATAATTAAATTAAGGAGGAAAAAAGAAAGTAAAATAAGCTTAATAAATTTTGACCAAAATTAAGATGACCAAATTGAGAATTAAAACTTTAACTCATTACATATTAACCCACCTAACTTAATCTACTAATTATCCAATCCAATCCAACCTATTATTATTTTTTGGGTTGAAGCGGGTAACCCGTTTCAACCCAATGATATTAACATGTCTGGTCGGGTTAATTTGGATCGGGCCCTTTGCCCATTTTCGAGTTGCGGCTTTTATGCTATCATTTATGTTTTTTGGGGGAAAAAGTTGGGTTGAGGTGGGTCGACCCGCTTTAAGCCGTTACCCGTTTCAATCCGGTTCATTTCGACCCAACCTTTTTCAACACATTTGATATTTGGGTTCTAACGGGTTTCGATCAATTTCAACTCATTACTCATTCTAACTCAACTCAACCAATTGATAGACCTACTTGTAAGCTAAGACTAGACTACTTACAATTCTTAAATAAATTTTGCTTTCCTTAAAAAAAATCTTATGAAAAGTAGTTCAATGCACTAAACGGGTATCATAAAAGAAAGAAAACTGCCCCTAAGGAGGTGATTCAGTGGTGGACATGGGGCTTCATAAAGTGTGAGGTCTCAGATTCGATCCCTTCCCATGCCTCCCTTAGGAGGAAAAAATAAAAAAAAAAAAATAAAAGAAAGAAAACTGTGAAAAAAAACAAAAAACAAAAAAAAACTTGTGGTATTTATTGAATTGGAGTTTAAACCTTGTCTTATATTTTTCATCCCAAAAACCCTTCAACTTAAATATACTTTGCAATACAAACCTTCGTCCATCCATAAATTATTAAAAAAAGTAAAATGTAAAATGCACTGTCACCCCCTATATTTTTGCAATGTCAGAGTGTGACCCAGTTAGTTTGGTGAGATTGCACAACTTCCCATTTCGTTAACTTTTGCTAGAATTTCAGTTGTTTGACCACTTTGACATGTTGAAAAGACTATTTCCCCCACAAATATATATACATACATATTTATATGGAAGAGTTTTTAATTGTTACTTGCTTTCACCGACTATTAATAGCTACTATTATATTATCAACTAGGTTATACTTGTGCGATGCATAGTTTTTTTAAAAAAAAAAATTATCCTAAAAGTTGCTTATAATAAGATAATTTTTCAAACTTGTTATAATTAGAATCTTTTCATTTAATCTAAAATAGGGTAAATATTGATATTAATATATGAATATTTAATAGAATATAAAACAAACAATTTAATTAAATGAATATATTATCTTATGAAATTATTGCAAAGAGGGGAGGGTAATATAAATTTCAAATGTAACTCAATTTACTTCAAAATAAAATAAAATAATTTAATTAATAGTTTCTTAAATTTATATTAGAATAGTTACTAATTTAAAAATAGTTAACAACTAAATACTTTCTATCTTAAATTTAAAATAAATAAAAATTGAAAGAGTCAGAAATTGAATATATTTTTTTATAATTCCTAAAAATAATTAGTTTTCTTAATTATGATATTATGTTATTATTCAAATTTGTGACCAATGTTTAAATATTCTTAACTGAAAACAACTTTGTTTATCAAAAGTTTAAAATATAAAAGAATCAAGAAACCTGATCACATGATCGTTACATAGAGTATAATATTACATTAATCTTTACTTTGTTTCTAGTTATAAAACTTATTAAAAATGGACAACAAAACTTATTAAAAATGGACAAAGAGATATAATATTGTAAATGTCAATTAACCTAGTTAAAATATGAAATTTTTGAATATTATATTCTTTTATATATATACACATAGATGAGTTTAATACATACAAAATAAAAATATGATTAGGCTTAACAAAATCGATAAAAAAAAATAACATCGATATAAGAAAGAAAAAATGAAACATTAGAAACATCTTCTGTTTTTCTCTTTATAAGATATTGTGGATGATTTAATTATGATAAAAAAATTATTCAAAGTAAATACACTCAATAAATTAATTAATTAATTAAGTTATATGTGATATATGCATATCTAATTGTTCATAGCTGGCACGACACTTAATTTGCTCTTTCTCTATGCATGTCATGTTGAAAGAAAACTTAAGCATGATCAATTTAAAAAATAAACACACACACATGCATTAGCCATATAACATCATTAAAAAATTCTAAAGCATATTATAATTGGTAAAAAAAAACACTCACACACAAACACATATGCACCTTAATTTTCTCGTTCACATTTCTATTGTAAAACCTGAGAATAAGAAAACACAACTAAGCAATTTGAAAGCTAAGAAATTTGAGATATGCAAATTCAAATTTAAGAGGAATGGATTAAAACAGTTAAATTCTCTTGCAAATGATGGTAGAATAGACATTTCAGTTGCTCTAATATTATTTATAGATATAGGAATATAGTTTGTTTAGATGAGATAAACATAATTTGAATTTGAAAGAAATTGTTTGGAAAATGTTATTTTTTAACAATTTCGTCACATGGCAGCAGCGGCTTCCGTTTTAATAATAGTTATTAGATTGGATAAAAATTAAAAGACATAAATTTATTGTTTCTCGTTGAAGTTCTTCGTCAGAACAAACGTTTTCTATTCTTTTTAGGTGAATTAGTTAAATAAAATACTGAGATTTAAAGATATAAACATGTTGATTATATTTAATCATTTTAGTAATTATGATCAATTATAAGTCTATAATGATACTTATATAATCCATTCGTCCCAAGATTATTTTAATGTTTGATTATACACACGGTTTAAGAAAATACAATTGACATAATTATTAATATTGATATAATATGTAGTTTCCTCTAAAGTTTATGTGCATGTAGCTTATAATTAAAATAATAAGAAAAAGTAAGAATAATATGGTAAAAAGTTGTTATAAAAAGAAAAAGTATGAAAATGAAAGAAAGATAATAATTTTGAGATGAATGAAATGTCATATTATCTTAGTTATTAAACTATATAAACATGATTTATTTATTTATTAGGTAAAACCAAGAGAGTATTAACAAAGAAGATAGAGGGAAAAATTGAACTGGGGGAGTATTAATTACGTTTAAAGGGATAGTAATTATACTCCATCCATCCCAAAATAGCTTATCTTCTTTTTTTGAAATTTTTTAATGTCAATCGTTTATTTTTACTGTTTTTATTTGTTAGATACTCCACAAAAAGTGAATGGTCCTATTAATTTAACATCACAATTGATAAATTAAGAGATACTACTAAAGAAATTAAATTAAATATTTTCTTAAATTTTTTGTATATTAATAGGAGATACTCCCTTCGATTTCAAACAATCGTCTTCTTTTCTTTTTTTGGTTTGATTTCAAATAATTGTTCTTTTTAAAAAATATTTTTATCATTTTATTGTTACTTTTTTTACCAATTTTAATTTAATTATGGATACATGTTCAAAAAGTATTAAAAGAAACCACAAAGTATTCTACTCCCTTCGTACCTAAATTATCGTCTTGGAGGATTTAGCGCACAGTTTAAAAAAACACATTTGACTGAATTATTAATATTAGTTTGATGTTTAATTTACTTTAAAATTTATGTCGATTTTTTTTTTTAAAACTACGTATCAAGCAAGAAAGTCTGATTATTTAAAATCTGGGAGTATGTGTTATGAGATTGAGTAGTGAAATTGATGATTGATAAATTGTGGAGAGTGGGGAATGAGTTGACATTTTAATTAAGAGATGAGATGATTAGCCACGGGATTTTTGGGAAATGGAGAGATCTGGGTGGGGTAGCTATGAGAAGAAACTGGTTATTAGCAATCATATTCATATATTACTCCTCTACGTTTTCTCTCATACTACTCCATCCATCTCATGCTGACCTCAGTCTCCACTACGGCTCTACCCCACAAACTCTCTGCTCATCGTCATCATCAAAATATTAGTGGTTCGTCCTCAGAGCCACGGGGCATTCGGTATTCCGGCATGTTACAAGGTTGAACCCGATAGTTTTGGATCCAGAAGTTCTTAATGTGGTGATATCAAACTTGAGTAAAATGTGTCCATACTCCGCAGGGTGCTAACAAACACACGGGAGGTCCAAATTAAAATAGAGCAGCAGATCGCGCAAAAGAAATGGGTGACCGCGTTCACAGTCCACGTGAGCAGATCGAGCAGAGCAGATCGGTTTTGAGGTAGAGTCGACGTGTAGGCCATATCTGGCGTGGCTTTCTTTATGGATGGAACCCAGGCAAACACATTTCCATTCATTAAGTTTTTTGGGAGTTTCGCGACTTCGGTTCCAGTTACTGGAACCAGTGGCCTTCTCAGTTCACAAGCTTGGAAACCACCTTTCGAGACTTGATATTTACTCTTACTCTCATGCCACAGGGTTTTGAGTTGGACTTAGCCCCAGCTCCCTCACATGTGGTGTTTTCTCCATTGATCACAAGATTAAAGGTGTTTATTGTGTATGGCCGGAGATAATGTAAACAATTACAGAGAAACACCAAGATCAAATCAAAGATAAAAGACTGAGAGATTGAGATCACCAGACTTTCAAAATCAAAATTTTATTATGATCAATATTATTCATGTTTTATTGTTACAATTATATATATAGATATAATATCAAATTCTAAACAAACTTAATAAAAGAAACACAAAAACTAATTGCTGTATCGATGCGGTCGCTTCTCTCCACTAAATGTGATCATTTCAAGCTCGTGAGAGGTCTTGTCTATAAGAGATGTAATCGTTTGACGTAACCGCTTCGCTTCGAGAATCCAATGAGGTTGTCTGACGCAACCACTTTGATACGATAACCCATGAGTCCGTACTACGGAAGGCTACCCTTCCCACACCCCCCTTTGAGATCCATCAAGTTCTACAACCTGCGAGAGCAATCCTTGTCTGTTCGCTCTACTCTTTCCGTTTCGAAGAACTTGACCAAAAGTTAGCTGACCTAAAGTTAGCTGACCAAAAGTTAGCTGAATCGAGTTATTACAATCTTAGAGATATTCACCGTTGGTTCCTAAGGCAACACATTTCGATCCATCATCACAAAACCCACGTTATATTCTACACGTCAACTCCACCTTAACAAGGCTGGTCTGCTCAAGTGGATCATCATGTGGCACCCATTTATGTGGCGTGATCAAAAGTCAAATAAAGAAACTCTGTTTTAAATATTTTCCAATCAATATATTGATGATCCAGTTATCCTCTATAATTATTTCATCATGACAGACTGACTCAAAGTTTCAACCCCGAAAAAAGGCTGAGTACAATCTCTCTCTGTCTCCAACTTTCGGTATGGCCAACTCTTAAAGGTAGAAGGCTTTTTAGCCTTTCCCTCTCTAATGGAAACACGACATCATTAATTAATCATGGTATATAGATCGCAAAAAACCATCTAAGATTCATGTGTAAGATGTGTGCTAGTCGAATATTACCAATTAATTTGGATAAAATCATTATTTACTCAATATAATTAATGAGTAATTTTTAATATTATCTAATAACATTTATTGAGCTTAACAGAAGTTATTGAATAATACTCAATCCTATCAATTAATAAAAGTAAAAACTTGTGTAGGATAGTCTTACAGATCTTAAATCTGTAAGACGGAGCCTCATTTAAGAATTCGCGAATCATTATAAATAAATAATACGTTACTAAAAATCACAAAAAACAGTTAGTCAAGATGGTTTGGAGGTTGCACTTAAGGTTTTGCATTTACCCTGTTCTGCATCTTAATGTGATGTTCTTAATTTTGCTTCGGTGCCCCTGCATTTTCAAGGTTTGTCGTCAAAATTCTTATATTTCTCATGTCTTATAGTTTAATCATTTGTCATCTCCGTTAGCCATCCATTAGCATCAATTGCCTTGGGACACTTAACGGACCCTAACAGAATATTAAATGACACATTTAAAGCCAAACGGGACACATTTAAAAGAAAAGAGTGACATATTTTAAGGTTAAAAGTGACACTATAAAGGAAAACTTATCATAATTCTCATTAAAATACAAAGTAACACTCTTAATACTAAAAAGTGACACATTTAATACTAAAAAGAGTCATTTTGAAAACTAATGTTGACTGCCAAAAGTGACATATTTAATATTAAAACGTGATACTTTCAATGATAAAAAGTGACACTTTTAAGGTCATGAATAACGACGATTTTTATTTATAAGGTAAAATGACACTTGTAGGGTCAAAAGTAACACATCTAATACTAAAAAATTACACTTTTAATGCTATAAAGCAAAACTTAAATGTCAAACGTAATTGTTTTCATTTATAAAAAATAAGACACTTTTCAAAGTAAAAGTAACACATTTAAGACCAAAAAGTAACTTGTTTTAGGAAAATAATTATAATTTTCATTAAAAATACAAAGTGACACTTCTAAAGCCAAAAGTGACACATTTTATACTACAAAGTGACATTGTTAATAGTAATAAGTGACACTCTGCATATATAAACGTGAGGGGTGTCGCTGTAATTTTTAAAAGCTAAGGGGTTGCATTGAGATTTCTAAATTTTACGTCATTGAACCTAGATAGATGCGTCTTACGGATAACGTCTTACAGGAGACCACCTCATTAATAAATGGGTATTATCCGGATAACACCCAATAAATAAGATTATATTTTATTCAAAAACACAAACACTCAAACATTGTACACACACAAACACACAGTACACATACAAACATACATAGTAGAAAATATATGTGCTTATTGATTTGATATTAATAAATAATTATGTAAAAGTAATAAAAAAATCAAATACCTTATTAAAACTTGTGTAAATTGTCAATTAAAAAATGCATATTAAGCTAAAGAAATGAAATGAAGCAGTAAATGAAGAGTGTACAATACAATAAGTTGATGCAATTTCGATGCAATTTTTTACAAAATAAAATAAAATAAAAAATAAAATACTTATATTCATTATAATTAAAAATAACAACTAAATATTCTGAGTACCAAAAAAAATAATAAGTAGGTTCATAATAATCAACAATTTTACGATTACTTGTTTATATTTATATTAAATTTTCACATAAATTTTAAATACTCCCTCCATCCCTAAATAATCGTCCTCCTTTCATTTTTCATCCGTTCCAAAATAATTGTCCAGTTTGAAACATATCTTTTTAGAACATCACTTTTACCAGTTTATCCTTACTTTTTCATTCTACTTTAATTATGGACCACATACAAATGGGTTTTAAAGGAAATTACACATTAAACCAATATTAATATTCAAGTCAATTGTTTTTTCTTAATCTGTGCGCCTGATCAACTAGGACAATAATTTAGGGACGGAGGGAGTAGTAGTCTAGCACTCTAGCCTAGTGGTAACAAGGTTTGACATAAAACAATTTGACCCAAGTTTGAATCTGGTTAACAGTAAGCTTCGTATCTATTTATTATTATTTTTAAGTAAAACCATATAGCGGTTGTGGCCGGAGGTTGGCGGTGGTGGGAAGCAGTAGACAGTGGCGGTAGGTGATGGTGGCGGCGATGGGCGGCAGATAGTGATGGCGAGTGGTAACGGCAGTGGACAGTGGCGGTAGGTAGTGGTGGCGACGATGGGAGGCAAACAGTTGTGGCGAGTGGCAACGTCAATCGGTGGTAGGTCGTAGCTACCAGAGCTGGGAAGTGGCGGCGGTGGCATTAGTTGATAACCCAAAAGTGGTGGTGACGTTAGTGGATAAACCCAATGAATAACTGGTTAATATCCATAATTATCAATTTTGTTATTAGTCACTACTGTGTGTTATCCATTAACTCATATTAACTTAATTGAATGTTAATGGATAACATTCAATAAGTCTTTTATAGTGGGTAATATTGGATAACACAATGGATTTGATACAATTTTTTCACCCCTATGTGTAAGTGACTAAATGTAACACACACATCGTCTACATATTGTCATTTTAAATTTTTTTTCTCTGTCTTCATAATTATTACTGTAAAACTTAAAGAATGATTTTTTATCTTTTGTTGACTGTTCCTTTAAGAGGTATGGAAAATGATCGAACTTGGGACCTCACATTTTGTAAAAGCTCAACTCTACCATTGTGCCACCCCTTATGGTCCAACTTAACGAACAATCAAACCACGACTTGTTTGAAGTTATCAAACAAACTACCATATTTAAAAAAAATAAATGTACTGCTATATATATATATATATATATATATATATATATATATATATATATATATATATATGTACACTAGTATCTGTGTCCGTGCAATAGGCACGGTGTTTGTATTAAATCAGTTCAAGGAAAACTAACAACTGAATATTTTATATGTAATTGTGGAGGGGATAATTCAAACAAAACTCATAACTAAGGGGTTTATATGTTATTAAACCTAGTATTTGTGTCTATGCTATAGACACGGCGTCGCTATGTATCCATGCTAGTATTTGTATCCGTGCTTTAATCATGGAGAATCAAATGGTTTGAAGATAGTGTGGTGCGCGACTGGAAAAATAAGGGAAGAATTAGTGTTTTGATTGAAGTAGTGTTATAAACAAATGGAGGTTTCAGTCATCTGTTACTCCATATTTAATTACAACGGAAGGGTATAGTTAAAAAAATATATTAGAAGAAAGCATTCTTGTAACTTTAATCGGTTGTGGAGAGGATAATTAAAAAAAAAAACTATAACTGAGGGATTATAACATACTTATTGGTTGTGGAGGGGGGTAATTCAAACAAAACTCATAATTAAGGGATTTATATGTAACTCGTATATTTACGAATCAATATGAACCACCAGTTGTTTTTGATACAATTAGATTAGTACCGCCAATTAGTCTCTGAGTGGTTATTACATACTTATTGATTGTGGATGGAGGTAATTCAAACAAAATTCATAACTGATTGATTTATATGTAACTCACATATTTACGAATCAATTTGGATCCTCAGTTGTTTTTAACTCAATTCGATTATCTGCTTTATAATAAAGTAAGCTCATAGACAATTAAAAATTTCTCGTTAAATCAACAGTCGCGCTCATGTACGTGGCTGCATCAAGTGAGGACACTTGTTAAGTACATTTATACAAGGTCCTATATATAACCATTCAAAGAAAGTGACATATCGTATCCAAAGCAAATGCAAAGAATAAACTGTTTGAGGTAGACAACGATCGAACAGACTGGATTCTTGACTAAAATTATATGATATCTTTGACTAGTCTTATGGAGTCGTTCATTGTATCCTAGCATCGTACATTGGAAGAGTGGTTTAAACTTTAACGTCAATCGGAGAAGTGCATGTGTTTGTTTGATAGAACGTTTTAGTTAAAATATTAGTAAAAAATGTTATATTTTCTTTTTAAAATTATTTCAATGCAACGTTTTAAAAATATGGAGCGTTTTAAAACACTTCAATTTGTAGTGTTTTAAAGTTATATTACGTTTACAACTACTCTGTTTATGAAAAATAACGTTTTGAAATAGTTTTCCAAACATATTTACAAAAATAAAATTGTGTTTTGAAAATGCTGCGTTTTAAAAACATTGCGTTTTCAAAATGCTAAACCAAACGAGGCTTAAGTATCCAGTAAAATCGTCTTACGGATTTTAATTTGGAGCGTACTTTCTTACAACTCAAACTATCAATACACAGTGAGTCAAATAAATAGGATCCATATTATAAAAAATATCCCTAAAATCATATTACACAAATTTTTACCAGGCATAAGGCATGTACGTGATTCATTTTTCCATACTTTTCAACACGTGATTTGAAAGCAAGAGATTTCAATAGAAGAATTCAAATTCAAATTCAAATTCAAATCACTAGGTTTGTTGCATTCCCAAAATAGGAAGTGATTAGAGAATAAATTTGTCTACGTAATTTAAAACTCAAGTCCTCTTAATTCTCCACTATATCTCTGATAGGGGTATAAATCGGAACCACCGAACTATGCAATCGAACTGAACCAAACTAAACAAATCGGTTTGTTTCGATTTTACTCAAACACAGTTCGTTTTCGATTTCAAAAATTAGAAAACCACTCAGTTCGGTTTGGGGTTTTGCTATCAAACCGAACCGAACTAATCCAACCTATATATTTTTATTTATTTATTACATAATATATATTATATAACATTTGTGTTTTTTTTATGATAATTTATTTTTAGTAGGTTATTTTCTAATTTTTTATGTTACTTCCAAATCAAAATCATATTTTTATTGTTATTCTTAATGTTGGTTAATTTGATTAGAAACTATTTATATAAAACACAAAACCAAACCAAACAAAACCAAACCAAACCAAGTTGTTCGGTTTGGTTCGATTTGAAGTTTTTGGAAACAATAGGGATTGTCATGGCTTTGGGATAAACCAAATCGAACCACTTACACCTCTCCAATCCTCTCATTACTCAATTTTTTTTAAAAAAAATATTCACAAAAATGCCAGCCACATCTAAACGAATTTGAATCCAATTTAATTTAGATATACTATCTAAATTAAGCTAGAGCTATCAAGGTGGGTAGTTGGGTTGAGACATTCCAACGGTCATGAAAACTCACAATTTGGTGGGATGGGTGGATTAAACCCACCAAGGTGGGGGTTCAGGAATATGTGAACACAGCCTAGTCCAACATGGTTTGTGAGTTAGATGGGTCAATCCATCATTTTTTTCTCACACAACTGCGGTAGGTGGCCAGTGCTATGGTTGTCACCTGAGGTGCCATCGTCCCGGTTGATTGATGTGATAAATGGTCAGAGAGAGAGAGAGAGAGAGAGAGAGAGAGAGACTGAGGCGAAAGGGTCTATATATGAGCTGTGAGAAATAAGAGAAGGCAAGAAAAATAGAATACTGAAGATTGAAGTCTGATTATTTGAAGAAGAAGAAGAAGACGATGAGTCAACTCAAAATCCAAAGCGGTTGCCGATTATGAGGGGTTTTTTTATTTTTGTATGATATTAGTTTATTAATTTATTTTAAAAGACTAAAACCTAATTACCTAAGCTAACTTATGGGTCAGCCCACCCCAATCCATATGAACCCGTGGCTCGTATGAGTCTAACTCATTTTAACAATTCTACTTGTGACAAGAAATTTAACGTTTACGCTGCCAAAATGTAATTTTAAGTTATGGCCCAACTTTGATCAAAAGTGATTCTAACCAAAAAAAAAAATTAATTATTGTATTGCCAATACTAACCTCCATCATTATATAAAAGTAATTATTATCTACTAAATTTTTCATAATTTTAATATGTAGTAATTCTGAAAAATAATTTTCTTTTCCTTTTAACCTTTCTTGCTTTAAATTTGTTGTTGGACTTATTTATTAATCTATTGTTTAATGAAACTTAAATTTTAATTATGGCGTTATTTGAAAATTATAATATACATTTGGATAGTATAAATTTTAATACTTAGTCATTTTAAATTATCAATTTATGAGTTCTGGATTTCTTTTTTCTAATGATCGAAGAAAAAGTAAAAAATAGATATAAAGAAAGATAGTGGGACCAAAAAAGAGAAAGTTTAAATCACAAACTATGTTACTAAAAAAAAAAATTTGATGTAAATATATTTGGTTTTTCAAAAATTTATCAGTTTACGAAGGTTAAAATTTATTTTTTTATGACCAAGTAAAACAATACCAAATAGTCCTTGGAAAATTGGAAAATTGGAAAATTGGAAAATTTATTTGAAAAGTCAAACATATAAATTTTCTTGGGGAGACTTCGGATCCTTTGAACCACTAAATTATTTCTACCCGTCCTATCTGATCAATTGACCAAATGCATCTTCAACCGAAAAACCCAAATTTGGGCCGTATCAGCATCATCATTACCAAAATAGCGTCATTTCAGCATCATGCACCATCTCAACTCTAACCTCTCACACCAAAAGAAATATTATTTTAATATATTCTATTTTTATCTTCTATTAACCATTTAAATTATAATTATTAAGATTAGACAATTAATAATTTAATTATATTCAATGAGTTTATTTTTATCATATTATCTATATAATTAATAATATTTAAAAATTAGGAATTTAATATATTTTAAATTACTAACAATTTATTTACATAATAGACAATTAATTATAAATTATTGAATTTACATTGTTTAATAATTTAAAATAAATCATATCATTAATATTTATTAATTAGCTATAATATCTATTATTTGTTACTAATTAGTTTAAAATATTTTTAAATTAATAATATCATATTATTAATAATTAATAATTAATTTATGAATTAAAACTAAATTTTTATTAAAAAAAGGAGTTGATCTCATCGTGGTGCAAGAAAAAGGGGTCGGATTGGAGTTGTTTGAAAAACACACCAAAACAAGGGAAAGGAGTGCCCTTAACACCCCTAGCATTAATATACTACTAACTAGATCTTTAAGTCCATACATATGGTACGGTATCAATATATCTGATTTCGTCAATTGAAATAACAGTTGAGAAATTGATATTTTATAAAAGATGATTGTTCAGAAGATTAATCGAATGGTATGACTTTGTAATATAAAGATAAAACATAGGGGGGAAAATATGGCTCACACATGTGAGTGTGAGAGTGAATCTCAACTGTTAAATTTTTCAAGATAATTTAATCTCAATCTCTGAATAGCTCTAGTCAATTGTCAGTATATCTGATTTCGTTAATTGAAATAACAGTGCTTAAATAGAATGTACGATTTAAAAAAATATTATAATTAAGGGGTACATTGCTTTTAGTGATAGTTGATGAATTGATGCTTTATAAGTGGTACTCTTTAGAAGATTAATCGCAGAGTGTAACTTTGTAATGTGAAAATAAAATATAGGGAGAAGAAAAAAGAGTAACTGCTTATAAAATTAATTGTAGGGAGTGATTTATAATAGAGAGAAAAAAGAATAAGGAGTTAAAAATGGATAATTATTCACACATATGAATGTAAGGGTGAATCTCAACCGTTAAATGTTTTAAGAGAATTTATTCGTAACCTCTAAATAACACTTAATCAATTAACTAGATGTTTTATAATACAGATGTTTTGAGAAATTCAATTCAATTCTACTCAACTTTTTTTTTTTTTCAAATCACTTGAAGTCAGCTACTTGAATAAGCTACTTGAATCTACTTGAACCAATCAAATCTACTCAAACTGCACAAATACAAACCCACAAAAAAAGAGAACCAATGATGGGTTGATCTTTGAGTTTCTAAAAAAGTGATGCGAAACATTACTCTAGAACTGAAGGATTATCAATTTATTTTTAGCAAAACCCCACGCGGATAGAAAGAAGCAAAGAAACGTTTTTGAGGTTGTGGTTGTGGAACCACAAAAGCAGCTGTTGGCTCTATAACTGGAGATGAGTTTCTACTCTCTATCCTATACAGTTCCTAGCTAGTGGTTAGTGCTGCTTTAGGTATATAGCTAATAGCTCCACTTGATTATAAGTAGTCCCGCACATTAAAGAAAAACAGTTTCTTGGCCAAACACGCCCCATGCCATCACCTTCTTTATTATTTCCCCATTCTTTATTGCTTGCCTAGGTAGGTTTTCAAGCTTTGAGCATCTCATTGTTGGGTTTTTCCTTCTTCTTAATATTATTTTTATTAAGAAAACGAATCTCAATAATAGAAGACCTCTTCCTATATAAGAATATCATTAATGTTGGATTTTTTACTTTTTATTGCTTGGAAAAATGTGAAGGAGTGGCCAAGTAAGAGAGAAGTATTTCTAATTAGAAAAGAGAATGTGTGTTTGCTTCATAAATAAGAAGTTGATTTGGGGAAGTGTGAGGGGGAGAGGGCGGCTGGAGTGTGGGGGGAGGGGGGGCTTGTTTGGTGGAGTGTGTGTGGGAGGGTTTGTATTTATTATGTGGGATGATATTAAATTTAATATTTTTTGTGTAAGATGTGTAAGAAGATTATACAATAAGAAGATATATTCGTAAGTGGGTAAGAAGAGAAAAATGTATAGGTGACAGTCGAACCCAGTTAAAAAGTTGTGTAAGAATATATGACATTGGGGATGGTATAATCTAGCTTAAAGAGAAAAAGGAAAAAAAAATTAATTCAGAAGAAAAAACTAAGATAAGAAGAATGGGGGAGAGAGGTGACGGTATGGTGCACCGTTGGCCCAATGTGTGACACACACACTACATGCACAAGATGAGGGCATGGGAAGTGGTTTGGCGTGGGTGCAGTGCCTAACTTCTTGGTTTTGATTTGAATTTCTCTTTTTTTTAATCATACCATCCCTTTGTACCGTTGTGGACCAAATTGAAATTTGTTTTTATTTATAAACTCATTCTTTATTTATTATTTAAATGATAAATTATATCATTTATGATTAATTTATTATTTATAAATTCATTAACTTCTTTATTTATAAATTAATTTACATATACAAAATATTGAAATATTAAATATATGAAATAAATTTATTTGTTTAAGAAAAAATATAAAAATAAGATTGAAATATAAGTTAATGAGGTGACAATGTGACCCAGTTAATAATATTTGTAAAAAAATTATATATTGTGAAGATATATTATTAAGTGGATAAAAAGAAAAAATGTACAAATAATAATGGAACCCAATTAAAAGATGTATAAAAATAATTAACAATGGGATGCTATTAGGGGTGGCAAAATGGGTGTTATGGATAAACATGTGTTAGACTATTATTCATAACACCAATTTTGCCACCCCTAGATGCTATTATGGAATGAGTCCAGATCTCCTGTATCACTTGTATGTACCACTAATATACGACTTTTTATCTCAACTATTAATTAAAATGTAATAATTAAGATATAATGATTAAAATAAAAAATAATATACCAATAATACATACAAATGATACAAGAAGATATGCACTATTATAGTCTTAAGCAATGCTCTCTATATGCCACATATATACGAAACCTTCATTTCTTGCTTTTCTTTTTTTGAATTTTAATTTGTGCTCACCAAATTTTGTCTTACTACATTTAACGTGCTCCCCATAATTGGAAACATCAATTTGACTTTGACTTCTTTCAATTGTGTGAATTCTCGAGAGTTTGGGAGGATCGCATTGATTCAAATAAGATACTGTGTACGAGGACAAAGAGCATAGTTAGTTTTGAACTTTGGCACTAAGAACTAGGGGTGGCAATTCGTGTTATCGTGTCGTGTTCGTGCCTTATTATCGTATTTTAATATTATCTATTTTATTTGATCATAAATACAACAATAAATATCAATTTGAATATATTAACAATATCGTGTCTTTCGTGTCGTGTTTCGTGTTGTGTCGTGTCGTGCTGGGCTTATCGTGTCATTTGTCTCTGTAATCGTGTTTTATAATCGTGTCTTATTGGTTCGTGCTAACGTGCCGTGCCAGGCATTGTCACCCCTACTAAGAACGCCTTTTAAAAGGAAAATTTACGAGTCTACCTCATTTTCTAAGTTTTCAATCATTTTAAATTCTTAAATTTTTTTATAATAAAAAAAGACACTTCATTAATCGTGGTGCACGAAATGATATATTATAATACGTCATTTTTACAGCGTGATGCATTAAAATATCTTATTTTATGTATCATGATATGATGTGTCCGGCCCAGGCCGGGTCACGAGCAGGACACGAGCGCCCACCACATGCCCAATCAATATGGATCCTGCCAACCTAGCGGACAAAGTGACGAGGTAATTGAGCATCGAGCAGCGAGCGGGGCAGATCCCAACCAAACCTGGCCGAACACAGGCCTTGCCTGTCCGACCAGGGGTCATGCCAAGGGATTCCACCCATCAAGAAAGGAACTAGAATCACTCCATCCAAACCTGTCGGGCATCGGCCTTGCCTACCCGACCAGGGGCCACGCCCTGGACCTATACTCGCCTCGAGTCAACATGTGACAATCGGTCGGGCAGAGCCCTGCTCGCTCGGACTAATGTCAAGCAGGAAGCGCCCGAAACTTGTTCTCCAAGATAAGTCAAAGGTTACCATATTTGTGCAGGACACTTGCCTTATTTGTTCCTTTTATCTCGCGGTCAACCGCGTATCATGCCTAAAATCAACGGATTCTCTCCTTATTGAGCAAGGTATCTAAGGAAACTGAATCCTAGCCCGATTCAGGGACAATGAGGCCTATAAATACTCCTCCACAAGTCACAAACAAGGTACACACACTTTCTTGAGCCTTGGCACTCTGTCGAATTGCTTTCATACCCACATTCGATACTTACTCTCACACCGGAGGGGTTTCACGAGGCCCTGCCTTGCACTTCCACTCAGGTTTTCTCTGTTCTCAGCTAGGTTCAAGGAAGCATATTCAAGCCCAGATGTCCTACCCAACACACGGACGACCCAAGCTGAAGATTTTGCCACATCAGTTTGGTTACATTGACGGGAATCCAAACTTTCAACGTTTTTTCTTTGTTCTCCAGTGCAAGTCTCCAGAAATCTTCCGATTACAATGGCTGGTAAGGGTAGCAAGCATCACGCCACCGTGAGCAAGCATCATGCCATATGTTGAGGAGCAGCAGTCTCAACGTGCTAGCCAGAGTCATGCTAGCCAACGTGATGCTAGGGAAATTATTAATGAGCAGCGCAATGCCCGCGAGATGGATCTCAGGACACAGCTAAGTCGCGAGAGAGAGAATGGCCAGGGTAGCCACGTGAATCTGCCCGGGCAAGCTCCCGATCAACAGGCCGCTGCTCTCCAAGTCCAGGCGGACTATTACAGCAAAATGTACATGCTCAACCAGCAACTGTTCGCTTTGAGCCATGCCCCGGTTTTGGTTGCAGATTTGGTGTTGCCAACTCCCAATAATCCCGTACTTGTTGGTGATGACCATGCCTCACAACATTTGCCCGCTCCCAGCACACGGATTCCTTCTGTCATTCATGTGCCTTTGGAGAGAGCTGACGAGGTAAAGCGAGCAGATGACCAGGCAAAAAGCAGATATATCCACCAGAACTTTTCACACAGATACCAGCGGGGGCAAGACCACCATGCTCGCAGTGAAAGTCACAGCCGTCGCAGAGCTCGCGAGTATGCTGAGAGGGAGGCACACCAGCCCAAGCGTAGGCCACGAGTTGATAGAGAAGTAGGAGCTTCATATGCACCGACTCTCTGCCCGCCTCCTACGCACAGCCAGCAGTCGGACCATGCCCGCTCGTCGAGACTTACTTTGGATGTTGAGAAACGTTTGTCCAAACGTATGGAGGCTATGAAGCGTGATATGGCCAAACAAATGGCTAACCTAGCTGTGCCCAAGCCCGGTTACAGTGCCACCAAGCCCCTGGAGGGCAGCCCGTTCACGCTAGAGATCCAAAACGCACCACCCGCGTAAGGAGTCATATTCCCACAATTTGAAAAATACTTTGGGAAGACGCGGGCAAGTGACTGGCTCAGATCGTTTGAGACACAGATCCAAATGGTCAATGATGTGAAAGCCTTGATGATGCGAGCATTCGAAGGGGCTCTCCAGGGGAAGGCACAAGCATGGCTGGGAAGAGTTCCCCGTGGATCTATCGGTAGCTGGGATATGTTACGGGAAAAATTCTTGGAAGAATTTGGCACTGCCGGAACAACGCCCAAGAACTGGTTCGATCTCGCTAAAATCAAGCAAGGTGAACATGAGTCCTATGGCAGTTATTTGAAGAGGTTCGAGGAGATGCTCGATCAGGTGACCACTACCAGCGACCTGGAAATTATATTCTTCTACCTGAACAACATGAAAGCGAGGCCGTTGAAAACAATGTTGGCCATGAATCTGGGGGCCTCAAAAGCTGAACTACTAGCAAGCTTCCATCTATTCTGCTCGACTGAAATTGCCAAAGCATACAAAGGCAAAAACAAAGACAAGACTCAGGACAGCTCGGCCACGCCAGCTAACCAGAGCCCGGAGGGCAGCAACCGTCCGCGCATAGATAGAATGAGATCGTCTATCCCCGGACAGAGACTATTCAGAGGAACACAGTTTACCTCGCTGAACACTTCGCGGGAAGACATCATGTTCCAAGTGGGGGATGCGCTGTAATCGATGTTTTATTTTATCTATTTCCTTGCAAGTGTACAAGACTATTATAGAATAGACTCGGAAGAAAGGGTCGAACCCACAGAGACAAGTGATCACGAACAGTGCGAATATAGATAGCAAATTATTAACCTAAGGGGGGTTTTTATGTTTAATTCTACTCTAAACTACTAGTTATAGATGTTTAACTAATTAGACAGTAATAACAGATATGAAGATCTTATGGTGAGTGGAAATCTAGGATTCTGGGTTTCACTTATATCTCCTTTATGTTCAATTCATAATAATGTCATTCAATGTCTTGGGTTCGTTCACTAAAAATAGATATGAGTACGTTGAACAATTGGTTCGACCTCCATCCCATAAAATTCACCCATTCCATATCCTAAGCACAGGGAACTATCAATCTAGTTGTCACCTAGATTTATGATCTATCTGTCACCTAGATCATGTAAGAACACGGTCCTAACTTATCACTCTCGTGCTTCGATAGGTCCAATTTATTGTGTTGGTGAGCCGATTAATGCGACATATGCACTTGGTCATGCAGTTATCCGCACCTCTAAGCCTTTATTATTTGCGATTACATTCATTTGTTCAAAGCAAAATAATATAAGGGTTGATAAACAACACAATCAACAAGCATTGAATAGACATATATATATGAATCAAAACATAAATTCGATACAAGTTACCTCCCACCTCCTAGATTAGGGATGATTTAGTTCATCATAGACGATGAACAGCACATGGAGATGATGAAAGGCATGATTTGATCTTCAATACTTGAAATTACAAAACCTAACTATGTTATACAATCTAAAACTACCTAAAATCTATGTAAAGAGAGCTTCCAGCCGTCCTCCTTATACTTAGGCTCGGCATTTGACTTCTATATATACTCGGGAGTTGTGATTTGATCGAATGACTGTGTGAAAATCCGAAAAGGTCGCATTCTGCCTACCTTGCGGTCGCAAGGTGCTGGATACCTTGCGTCCGCAAGGTCTCGAGTGGGTGGCTTTGATTCTTTGATAGCCGACTTGGGGGCCTATCGCCTACCTTGCGGTCGCAGTGCGAGGCACCTTGTCCGCAAGGTGTCCGATTGCGATCTTCATTGTTCTTCAATTTTTCTTTCTTTGTAATTTGCACTTAAAACCCTGGAGTTTCGCGTATTTTCACAATAATCCTGAAACTTACAAAACTCACCGAAAACATATATTAGTACTCAAAAGACTCGTGAAATAGCCTAATTTAAGTCACATAAGTATATAAAATCGACGTATAAAATACATCGATCAAATACCCCCAAACTTGAACTTTGCTCGTCCACGAGTAAACAAATAAACTTATAAATACAAAAGCATATAAATAACAAAAATTAAAATCTTTTTGTGAGGGTGACACTATTTACACTCCTCTATAAACCCACAAACTCAAGGAGACTCTTTCGAGTGACTCGACTATGCAGATAAATACAAAAACAAATAAATATTAAACTAAACTAACTACAAATAAAACATAATTAAAATATAAAATCTTTTTGGTTTCATCCTCAAGTTATAAGTGTAAGGCATGCATGTAATCTCAGTTTGGTGCTCACCACATATATGCAGGCTTAGTCATATAAAACCAACTAGTCTTTTCTTAATACTGCTACTACTTTTAATTTCTCCGTGTGTGTGTGATCACCAGTCTTAAAGAATATCTTAACTAAAACAGTTTTATTGAGCTAAACACCACATTCATATGAAAATTACAGTTTAATAGAAAATCATGCATTAAGAAGTATGAGATCTACCATCCAAACCCGGTCAATTATAGACAGAAAGGTCCCAAGGATTCAAAAGATTTACACATCCATCCCATGCACTTCTATGTATGACATACAATGCTCTCCTATCCCAATGACTTGTAATAGCTAAGATTATGCTAACACAGTGAGCTTTAGGGTGAATAAAAGTGAATAAGAAGTGTGTGATCAATTTCATGTTACTCACTTGACAGTAAAAACAACATAAGCATTGGCAAGAAGATCATTAGGACTTTATAAGCTTGTAATGTAAGGCCAAGGTGTTGGGGGATTTGATGGAAAGGGATTGGAATTCAAAGTGAGAGAGTAAGACTACCATTTATCCCTCATACTTCCAAGCAAAAGGAAGTTTTCCCTATTTAGGCTAGGACCTGCAAAGACCACAAGTGGAGGGGTGCTTTGTGTTACTTTTCTTTCCCCCCAAACTTGTTTTGGGCAATGAAATTCTTCTAAAAATATCACATTCTAATCAGCAGAATTTTTCTAACATATTTTCTCTTGAAAGCTATGCTTTCATTTGAATCTTTTGTTTATCCTCTTCTTCTTCCGTTTCATTTTTCGTCGACACATGATTATTATTATATTTTTTTTCGACGACGGAAAGAAGAAGCCTTCTGAAAAATAGCCTAACTGAAAAGAAATGGTCCTCCTAAAATCAATTTCCCACCCAATCATACTCTCTCAAAGGGTAGGCTAAAAGTGTATAGGCTTTTAGGGTTAAGTTAATGTGGGTAAAGAAACGATGGCGAATGGGGGTTTAAATAGTGTGCTTAGCACACTCCATTCTTTTTCATTAGGCTCAAAGGGGACACTAGGGATATATTTAGTATAGGTCAGGGAATATTTAGGCTCTAACGATCCAAAGATGGCCTAAATCATTTTTTAATGCCAAATGCTCACATAGTATTTAAAGCAAGTAAGATAACACAAAATATCATATCAACTATGGGAATTGGGGTTGAATGTTTAGCATCACTGGATTTCACATAAGCATTCGCTAAGACAGATGGTAGGGACAATTGAGACTAACATGCAGACACGGTTCGAAAGTGTGCTTGAGATATATAAATGAGAAAAATCCAAGGAATCTAACTAACATGCAATTGACCCTAAGTTACAATTTAATGCAACAATCATGTTCGAATGGCTATGCATCATATTCTTGTGCATATCTTGTTGAAGTGAAATAGGTGTTATAAACTTTATAAAACTATTCTAATCAATCCAAAGTTATGACTGGTGTGCGTGCATGAAGAATTTGGAGAAAAGTAAAAGTTTCGCAAAATTAAGTAAATTCTAGGGGGATCTACGGACTAACTATGCGGTTCATTGCACTAATCTCTTCATTGACTACGACTAGCATTACCACACCTAAACTCGAGGATGAATATTTTGAATTTAAATATTTTTTTTAATTTTCTAAGAAATTGCGAAAATTGGAGGTGATGACGATGACACAATTGATGATGGGTCCCCATAAGAGGAACCCACGAGTATCAAATGTGAGTGTATTCTGGTCAAGGCAACACCTCCGAAAATCAGAAAAAATAAAAACAGGAAAAATAGGGTGAAGAGTTAAATGGTCATCAAAGAAAGAAATTCTCTTTCACCCTAACGACATAGCCCAACTCCATTCTTCGTTAGGCTGGGACCTGCTAAGACCTAAAGTTTTAAATCCCCCCCCCAAACTTAAGTTCTATTTTGTCCTCAAAATAGAGGAACATATGAGAGGATTGATGGGGTAGGACAAATATCAAAAGGACATAGCAGATCCACCTAACGAACGAGGACGGAACTTGGGCCTCGACTCAAGGTGAGTCGGGCGGAGATAACGAATGAGGACGAAACTCGGGGATCGTGCCTGGTGGCAGCCCATAATGATTTGAGACATTATGTCCCGGTTGTTAACCCAGTAAAAAATTTCATTCAGTCACGCATTTGTGCCAACCGCCGACTCACCATATCGCTTTGGAGGACAGTGCCTCCAACCTCGTTGAGATCCCAACGAGGGTCCTCTTCCTCTTTTTCGGGTTCCTCCTCTTGAGGAACCCTCACTCTCGGCTGCTGGTGATGTTCAAACAAAATGGCCCTAGTAATGACCGAACCAGCCTTCAGCCTCTCAGCGTGTTTGGGCATTCTCACGTTTGCCCTCCTACACAAGTCAGTAATCAAATGCGGAACGCGAATCCCCGCATTCCTACCTCTAATAAGGGTCTTGATTTGGCCGTTGATCAAACGGCCAACATCAATGGACCCACCGATCATAATGGTGTAGGTCGCAGCCTCTCTCCCAATTCACCGTGTTTTGGTGACTTGAGGGCATGAGACGGCCACAAACAAATTTATACACGGGCTTGGCCGTGTCTTGGAGGAAGGACTCTCTCATGGTGCGTGGTCCATAAGGTGGTTGACGGCTATAGGACCACTCTACACCAGGGAGAGCAATGGCGGCAAAGATTCACCACCTCGACAGGATACGGGGGTGGAGGTGTGTGCTATAATCATCGGCACCAACCGCAAAGTTGGAGGTGCCGAAGTACATGTTAATGCTTTCGATCGAAAAATTAACTACCATATTCCTAACATTAACATTGTCTAGCACACCGCCATCCATGCCAATGTTGCCATTGGCGTAGAATTCTCGGACAATGGGGACTACGGCGTCCTTAGCCGGAGAATCTAACAGAAGCCCCCACCTACGAGCCATCGAGCGGGGCGGATACCAAAGTCTTGACCTTAAATCCCCTTTCGGGCACCAAGGACTTGGAGAGTTTGTTGGTGTACCTTTCTGATGCTTCGTAGGACACGAAGCGGGTGATGTCAAAATTATGCTCTTCCTCCTGAGCAGGGCCGGAGGATGAAGAGCCGGTATTTCTACGCTTTCTAAACATTTTGTTTGATAAAAAATTTTAAAAACTAAAAAGTTTAACAATTAAAAATATTGTTTTAAAATTTTAAAATTAAAAATTTAATCTAAAGCATGCAAAAATATATCTACGTTAAAAAATATCTAGCACCCTAGCATGCAAATAATTTACGTATGAATTTAAAGAGGGTGTTAGGATTACTTGTTTGCAGCCTTAATTGAGTGAATGAGCCGGAGTGGAGCTTGATCTTCAACGGCAACAATGGTGGTTCTCTTCTTTCTCCTTCAAAAGCTTCAACTTGCAATGGAGTGTGATGGAAGATGGGTGAGGAGATGAAGAGTTTGAGGAGGAGAGAGATCTTGAGAGTATAGCCGAATTAATGGAAGATCTCGCTGAATTTGGAAGATTTTAGTCGCCGCAAGCTGAGAGAGAGGAGAAGAGTTTCGTGATTTAGAAGAAGAAAACCCGGCGGCCTTAAATAAGGGGACCTTATGGTCGCACACACTGCGTCCGCAAGGTGGGCGATCAAGCGTTTGGGATTCTACATTCATTCCCCATGTCCGACACTCTCGCACGAGATTCGTATTTACTTAGGGACCTTAAGCGGCAGGTCCTTCACACTCAAGGTCCCGCAAGGTGACGTAAACTTCCACTCTTGTTTTTTTTTCAACGGTTTGCTTTAGCCTTAGTTAACTTCCGTTATGTCTTGGATATTTCCTGTATGAAAAATCTAAACAAAATTCTAAACTAAAAATTATTAGCAACATATAAATACAACACTAAGATGTTTTTCTCCCCCAAACTTGAATTTTGGCATATTTAATTTAAAAATTAAATGTCCAAAACATAAAATTTAACGGAGAAAAACATATTTAAACTAACTAAATAACAAATAACTTTCAAAATAGTGGGTTGCCTCCCACTTAGCGCCTTTGTTTAACGTCTTTGGCTCGACCAAACTGCAAGCCTAGTCTCTTGGTGGTTCATTGTCAGCCAAACGGATTAATTCAATTGTTCGTTCAACTGACATTGGCTCAAAATATGGCTTGAGTCGGTGTCCATTCACTTTAAACACTTCATTATTTTTGGGGTTTTGTATATCAACGACCCACGAGGATAAATTCGTACTATTCTAAAAGGACCAGACCATTTGGATTTTAACTTTCCTGGGAACAACCTTAACCTAGAGTTAAACAATAATACTTTCATACCTGGATGAAGCATTTTGTTGGCTAATCCCATGTCATGATACTTTTTGGTCTTTTCTTTATAAGTTTTCGCATTCTCATACGAATTAAGTCTATGTTCTTCTAACTCATTTAACTGAAACAGTCTTTCTTCTCCAGCTAATGTCAAATCTAAATTCAATTCTTTAATTGCCCAATAGGCTTTGTGCTCAATCTCAACTGGTAAATGGCAAGCTTTACCATATACCATCCTATATGGACTCATTCCTATGGGTGTCTTAAAAGCAGTTCGGTATGCCCATAAAGCATCCTTGAGTTTAGATTCCCAATCTTTACGATTAGGCCTAACAATTTTTCTAACACCGCTTTTATCGCCTATTGCTTACTTCTACTT
This sequence comes from Codonopsis lanceolata, assembly GCA_013146195.2. Lineage (NCBI taxonomy): Eukaryota > Viridiplantae > Streptophyta > Magnoliopsida > Asterales > Campanulaceae > Codonopsis > Codonopsis lanceolata. Next base: position 132,887,533 of record CM028378.1, read on the forward strand.
GTCCGTATGTCTGCGGATGATAAGGTGTAGCTAACTTGTGAGTTACACCATGCTTTCTCTCGAGAGACACTATTTAACAACTTATTGGTAAAATCGTTCCTCGTCACTTATTATGGCCTTAGGGACTCCATATCTAGCAAATAAATCTTCTACAAATTTGACTACTGTTTTACCATCATTATTCTTGGTTGCTACCGCTTCTATCCATTTAGAAACGTAGTCAACTGCTACCAAAATATACTCGCAATTATTGGACACAGGGAAGGGACCCATAAAATCAATACCCCAAACATCAAAAATTTCAACTACTAAATTAACATGTAAGGGCATCTCGCTTTTTTTCTATACCACTTCTTTGGCATTTATCGCATGTTCTTAAAGCAGCTTCACAATCTCTAAAACCGTAGGCCAATACGCACCTGATTGCAAAATTTTCGATTTAATGCGGTTTTATTACCACTAAATGACCACCACAAGAATATCCATGGCAAAATTCCATGATACCTTGTTGGTCTTTTTTCTCGAATACATCTTCTTATTAAAGAATCGAACAAATCTTATATAAGTGAGGAGCTTCCCAAAAATTTTTTCGTTTCCGCCTAAAAATTTCTTCTTTTTCGTAATGATCAAAATCCGGATTAATGATATCGGACACATAATAGTTGACAAAATCAAGATACCAAGGGTCTCGAATCTTTAATGGCTAGAGTTGTTCATCAGAAAATTGTCATTAATGGGGATAGGATCATCAAGAAATTGACGCTCAAGCTAAGGGTGAAAATTCTAACCTAGACAAGTGGTCGGCCACAACATTCTCGCGGTTCCTTTTTTATCCTTGATAGTTATGTCAAATTCTTGTAACAATAACATCCATCTAATTAATCTTGGTTTAGCATCCTTCTTACTTAAGAGATATTTCAATGCAGTGATCGTAAAAGATTATCACCTTTGATCCTAGCAAATATGATCTAAATTTTTCTAAAGCATATACTATCGCTAAAAATTCCTTTTCGGTAGTGGTATAATTCAATTGAGCATCATTCGAGTTCTACTAGCATAATGGATCACATGAGGCTTTCTATCTACCCTTTGTCCTAACACGGCTCCAATTGCAAAATCTGATGCATCACACATGATTTCAAAAGGGAGTGACCAATCGTGGCTCTGGGCGGATAAAATTGGGCAAGAGTTAACTTTTCTTTTAATAAATTAAAAGCTTCTAAACATTCTTTATCAAAAATAAACTCTCAGATCTTTTGCTAGTAAATTACATAGAGGTTTCTGATTTTGGAAAAGTCTTTTATAAATCTTCGATAAAAACGGCATGGCCAGAAAACTTCGAACTCCTTTACTTGAAGTGGGAGGGGTAGTTGTGAAATAACTTCAATTTTAGCTTTGTCAACTTCAATTCCTTTATTTGAAACAACATGCCTTAAGACAATTCCATGTTTTACCATGAAGTGACTTTTCTCCCAACTTAAAGTTAAATTAGTTTCGCGGCATCTTTTAGAGACAGATGTAAGGTTTTCTAAACAGTGATCAAAAGAATTTCCGGCGAAAAATCATCCATGAAAACTTCTCGCATCTTTCAACTAAATCAAAATATAGAAATCATGCATCTTTGAAAAGTAGGCTGGTGCATTACACAACCAAAAGGCATTCTCCTAAAGCAAAAGTACCAAAGGGACATGTAAAGGTTGTTTTCTCTTGGTCTTCGGTGCAACAGGGATCGATTATATCCAGAAAAACCATCAAAGAAACAATAATATTCATGACCTGCTAATCTTTCAAAATTTGGTCAATAAATGGTAGGAAAGTGGTCTTTCTAGTTGCCGCATTTAATTTACGCAAATCGATACACATTCTATAACCGGTTATAGTCCTTGTAGGGACTAATTCATCTTTATCATTTTTAACAGTAATTCCCGATTTTTAGGAACTACTTGAGCAGGACTAACCCATTTACTATCGATATAGGGTAAATTATACCCGCATCTAAGAGCTTAAGAACTTCTTTCCTAACGACTTCTTCCATGTGTGGGTTAAGTCTTCTTTGTCTTTCTCAGAAGGTTTACTACCTTCTTTCTAAATGTATTTTATGCATACATAGAGGACTAATTCCTTTTAAGTCGGCTAAGGACCATCCTAAAGCTTCTCTATGTGTCCATAAAACTTTAAACAAACTTGCTTCTTGTTTTTGTTAAGTCGGTCTTTATAATAACAGGCAAGTGTTACCTTCCCTAAAATGCATATTTTAAGTGGGATGGTAATGGCTTTAATTCTTCGACTTTGGGAGAATTAATGGAAGGCATAAATTCAGAATTTTCTACTTTAATAGTTTCTTTTATTTTAGCCTCATTATTCTCTTCTTGCTTTTCTTCCTTAATATCTTCATCTCAATATCTTTTATCTCAATTTCTTGAGATTTTAGAATCTCTACTTCATCTTCTTTGATTTCATAACTTTCTTCTACTACTTCCGACTCATCGGAATTATTTTGATTCTACTTTTATTTCTTTTTCATCTTTCTTTTTACTAGCTTCTAGCTTTTCTTTTCTAATCTTTCTTCTTCCTCTATTTCTCTTTCAATTTCCTCAATGTCAATTTTTATGGGAGGAATAGGGCTATCATCATAGACAATAAATCTATCTCTCTCATAATCTTCCTCTTCTTCAAAAGTTTCGATTGATAATTTCTCAATCATCTATTGAAAAACAAGCACTCATGTCACTAGGTCTATTCATAGCATCAAACACGAAAATTTCAACTGTTTCACTAGGACCGACATTGTGAGTTTACCATTTTCACATTAATCATTGTATTGGCGGTTGCCATAAATGGTCTGCCTAACAATATTGGGACTTCATTATTAGTGCATATCTTCCTTTCCATCTCTAGAACCACAAAGTCTCTGGTATGATTAATTTATCAACTTTGAACTAGGATATCTTCCACTATACCCAAGGGATATTTAACGAGCGATCGCCTAATTGTAATTGCATATTAGTGGGTTTTAGTTCTCCTAAACCTAATTGTTTATAGACAGAAAGGGCATCAAGTTAATACTTGCTCCTAAATCTAGCATTGCTTTCATCTTTTAGAGCTTCCCAAGGAGACTTGAATATTAAAGCTACGGGTCTTTCAACTTAGGTGGTAATTCGGGTTGTAAAAGCAGAACGACGTTTCGAAACAACAATCTTTTCATTGTTTTCAAACTTGTGTTTCTTAGAGTGAAGATCTTTGAAAAACTTTGCATAGTCGGAATATTTTTAATAACATTAAGCAAAGGTAAATTAACATTTACTTTGGATAACATATTATAAATTTCCGTGAATTGTTTGTCCATTCGGTTTTCATAAGTCTTCTTGGAAACGGAATTGGAGGAACATAAGGTGGTGGAGCCACATAAGGTTCCTCTTCTTCTTGATCTAACTCTTTATCTACTTCAAGCGTATTATCTTTATTTTGAATTTCTTTTTCTTTTTCTTGTTCCTTTGGAACTTCTAACTACTTCTTTTCTTTTTCTACCTCTTGATTACTTAAATCATCAATCACTTTATCACTATCACTATCTTTTTCGATTTCTTTTTCTATTACTTTTGAAATTTTCTCTTGTGAAGCATGCATATTGGAAGGATCGGGATCACCTCTTCACCTATCACCTTACCACTTCGCAGAGCGGTGATTGACTTAGCTTGCTCGGTTTGACTAGGAACTTCCCTTCCTCTTTATTTGCTTCTGAATTTGAATATGTTTCTTCAGATTTTCAATTTCTTCAAGCATGTACTTCATCAAAGCTGCTTGACCTTTACTAGCTACTTCTTGCTTGGGAACTTCTTCAATTCTCAACTGATTTTGATTTGGCAACTGTGGAGGTTGTGGTGGTTGAGGTTGGAATTGTTGAGGTTGCAAAGGCTTATTTCCTCCAAGAAAAGTTAGGATGATTCCTCCAACCGGGATTATATGTATTTGAATAGGGATCATTCCTTGGCCTTTGAGGATACATATTCATAGCATTAGCTTGTTCGAATACATAGCACTTGACGGACAAAAATTAGTAGCATGAGAATATAATCCACATAGAGCACATGCTTCTTGAATTTGCCAATTTTCAAATTGAGCTTGTGTATTTGAATTATCTTGCAATTGATATAGGCTCCTATTTTTACCTCTAGCACTTTTAATTGGGAATTAATACTTAGCATCTCAAATAATTCTTCTAGCTTACGGTGTCATTCTATTAATAGAACCACCATTTGCACTATCAACCATAGTTTGTAAACCCGGCGAAAGACCATGATAAAATTGAAGCACTAACACATGTTGAGCCAAATTATGATGAGGACACATAATAAGCGATTTTTAAATCTATCCCATGACTCATGGAATGTTTCAACCATTTTGGAATGACATGATTTGTTTTCTATACTCGTAAGAGATGCATGTTTGTAAAATTTGCTCATAAACAAATCATATAATTGTGCCCAAGTATAAACACTGCTTGGTGTTAGGTTCATAAACCATCTCTTTGCCAATTCTTTTAATGCACTGGAAAATATTTCATTTTGATTTGATCTTCACCAACCCTCCTAAAGGAAAAGTACTCATCATGTATTCATATTCTCTTAAGAAACCGACAGATCTTCATGGGGCATCCCATGAAAAGATGGTATGGCATTAAAATAATGTCCTTTAACTCAAAATTCCTAACAAGATTCGGCAAGACTAAACATGATGTCACAACATTTAATGAAGGTCTACTAAAGTCATTAATAGTTCTTTGATTTACCACTACTTATATTTCTTCTGCGTGCTCTTCTTGTCTTTTGATTCCTATTGACCGGGTCAACTAGGTTTTCGTGATTACGAATATTGTTATTATCTTCCATTGTAGGATCAAATTAGATCCTCTCGATTCAGCTTGGTCTTGATTATCGCCCGAAAAGCTAGATTTTCAAAATATCTGTATCTTTTAACAATATTTATATCTTGATCTAAGTCTACCAATTCAGATTTAAAGATCTAATGCACCTAATTAATTTAAGCAATTTAAAAACA